>QODF01000161.1:2514245-2549596 GCA_024372805.1 Oostethus manadensis
GTATGGTTAGCATGTTGGCCACACAAGTCAGGAGATCTTAGACATCTCTGTGTGAAGTTTGCGTGTTCTCCCTGTGCTTGTGTGGGTTTTCAAAAAAATATGCATGTTAGGTCAAAGACTGTAAATTGTCCATACTGTATGTATGAATGGGAATAAGAGGGAATGGATATTTGTCTATCCGTGCCGGCCATTGGCTGGCGACAAGTCCAGGGTGTACTCAGCACCTCGCCTAAAGTCACTCAATATAGTGCAATTTGTCCTGATAACTGTGTAGATATTATTGCTTTGGTATTCAGGCAGCCCAAGCCTTAATTGATAAACCTCCCTCAGTAACTGTAATATACAGTGAGGGGAAAAAACTATTTGAACCCCAGCTGATTTTGTAAGTTTGCCCACTAACGAAGAAATGATCAGTCTATAATTTCAATGGTAGGTTTATTTGAACACTGAGAGACAACAATGACAAAAAAAATCCAGAAAAATGCGTTTCAAAAAGAGTTATAAATTAATTTGCATTTCCATGAAGGAAATAAGTATATGATCCCCTATCCGTCAGCAAGATCTCTAGCTCCCAGGTGGATCTTATACAGGTAACGAGCTGACATTGGCAGCCCTCTCAGCTCGTTACCTGTATAAAAGAGACCTGTCCACAGAAGCAATCAATCAATCCAGATGCCAAACTCTGCACCATGGCCAAGACCAAAGAGCTTTCCAAGGATGTCAGGGACAAGATTGTGGACCTACACAAGGCTGGAATGGGCTACAAGACCATCGCCAAGCAGCTGGGTGAGAAGGTGACAACAGTTGGTGCAATTATTCGCAAATGGAAGAAACATAAATTAACTGCCAATCTCCCTCGGTCTGGAGCTCCATGCAAGATCTCACCTCGTGGAGTTTCAATGATAATGAGAACGGTGAGGAATCAGCCCAGAACCACTCGGGAGGAACTTGTCAATGATCTCAAGGCAGCTGGGACCATAGTCACCACAAAAACAGTTGGTAACACACTACGCCGTGAAGGACTGAAATCCTGCTGTGCCCGCAAGGTCCCCCTGCTCAAGAAAGTCCATCTACAGGCCCGTTTGAAGTTTGCCACTGAACATCTGACCGATTCAGAGGAAGACTGGGTGAAAGTGTTGTGGTCAGATGAGACCAAAATTGAGCTCTTTGGCATCAACTCAACTCGCCGTGTTTGGAGGAGGAGGAATGCTGCCTACGACTCCAAAAACACCGTCCCCACCGTCAAATATGGAGGTGGAAACATTATGCTTTGGGGGTGTTTTTCTGCCAAGGGGACAGGACAATTGCACCGCATCAAAGGGAGGACGGATGGGGCCATGTACCGTCAAGTGTTGGGTGAGAACCTCCTTCCCTCAGTCAGGGCATTGAAAATGGGTCGTGGTTGAGTATTCCAGCATGACAATGATCCAAAACACACGGCCAAGGCAACAAAAGATTGGCTCAAGAAGAAGCATATTAAGGTCATGGAGTGGCCTAGTCAGTCTCCAGACCTTAATCCCATAGAAAATCTGTTGAGTTGCCAAACATCAGCCACAAAACATTAATGACATGGAGAGGATCTGCAAAGAGGAGTGGGCCAAAATCCCCCCTGAGATGTGTGCAAACCTTGTGGCCAACTACAAGAAACGGCTGACCTCTGGGATTGCCAACAAAGGTTTGCCACCAAACCTTTTCCAAAGGGATCAAATACTTATTTCCTTCATGGAAATGCAAATTATTTTATAACTCTTTTTGAAACACATTTTTCTGGATTTATTTGGTCATTGTTGTCTCAGTGTTCAAATAAACCTACCATTGAAATTATAGACTGATCATTTCTTTGTTAGTTGGGCAAACGTACAAAATCAGCTGGGGTTCAAATATTGTTTCCCTCACTGTACAGTGGAACCTTGATTAGCATGTAACATCAAAAATGTACATTGCAATTTTACATTTGTTTGTGTACAATATGGCGCACCTCTAGTCGTGTCATTAATACACTCCATGAGTCCAACTGTAGTTTTAATGGGTTTTTTTTATCACAAAATGTCATCGTTTGTTAGCGTCCTATTAGCTGGCTAACCACATGGCTACCGGAGGCAGACGTCAGGTTAGTCACGTGGCCCGTCTATGATGTAATCAGCAGTTGACTCTCAACAATGTTAACACAAAACATGTTTATATAGTTTTACATGCATAAAACAATTCTAAATACAAACAAAATGACAGATAAAAGGGAAGGGAACATTTTCACCTTCATTGAAGACAAAGATCAACACGAACATCATCTTTTTGTTTTAGGTTTACATTATTAGATTATTATTTAAGTTATTTTTTATGTGAAAATTTGCTTTGGTTAGTGGGTCCATTTTGGTTAGGTTCCAAAAAGGTAAAATTATACCTGAATTTGTAGTTTCTGGTCAAAATATGTGAGGGTTTGGTGAAACTTGACATAAACAACATCCTATTAATCTGCTGATTATACTGACTTATACTTATTCAAGTCTATTACGAGTATACTTATTCTATACTAAAACTGAGGAAGTATACTTGAAGTTGATTTTTTATAAACTACATTTTATATACTTCAGAATAGTATTATATAATAAAAGTATACTTGGCTTAGACTCAAAAGTATAAGCAAAACTCTTAAGAGTATGTACAGACGTATACTTATAGTTTAACACCAAAACTTACTGTATACTCTAGCATACTTTTACATCTTTCTGCCACAAAGTCTTAATACTTAGTATATCTGGCTCAAAGCGCATACTTGATAACGTCAAGTAATTAACTTGTTCCTAATATTTAATTTGTCTGTAATTTTTCTTTTTCTCCAGTAAGGACTTGATTTCATATGTCTTTGTTTTTGAAATGACACATTGTGGTTGTCCACTATTATGCATTAGTACTCAGTTCTTTCTTTGAACACTTAGTTGGGTTCAACTTGTATGAGTGACTTTGTAATAGTCTCTTGTGGCTCTCTTTCCCAGGTATCCCAGCAGCCTCTCTGGTGACGCCCGCTGACGTGATCAAGACTCGTCTGCAAGTGGCAGCCCGGGCGGGACAAACCACTTACTCGGGCGTCATCGATTGCTTCAGGAAGATCATGCGGGAGGAAGGATTTCGAGCTCTGTGGAAGGGAGCAGGAGGTGAGTTGATGTATTTGTGCTCAGTAACAAGCATTTTAAAAATGTGTTTACACAAAGTTTTTTTGTCCTCTAGCTCGTATGTGCCGGTCATCTCCACAGTTTGGCGTGACTTTAGTGACCTATGAACTCTTACAGAGGTGGTTCTATATTGACTTCGGAGGACAGTAAGTTATTTTTTTTAAATCTTTTTTTTAAATCCAGCTAACTAGGAAATCAAACATGGCCTTTTTTATGTGCTGCTCCTCTGCAGTCGTCCTTCAGGATCTGGTCCTACTCCCAAGTCACGCATCTCAGAGCTTCCTCCTATCAATGCTGATCATGTGGGAGGCTACCGTCTGGCCGCCGCCACCTTCGCAGGAGTGGAGAACAAATTTGGCCTCCACCTGCCCAAATTTAAGTCCTCCGGCGTGATGTCCATTCACCACCCAGAGCCCAACACTCCTCCTCAGGCCCCTTAGGAGCTCTGAGCTTTCATATCACTTATCCATCCCAGTCATCCTCCTCCAGGAGTCGGGCACGTAGATATTTACACCAACAAAAACACATTCAATGCAAGCCCCGAGTCGGTGAGGATGGGCCGCACATTCAAGAACAAACTTTTGCCTGCCGCCCTCTCCTGGATGAAGGTGGCATGGTCCTCTCTCAGCCAATCGCGGAGCAGGAAAGCTTGCTGCAGCTGGTCACTGTGCAGACTGCAGCACCGTGTTGTATCTTCTCCTGGAGTCTCATTCATACACTCCAGAATTCATATAAAGGCAGCCTTATGCACTCCTATGTCATAAGTAGATCACATTATGATTTTTTGTTGTTTTTTTGTCTGATACTCTGTGAGTAGACTTCAGGCACAGAAAGCGATAGCTTGGTAGCCGTGTGTTTAGCATGGGGCGTCTCTCACAGGAGGATGAGTACTGTACATATTGTAAAGCTGCGCTGAAGGCTAAGAAAATGTTACAAAGCGGTGTAACATGCAGTATGCATCAAGTAGTACTGTACATATTGTACAACTGCTGAGGCGGAGACGTATCGACGGGACATCCAGTGTGCGTCGTGTAGTTACGTACTGTTACAAGATGGTTGCGTGAATCCAGCTTACTGGTGTACAGACCTTTTTGTTCATGTTTGCTTTTTAAAACTAATTGGCAAGAAATGAGTTATTGAATTGAAAGCATATAAATGCTGTCATTTTATTGAAATAAATCACCCATATGGTTTTAATTTTACAATTACAGACTTCTGAGTTTTATTCAGCCATATTTTCCAACATACCCACAGTAGTGTGTCTATGCACGATACAATACAGCTCTCTGCCAGGTTTGCAACTGTGCATTCAAGTGGTGTTTCTCATTGTCAAGGAAGCAACCACCAACACCTCATGAATGCTCAATGAACACACAGTCCCGTTTCAATGTCATCCTTTTTGAGACTTTCCAGGGATGCTAAACTAGCCAAAGACGCACAGCATAGGAAGAGAGCAACCTTTGTTGAGGAGCAGGTGTCTGGAGACTGACTGAAAGCAGAACCTCTGCGTACATCTAAACGTGTTAAAAGGCATCACTGTAATTAAATAGATTTTTTTATATCTCCCTTTGTGACTGATTACTGATGTGGGAGAGAAGCGTAATGTGACATACAGTTGGAAAGATTTTAAGTATTTAAATACAAAACTATTTCTGATTGAATTGTGTATAGTTTTAGCTCAATTTAAAATTTTCTTTAAAAAATATAATACAGGGATTTCTGTAAATGAATTGCACACAAAATGGTATTTTATGTTTTTTAAAGCAAATATTCCAAAGTATGGTCCTTTACATTGAGAAACGCCAGTTTGTGTTACAATCTTTAGCAGCCTGGAGAATTGTAGGGTTGCATGGACGGAAAACCTTGGTCAGTAAAAGTGCATCTGCAAAAAAAAAACAAAACCCTTCAGATTACACCACCATCACAATTCAAGACCATTGAATAGCTAGTGTAGCTTTTACAAATAGAAAGCCTAAAAAGCCCATTTTTGAGTGAGCTCATTTTAGTTCAAAGAAACAGTTTTTAATCATCTTCATTTAAATAAGTGCGACCACCAGAATAAATATTAAATATCGCAGTGGTTAAAATGCAACACTCTTTTTGCACACAGGCTAGGGTGGAACTGTGTCCAATTTGTGCTGACAAGGACTATTTTCCTACATATTTTCAGCCATGTGCGAAAGGGTGTGATGAAAATATCAAAATGTAAAATAAAAAAAAGACTAGTATAAAGGTGCAAGTACAAAGGTTTGCATATTGATTGAGGCTTTAGAGGAGCAGTCAGTGAAGTCCTGGTATGTTAGTTTCCAATTTGACAGCCAGATTTCAAATGAAATGTCATTATTAAGCAGTGGCGATTGCTCTAAGACCGCAAGGGAAGCTCAGCTTCCCCTAAATAAAAAGTGGTGAAATATGTACTGTAGTGTGTACATTTCATTGACAAAATATGCACTTAATTCCTTCATCTTTTGTTCAGAATCAGCTACTTATCACAGGTAACACATCTTCCTTTGATAAATGCTGGGCTTTTTCTCGCCCGTCGGACACTCAGTGTCTCTGTGGTTCTACGGAGCAGTGGGCTAGCACGGCTGCTCAGCTTCTGCATGATGATTGGATGATCTGTCTGAGGCGGAATCCCTTTATGATTGACCCTGAAATGAGGGAATCAGCAATCTCAAAGTATAAACCTCCACCCGGAGCATTTTCTACGTTTTTAATTCCGTTGTTCTCAACTGATCGGGAGACTTTACCGATCCCTAGTGTCTTTGTTAAAAATGACAAGAAACAGAGGGTAGAATTTACATATAAATAAACACATTTATGACGTAGGTAGGTAAAAAAAAGAACCTCTCCTCTTTGAATGACCAGCAGCCGCCACTGCTTTTAGATTTTTGTTGTAGTACAAAAATGCACTAAAACTGAAGAACATCAAAGATAGTCTACTTTAGCGCTGTATGCATCTCCAGGCCGAGTCATGATCTAGTAGGTAGGAAAAAGGAGCTCCCTTCCCAGCGGAGATTAGTGGGGATGTAGTGTACAGGGAGGAATTCAGAAGAAGGGCGTTTGTGTCATCAAACATTGGCAAGCTCCTCGGCTTCGTCTCTGTTCTCATTGATGTCAGCTAGAGTCCTGACGAAGCGCGTCCACTCGTCCGCCTTGGGGACGCAGATTTGCTGGGGAAAAAAACACACAATGGTGATCTAGCGAGGCAAAGACTGCAAAAAAGCGTCTGAGAGCAAACAGTTAGCCTAGAATTTGATTATTTTCATGTCTGACGTCTCACCTCCCCCACATCATACACCTGCACTTGTCCCTCAGAGTCTCCGGTGGCGATCTCTTTTCCAGAATGAGCCCATCGCACGCGGTTTAGCGCCGGAGCCCCTTCCACGTACACGCTGGCTGTAGGAACCTAAGGAAGCAACAACACTGCTTCAAGACAAGCACTAGTTTACCTCATCATTCCAACACAAAAGTACCTCGGTGTCATTGTTGAGGTTCCACAGGTCCAAACGTCCAGCAAGGTCCACGCAAGCAAAAAGAGCAGGATGTGTAGGAGACCACATGGCATCGTAGACGTAGTCGCAGCTATCCTCAAACGAGTAAAGCGGGCGGGTACTCTGCGAGGGCACCGCAGGATTGTTACAGTATCCAATATGTGTGTTGGAGGCAACGTCTCACCTTGGTGCTCCAGAGTTTGACAGTCCAGTCGAAAGAAGAAGAGATGAAGAGATGGGAGAAGTCAACAGGTCCTGCAGCAGTATGACAGCTCAGGCCTGTCACTGGACCGTGGTGGCCCTCAAACACTTCAGTGATGCCTGCCTTACTGTAACACACACACACACACATATATATATATATATATATATATATATATATATACACACACACACACACACACACACACACGCACACAGTATATGTGAAAAAGTTATTGCCCTACTGTTAAACATAACTTAACTGAGATTAATCAGTCTGGAAAAGGTTATAACCCAAAGAGCGCAGCAACAACTCATCCAAGAGGTCACAAAAGACCCCACAACAACATCCAAAGAACTACAGGTCTCACTTGCCTCAGTTGAGGTAGTGTTCATGACTCCACCAGAAAAACACATGCAAAAAAGTAAGAAATCAGGAAAGGAAACACTTCAATCACATACACTGTGTAGTGTACAGTGCATATACAGCAAAACAGAATTAAATCAGCACTAAAGACAAGGTTAAAAATCAACCAGCACACAAATTGTGGGAATGGGAACAACACAAGTAGTCAACATGTCAAGAAGACAAACCAAACAATGTTGATCTATTCCACTGTAATCATTCATTTACTCAAATTGCTATTACATGAAAATTGTTCAAATGAACCCAAAACCTCAAAGTTTGTGCCTCGTGTGAAACACACTGCTTTGAGATTGTGCTTCGGCGCTTGTATCATCTCATACGTCACAGAGCATACTGACGGCTCGAAAATAGAAAATCATTGGTGTGACAGGTTGTTTTGGTGTTAACGTGTGCATATAACAACCCCCAAGCTATTGAACGACTTGTAAGGCTTGTAAGGAAAGCAATGGGGAGTTTTTTTGTGCATTAGTAACAACGACCAGCATTTCCCTCCGTTTAGTCACATAGGTTGCTTGGACTTCTCTCTTCCACCAGATGTCCCTAATTTTGACGAAGCACCAAAGCTCCAAATTTGTTCCAGAACAATTTGAAGGAAAGCCTCAAAGCTTCATACAGCCAAACAACCATTCAGACTCACATTGACACCTACGGACAAGTAAGCAAACATGCAGGCTTCGAGGATGAGGGAGCAAAACGAGTGGCTGTGAAAAACGCACACAAGCATGAGGACAACATGCAAACTCCACACAGAGAACCAGAACCACCTGGCTGTGAGGCAAACCACATGATATGGATTTACTATTCCACACAGTATCACGGTGAACTGAAGTAAACTCTGGGGTATAAATGTGGGCTGTGGTGATGAGAACTCACCTTCCATGGCGGCAGGCGGTATACACAGACCCGTCCTCGCTCCCCACAACAAAGTTGTTAACATCACCCAGGGGGAAGCCCATGGAGGTGACAGCCACTGCCTTGCTCTGCTTGAAAACCAGCTCTAGACTGTCCTGTGTGTGTTGAGGGTGGGGGTCATCTCTCACAACACGTCTCACAATAACACACGTGTAAAGAAGTTTAGGTCGTGTGGGTAGGGCGTACCTGTGGCTGGGACAACATGTCCAGGCTCCAGGAGCACATCTTGCCATCTGTGGAGATACTGATCAGGTTGTTGGCGTTCTGGGTGCCCACCACGTTCACACAGTAGACTGGGTGCTGCCATGTAGGAGAAAACAACCATTTCCAGCGTGTGTGCAAGAGTAGAAATGGTGGTGTGGTGTGGTCACAATGTGAGTTACAGTGTGTGCAGCTGCAGACAGTGGGGTCCTCTGGACAGGTGTGCGCTTGTTGCTGCGGTTGTCCCATAAGACAATCTGTCCCGAGTAGGTCCCGCCAACCACCAGATTGGGATGAAACTTTGCAAAGCCAGCTGACATCACCTCTGACTGATGAAAATTAACAAACATAATACAATCAAGGTTTATTCAGCATATTTTAATCAGTTATTGGGTTAATGTTATTGGGTTCAATTGACTAGACTGTAACATGTAAACAAATGTCCACTAACAACCCTTATTTCTTGTCTTATAGAGATTTGGGGTTAAATGTAGGCTATTTGGCAACTTACAAGTAGTAGTTGTCCTTTATGGCCAAACAGACCACAAAAAGTAGTGGTTCAAATGTAGATTGTCCTTTTTTATGAACTCTCTCCTACCTGGCAGTGGAAGATGTACTCTGGCGTGCCTTTCTTGTATTTCATGTTCCAGACCAGCGCCACTCCATCAGGCTCATGAGGAGAATCTTCATTGTTGTTGTAGGAGGCCACAAGCAGTTCTGGGTACTGGGGGACCACAACGACCTCAACTTAGAAGTCTCTTTCATAAATGTGGTGATCTACTACACACCCACCTGAGGGGACCAGTCCAGACAGGTAACCACCCTGTTTTTGGTCCAGCGTTCATCAGCAAACTGTCTGTTCAGAAACAGTTTGGCGCCTGCCTGCAGATCCCTGAGGAGGACACAGTATATTGCTTGCAACGATTCATATTCAACTGGGGCAGTTTGTCTTCCCGGCCTCACCCCTCCTTGTCCTCGAGATCTCGCCCGCTGTAGTCAAAGCAGACGTCCACCTGCTCGGCCAGCGCTCGCTCCACAATCCTGCTGCCTCTCTCGAAAAAGGTTAGGAAGTCCTCGGAGTGCAGGAGTTGCAGCTTCTCTTCCTCAGTCAGCTCTTTGGGTGTGTCTACATGCACACAGAGAAGAAAAACACACTTTTTAATTGTAATGTCAGTGCTTTTTGTGTATAAAACACATTCCAATTGCCATCCCCTCACCTTACATATATGGGAAATTATATTTATACAAATATAATACAGTACATATGAATACAAATAATGTCCCTTTACAGACTTGTGACCAATTAAAGTAAATGGGAAATATAATAACATATAATAACAACAATCATGGCCGCACGGTGAATGAGTGGGTAGCACATTGGCCTCACAGTCAGGAGGTTCAGGGTTCAAATCTCCGTTGGGCATCTCTGTGTTGAGTTTGCATGTTCTGCCTGTGCGTGCATGGGCTTTCTCCGGGTACTCCAGATGAGCCAATAAAATAGTTTGTTTACTTGAGAAGCGAATGAGAACCAAGGCTTTCTCAAAAGTATGTCTAGTCACATGTCCAGTCACATTTAAAAGTGACTGGACGAACCAAATATGTTCATTTTTCCATCCACCCAAGTCTGATGTGAGAGTGCAGAAAAGAATGACGCTAGAGCCCAATATGAAAACTCTACCAGAGTCATTAGACATTAATTTGCAGCACAGCAACATCCAAATGTTCACTAAGGATTGTGTGGATATTGGACAAAACAAACGAGTAATTAACGACCAATTTATTCTTTTGCATGCCATTGGCACACAAAATTGCGTACCGCTGCAGCGACAAAGTGCGTGCAAACAAGTCTTAACTTATGTAGGTATTTGTCACAATAACAGGCTTCCCATGGATTTGACATATCAAAAGTCCAAACTTTTTTCCATACTTGGCCCATATACGGCCTAACCGATTACTCGATTAATCAAAACAACAAGCGTCAGATTAATCCACTAAGAAAATAATCATTAGTTGAAGGCCCAGTACCATGTAAATAAATGTTGGAAATAACCGTTTGTTTTCATTATTCAGAATATGTATGCCATTATGTCACCATGTAATTTCCAGGAGATTATAGCCCAAACAAAGTGCTGGATGAGGATAAGAGCAGAGAGCTGGTCTTTCAACTTGTCAATCTTCCCAAATGTTTTCTGAGATGCGCCGCCTAATGTGTGACCTCACACACATCTTAGCTACCCAAGGAAACACCTTGGAAAAACAGATCTATTCATGTTTGTACATGTGTTGTAAAAAAAATAATAATTTTATATGTTCTACACTCAACTGACATTACAATTTCTAAAAATATTTTTATTCTGATCTTTTTTTGAACAGAAAAAATATTATATTATATTATTGTAATCATTATATAAAATTTTTATATTATTGTATATTGTAATTTTGTTCCGTTTCTTGTTTTTACACGTCTGAGCTGGACGCAACTGTATAGTTGTGTATGTGGTCATTACAGTTAGATATGATTTGGCCTAGTAGTGGTTTAAAATGTCAGTCCATACCCTCCTCCTGCTGGTGCCCCTGGTCATTCTTGTCATCCTGCATGTCCTCTGTCGGTGGGGGCGCAGTTATCTCATCATCTTCATCCTCATCTGTACAACACACAAGCAGGTCTGTCTGTCAATCACGGCTCACTCAGTCAAGTTACACTGCCTGTCACTGTTTGCTTACCAGCTTTTCGATCTGTATGAGCTTCAGTGGGGGTCTGGGTTTCTTTTGAGTAAGACACCATTTCTTTAGGGACAATGTCCACTTGAGTCACTTTGGACATGGTGAGTCTCACTGTCCCACGCCTGCACAGCGGCATCACGGCAGAAATAAAAACCAGGAGTAAGATTGCAGCAAAAAAGAAACTTGAGTTGAGCGTGACGACACCAATAATGGCTTACATAAATATTACAAACACTCAAACATGTTTACGATGAAACCAGAACAGATCATTAAAGCTACAGGAGGAGGGAGGAGGAGGAGTACCCCATCAGCTCAGAGTCGGAGTGGAGTTGCAGAGTAGAAGGGTCAGGATCCCAGTGCAATGTCCTTAAAGGGGCCAAACCACCAGAGGATGGAGTTAGAAGAGACAGGAGAAAAATATAGAGAAGACAAAGGATGGGACCAACCACATGAGAGGTCAAAGGTGAGATGCAACAAAGTTTAAGATAGAGGAGACAGTAAGAGAATAAAAAATACAGGAAGAGAGATTGTTAATTGAGTGAACATCAGGGTGCTGGTTAATTTAAAGGTAGGTTCGTTTACTACATTAGTCCACTCTCTCTTTCAATTCACACAGCATGCGGGTTTACCATATCACATAACCTCCTCTTACAAATACAAACACACACCTTGGTCCAGCGTTTCCGTCCCCAGAATCCTGGCTTCCTGCGTCGCTGCCCACTGATTTGTTGGAAGGAGACATGGGGGCGGGGACTAGGTAGTGAAACAGACAGGTATCCTCCGTTACTACCCTCAGTGGCTGAGCTGTGGACGTTTGATCAGCGGGTGAGTGGGGTAGATGTAGGAGGAGCAGTGGGTTGAGCGAGTGGATGTGCGAGGGTGCATGCAGCAAAGGGGTGATAACACAAACACACACACACACACACACACGGGAGAGAAGAGAGAATGAACATAAATGACAGGCAGGCTTAGATGTCATGCACAAAATGGTCAGATATCAAGTGTGGTGAGAGGGGTGACCAACACTAAGCCAAACCAAACGTTAGAGACTTTTAAAGCTGTAGCGCATCAAAGCTGTGCTTCACAAGTCATCGGAGTTATTGTAGTAAGTGGTGGATAAAATCAAAACCGTGCAGGTGTTCTGGGTGTGTGTGTGTGTGTGTGTGTGTGTACCATGTGTAATGTCCGGGGTGATACCAACACTCTGCAGCAGAGCCTCTGCCTCCTTCCGCTTCCTCTCCAGGTCAGAGTCTTCATGGCCCACAGTAGAGCCTGCATCCACGCCACGCTTTGAGTCCCCCTGTAGACAACAAGGACAAGCTGAAGTACCAATTCAACTTCTTTCAAGCGTTTTTTAAGTGTCATCTGACATCTTTCTTCTTCTTCTCCTCTTCTTTTCTCTTCTTCTCTTCTCTAATCTGGGCGATGCGCTGTTTCTTCCTCTCCAGCTCAGCCTTTAGCTCGCTCTTGTCAGACATACTGCAGGAAGAAGGGAACATATTCTCATCAATAGCCTTCCCCAATAATACCTTCCCCATCTACACTATGTCGGAATAATGGCATTGTTGGGTGTTCACAATTACCGGACACAACATTAAGCCGTGCAGCACAATCTTATATTGCAATAACATTTTCTTTTTACACACATTTTCTTTGGTGAGTTCAAACTGCTATATCAACATGGTGGCTTTCACTCAAAAAGTCCCCTATATGAAAATAAAATAATATAAAGAGCTTTTCACAAAACAAACACTAGGTTTTCCTGAATTTTCAACACATTTTAGTTAACAAAAGCAGCATTGGGTACATTAGGGCTTATATAATCCTTCCAAAGAAATGGCCCTGGGCCTGTCACATTGCTGATAACAGAACAGCTGATCATTACAATGCTAGCTTTATACGCTCAGGACTTGAGATTGGGCGTTGTTTTAAATTGAATTTTTACATTACATTAATGAAACAGAACCCTAAACTATAGAAAGTGGGTCATTACCGCGACATAGTACATCTCTGACGTCATTGTGACTCCTAGAGGCGCTCCACCCGCTGACAGCTACACCTAACAATAGCTACTGGGACAAATGTGCCATTAATTACAATACACCGAACTTTAGTCATTCGTGTATGTCACGCTCAGAATTTTTCACCGGATAGTAAACTTGTCAAAGGCGCTTTAGTCGAATTAAAGGCTTTATTGTCCCGACAAACAGCTAGCTGGCTAAATTAGCATGCTAATCCGAACGGGCCCTCGACTGTCAGAAGCATCGTAACAAGCAACCGCACCCATTTGTTTAAAAAGCCGGGAAAAACGTGTACAAGTGCAATATCATGCGCGTATAAACACCTGACGTAGGAAGTAAAGCAGGCCAGCGACGATACAGTCCAGTTTCCTTGGCGTTACTCCTTTAGATAAGTGATGGTGATGATGATGCTGGAAGCTGGAGGACTCCGCCGCCGCTTTGCGTTGCTGCCTTTCTTCATCGGTGCCTGGTCATGACAACAAGAGGGGAATTACCGCCAACTAGAGGCGTAAAATATACAGCATGGCCACGTCGTATTGGCAGCACGTGGTAAATACAAGAAACCCTTGTTACTTATCAACGTGGGTATTTTATTATATTTCAACATGAACATTCAGTCATTCAAATTAAAACGTGGCATTTAATTGTATCGCTGTATTAATGGCATAAACAGATACTTATCCTGGGAACCCTTTGTATCCCACAGCACGTTTTTATTGTCCTGCAGCACATGCAGAACAATAAAATGAAACGACAAAACAGAAAAAAATTTAAAAATGAGCAAAAAAGTTTAACTGTAACCAGAAAATGATGCTCATCCTCATATTTATAATACAAAACACAACTGCGGTGCATGGTGTTTTTCCAAGCATAGCTATATTGTATTGTTTTTTCATCCTGTTAACAAAATTACAAATATTAAAATTGACCCCACGTTCTTTTTTTGTATGCGTCCGTCTGTGTAAAACATGTCATTCCTGACTTATGCAGTGATGAAAGTGTTTATGATTATAGATATCATTGAATGACATTAGAAAGTACATACCCTAAATATACATATTGAGCTCAGTTTTGAGTTGAAATGTATTATTTAGATTAAACAATTTATTCACATCATATTAAAACATACTGGCTCAGGGTTTGCTTCCATTTGGGATCACTTTAATAAAAGATGGAAAGAATAAAAATATTATTTTAAAAACTGTAAAATTGAAAAGTTTAATCACAAGACCAGATGCAATATTGGAATTTTATTGCTGTTTTTCTGCTAATAACAACAAAGGCATGTTGTGGGAAAGCACACATGAGCATTGTTTGCATGTTTCACTATGGATTTTACAACATGATGTAAGTTTGTGGTCTTCTTGCAGAGTTGCGGTTTTTACTCCTCCTCAGGATCTGGATTGGCATAGCGGAAGGGGTCATAAAGGTCACGTTTAAAATCATAAGGGTCAAAGTAAGAGTGTGGCTCTTCCTTGGTGGCCTCTGCAGGCACAGCTTTCACGTCTTTCTCTTTCACCACATTCTCTTCTACAGGCTCCTCTGTCTTGACGGTTTCCTGGATGGGGTGTGGGGAGTGGTCAATGAGGCAGTCGGGATCCCAGTAAGGGTTGCAGTCGTACTCCATTTTTTCAACAGTGATGGGAGGAGGAGGAGGAGCTGACTTTTTGGGAGCAGGAAGGGCTGGAGGCAGTTGAGGAGGAACAACAGATTTGATCCCTTCCTCCATCTTGGACCCGCAGGCCGGGTTGTGTCGTGGGTCGCACAGCACCGGGACGGCCCCGGTGGGAATGTAAACAATCCGAGGTTTGCACAGTGGGTCTTTGGGCTGGCAGAGGTAGATCCGCTGAGCGTGCTCCAGTGGGTCAGGTGTAGGAGCTGAGGTGGTGAGAGGCTGGGTGGCGGTAGTGGGAGCTGCAGTGGTGGTCTGTACACCCATGATATTCTGGTAGCTGGAGGCATCTGGGCCATAGGTTAGCTCCAAGTGGCGCATCTGCTGGTACAACATCCTGATTCTGTCTATCTCATAAATCTGACAGAGAAACACACAAGAGACTTAGTGTGCAAAGCAACAATGTAATAATTCGAAACACAACACACCTACTCCTTCAATGTGTCCAATGCTGTTGTAGAAGCGGTAGTAGGACTGGAAGTCAGGTGTACCTCTGTACCACTTTGGGTCCACATTCCTCTTGGGTCGAGAATTAGTCAAGAAATTGTGCGCTTTGGCTGACTCAATGCTGACTGTGTGGAAAAGAGTAAGATAGCATTACATTACTAATGTATGACACACTCCCATTTATTTACCAACATGTGTTTATTATTGTGGCTGGCACGGGTAGCAGTGCACTGCACCACACAGACCGGTGTTTAATTTACCTCATTACAATATTAGACATGTCTCTCTCTGTTGTGAAACAATGCTTGTGTCCATTCTACATTCTTGTTGCAGCTCATGTATTGATTGCACCCGGTAATAATGTTGTGGTGCAATTGCAAAAATTGTTTAACATTTGATAGATAATACAAGATTTTTAAATGAAAAGACAAAATACCTGCATCATCCTTTACTCTCATTCGAGATGATGCTTCTAGCAAAGCTGGAGGAAGGTAGAGAAGTCATACTTATGTTCAATTCAAATTGAGTAGATATGCATCCGGGATGAATGCATCATTTTAATACAACATACAGACCTGGCATGACCAACAGGCACCATAGTGCCCTGAGCAGGGACACTTGGGAACTCCTCTTTGTCATCTGCAACATGTTAGTTTACCACTGAATACAGTTTAATATTTTACATCTTAAAATGTCACCCAACAAAAATATCGTCTGCTCACCTGTTGCTGCATCACCCCAATCCTGCGCTCATCTCACCAGCCTCACATCCTGACTGCTCATAAATAGCACTATCAACACCGGAGCGTCTTCATTGGCTGCAAGCGAACTCAACTCCTCCCCCTTGTGCATCTTCTGCCGGGACGTGGAAGTGCTCTGCAGCAAAAGAGTGTCTTCAAACAAAATGTGACTTCATGGAAAGGCATTGCCTATAACTGCTCTATCGTGATTTTTCTGTTGTTAAAATGTGTTGATTGCAGTTTTCTCTTTTGGCTCAAATTTTTAAAACATGTGTGGCCCTATTTTTCAGTCTTGACAAAACATGCACAGAAGGCAAAACAAAATTAACCCCTGTCCAAAAACAGGTGTTCAAAAAATAGAGGGGAAGCAGAGCCAACTGGTGTTTAGGTCCTTTTAGGAATTTAGTCTGTCCCAACATCAAGTGCACCAAACTCAGCCTGAGATTTGTTGCTTAAAGGCTGTCTGGCATGCACACTGGAAAACATACACGTTAGATGATAGGTTTGCCAGTTAGTGATGTTCAAGCAGTTTTGACTCATTTGAGGTCAGTCTGTAAGTTGTTTTTTCTTTGAGGGGGTGGGGGTCTGTTTTCATGAATATTTTTCCCTTTGTGTGTTATTTTCACTTTAAAACCAGCATGCAAGGCTGCAATCAAGGAACATGGGAATAAAACAAGTTGTTCTGCCAGGTGGCTAATGGTCAACATTAGTATCTGGAATTGCTCTGTGCAGATGACAAAAATGGAAGGGTTGCGGCACCTCATACTCACTGCCTTATAATTTTGTGTGCAGGCCGAGACAAAAAACATTTGCTTCCACAACTACAAATATTTGGAGTCATGTTTCTTTTGGAGTCATGTTTTTTTTGTGCATTCTTTATCATTATTTATATCAGGGGTTTTTAAAACATGAGGCGGACCTCCGATGGGGGAGGACTTCGGAGAAGGTGCAGAAGCTTGAAAAAAACATACTGTACATACTGTAAAAAGAGTTTAGGAAAGTTCACAAAATATCCTCCCAAATATCAGGGAGCAAGGAAGGAGCAAGGGAGGCCTCATTTGTACTGTATAATAATCACTCACTGTGCTGTGCTAATCCGTTCTAACCAACACTTCAACCATTTCTTTGTTTTAATTATTTTTAAGTTACATTCAGTTGAGCCGAAAGACTAGTTCCATCACTTGGACGCTAGATTTCATTGCACAATTTTACTACTGCCTCCCGGGTACCAATTATGGTGACATGTACCTCTGTGATCTTCAAGGGAAATGACACCTTTTCCTGAAGCCCTCTGCAGGACACACGCAGATTAATTAAATGTCTTCCATTCCACACCTTTAATTTCCCAAGTAGTCACTGTAAATGTATTAGTTCATTTTATTTATTGACAGTCTAGCTATTTTTCTATTTATAACAACATACTATGTATGGAGCCGCACAGTGGTCTTGTGGTTAGCATGCTGGCCGCACAGTCAGGAGATCTGGATTTGAATCTTCATTGGGCATCTCTGTGTGGAGTTTGCATGTTCTTCCCGTGCGTGCGTGGGTTTTCTCCAGGTACTCCGGTTTCCTCTCACAATCCAAAAAAACACGCATGTTAGGTTAATTGGTGACTCTAAATTGTCCATATGCATGAATGTGAGCGTGAGTGGTTGTTTGTCTATATGTGCCATGCGACTGACTGGGATAGTTGGGATAGGCTCCAGCATGCCTCTGCGACCATAATGAGGATAAAGCGGCTTAGAAAATGTATATATATGACACTGTCATACACATATACACATATATATACACATACATATATACATATACACATATATATATATACATACACATATATATATATACATACACATACATATATATACATACACATATATACACATATATATATATACATACATACACATATACATATATATATATATATATATATATATTGTTCTTGTTATTATTAGGTGTATTTTTTATTTTTAATCATACTTTCATGGGGGGAAATGAGTGGGTATGAATAGTAATATTTTTCTATTTTGTACTTCTTAAAATATATTAAAGAAACAGGTCTTGGCGGAAGAGACCGTTTCTCCAGTAGGTGGCAGCACCGTCCAAAAGAAAACCGAAAAAGCACTCCGGTCAAAGCTCTTCCGTTGGCAACATGTTGGGTTTTTGTAGTTCCGTAGTTTTTGACCTGTCACCGTTGTAGTACTCTCTGTTACTGCTGACAAATTGTGTTACTCCTCTGGTATGTGCAGCTTTCCGCCGATAGGACACAGCGAGCACCAGCAGGGCGTACCACGCCTGGACTTGTTTAACCTTAATAATAATCGCGTCGCTAGTATACGCTAACTAGCTAGTTAGCCTAGAACCTGAAGTTAGCCGTCCAACTTGACAGCTAGCTTTGTGCTAGCAGTCGACTGTAGTTAGCAGCGTTAGCGAAAGCTAGCTTTGGACTAAGGGGCACCGCAAGAAGTCAGCTGCAGGAAAAGCGACACTTCGGACAAAAAGTGAGTAAAGGTTAAACGTTAACGAAACAAAGCTACGTTAGCACACGCAACCAGTGTCACCGGTATCTTAACTCCGCTGTCAGCCGCTTTGGTCACGGACTTGGCTTGGCTCATTTTCACTTTGAGGACATGAGATTGGGTGGATGTTAACTTTTGACCGAATCACTGCTGTTTCTTTAACGTAAAATGATTTACATACAATGGTGAGTGCAATATAAGTTCACTTATTGACCAAAGCGAAAGTTCTAAAGAGGTCTTGCCTGACTTCCAATGACGCTATAAGATGAAACAATAGTGATGATTTAATGGAAACATTCTGTATGCTTAATAATACAACACCGTATGTCCTATTTATGTATGCCGAGAAAAAATACAATATATATTAAAATTCTACAATTACAATATATTAATATTTTTGTTTTCTTTATTTATTTATTGTGTAGGAAGTAAAAAGTGATAAGTATGTAAAGGTTTGTCTTTAAATACAAATCTTTGTTGTAAATTTCAATGTATAAATATATTATTGGTTGTTGCCATCAACATTTCAGCCTTTTCTCATTGTGCCTTTTTCTTTATTTTAACCAGTTTTGTTGTTTTTTTAAATTGTGTTTTTACAATGATGCAGTGACAAATGAGCCACAAGCCAAGGTTATTTTGTAGGTGCACGTCTATTGAGTTATAGTTGTGCCTTAGTTTTTAGGTAACATAGGCAGATTTCGAGCCATATCAGTGTGCTAAATAACAATTTTGCTCAGACACATTGTTATGCTTTGTTGCTCTCTCTTTTTCTGAATGCTTGTTTTTGCGGGGCAGGGAGAGCAGGTGCTGGTACCGTTTTTTGGGCTCCTGGTTAGAGCTCAGGGGCTGCGTGCACAAAGAGCGCAGCAAGGTGTATGGGCGTTTAGTGGTCAAACGCGTGCCTGTGGGTCACTGTCTGGGTAGGACGTGCACCAATCTAATAATGTGTTTATTCTCGCGATCAACTGGCATAGTATCAAAGATCAATTAGTAGCTCGTGATCGACGGGTTGGTGAATCCTGCCCTATAGGGTGTGTGAATATGCATTTTGCCTTGAGTGGTCAGTATGACCCTATACACAGAAGAGCAGTGACTTCATTTTTTCATATTGTATTTATTCTTTGCATTTATGAACCTGAAAAGTATTGGTGTCCATTTCTCTCCAAAAAGGAGTAAGGAAGGAGAAGGAAGAAGCAGAGTTTATTTAATCCTATTGCTTCTATAAGTTACTGTTTGATTTAAGGAAGTGTTGGTCTATTTTAATTGTACCACACTGCTTCGGCTGATGACTAGTTGAGTGGCTTAGAACGCCTGTCACTGTCACTTGTAATTGTAATTGTGTGCGCTTTTACAGTATAACTGGCACAGCCACAAACTTCAGTCACAAAGCACAGAGTGCTGAGTTCAAGAAGTTGAAGGTATCCAACTGGTTGGGTGTTTAAAATAACAAACACACCCTTTAATAACCTGCTGTATTGTTTGTAGCATATGTGGAATGGGGCCTTAACAGGGAAAGCTCTGTAGTAGGATATACAGTGGATAATATATAGAGTGAACACCCGGCTGTTGACAAGTTTTAACACTATTTCAAGATTCCCAAGTGGTTTGTTTTTCCTTTTTCTCAGGATAATGACAGTATCTCACAAAAGTGAGTACATCTGTCCCATTTCACTAACAGTATATTTTCTGAAAAGACAATACTATAGAATTGAAACTTGAATAATCATTAAAGTGGACAGCTAATATAGTGGTACAGTCTTGCCGCTATCCATCACATTATCCCGGTTTTTCAAAAATATATCACATAATTAATCATGTGGTTTTATGATTGAACATGGCCTATTATTAGTCCAAACATATGAGAATATGTGTTTGCATTGGGTATTTGTTGTATTTTGCCTTAATTAAGCTTTTTCATGCATAAAAATGGCCATCCATCCATCCATCCTATCATATTCTATGCCGATTATCAATCAACTAAAATAAATACAAAAAAGACATTCAAAGACTACACTTGTCAGTAGGTGTCAGTAATAATAATGTAACGTTTGGTGAGACCCGCAATCACCAGACTTGATTACCACAACAGCTTTTATTGCAGGTTTGAATGATCTTATGGAAATCCCTAATAAAAAACATGCGCTACCTTTAATCCATGACAAGCTGAAACTCCTCTCTGAACCCCCAAGGTCACTTTGTCTGCCACTCACTGTGCTCCTTTAGCGAACACATTTATAGCAACACACACGGCACGGGTCTTGTCTGTGTCCTAAATGGGTTAGTGGCTCTCTGTCTACTATATTGCGTATTATGGTTGTGGTTATTTTTTAATTTGTTTCAAACATCCATACATTGTACAATTAAATAATTATGTCAGATTCCACAGTTCCACATGTCGGAAACGGAGTAGGGAGAAGCAGATCTTATTTAATCCTACCCCCTTCTCACATGATTTGCTAATGCATACATGTCTACATACTGTATATATATTGTATATACATACACATTTGTGTGCATACATGCATACATATATACTGTATATATACTACATACATGGCTATATCCTATTGATTTCAGGATCAACATAGTGTTGTCTTGGTGTTGTACTGTGAGTGTCATTAAATGTAAGTACATGAGTTTCTGATTTTAATACTTTGTTGAGTGGGCCCTTTCAACATTAGTGTATGAGTACAAAGATGACTATAGTTGTATTATTTCGTGTCTAGACGGCTGTAATGATTTTTAAAATCATATTTAGAGGGTTGTAAACAGATTGTCTATGCTCTAACTACAAAAACATTCAATTTATTAATAAGAAATTTTACTTGCGTGGAAATCAACTTATCACCATTTGTGTCTGGAACCAATTAACTGTGAAAAATCAGGGATTGGCATATAGCTTTATTATCCACTGAAAATGACTCCACACACACAACCATTTTGGTCTAAATAGCAGCCAACACAAATGCTTTTGTCTTGCTACAGTCAAGCATGGTGGTGGTAGCATTATACTCAGGGGCTGCATGAGTGCTACCAAATCTGAAGAACAGCAGTTCATTCAGGAAAACATGAATTCCAACATGTACTGTGACATTTTGAAGCATAACATGATTGTCTCTCTTGGGAAACATTTTAGCCACAATTTGTACGTGTTCGCTGTGTGGTGTACTCACTTGCGTTGCCAGGTGATAATGGCTATGTATTCACTTGTCTTCAGAGGACAGTAAATCTTTACTGCTATACACACTGTACAGATTTCTTTAAACTATATTCAAGTTTGATGTCTGGTGTTTTGTCCTTTAGAGAAGATAGAATACAATTCTTGCTGAAATGTGAGGGGTGTAGTCACTTTTGTGAGATAGACCTACAACGTGCTGGAAAAAAAGTCAACATGCTTGAAACTGACCAAGAAAAAGCCACTTTTATCAGATACAGCATTTTGCTTGATGCTGGTAGTGTTCTGTAAATGTGACAGTGTGTGCAGATAGTCAGCTGATTGTTCGTAACGAGGTCAGCTGAAGTCAATCAGCATCTAATATGGCTGCAGTGCCGAGTCTGTGCCATGCCACATGACTTGGTATGTGACGTCAGCTGAACCTTACTCTCTTCTGGCTCTGGAAGCCGCGGCTGGACATGGTGTCTCAGTGACTGAGAACAAGGCTGACACTGTGATGTCCCTCTGTGTTTGTGACCTCGCAGTCGTCGATAGCTGCAGGCCGTCTGTATTATGTGACGAAATCTGGTTTTCTGTTTCTGTCAGACCAGTTGTCACTGTCATTTGTCTTGATCTTTGACCTAGATGCAAAGCACCAGCGTGCCGGCGCCTGCGTCCCGAAAGAGGAAACGGGACGTCTCCAGTGTCGACAACGAGGTGGCGGAGAGGATTGGGAAAATCCCCAGATGCACTGTGGTGAGATTGCACTTTCAGTGTTCTTGTGGGCTGTGTGTCATAGCCTGCCTGTAAACTACACAACATCCATTGTGCAGTACATAACACAATCATGTTCATAGTTTTACAAACAAAAAATGTATTGGTTATTAGCTGTAACTAGGGTTGGGCGAAATGGACCAAAACACGTATCCTGCTATACAGTGCTTGGCCACAAAGTCACCAGCCGGATTTAACTAAGCAAATAGGTACAAGGTCACTGGAGTTGGTCAGGTCTAGGTTCAGCAACACTATGTGCTCAAAGAATGAGTTCACCCAACCACCTGAATATACTGAATGAGCAGGTTATTCCATCAATAGATTTTGTTTCTTCCCTGATGGCATGAGCATATTAAAAATTGTGAAAGAGTGGTTTAGGGAGCATGAGACAATTTCACACATGGAGTCCAGACCTTAACTTCATTGAGAATCTTTGGGATGTGCAGGAGAAGGCTTTGCGCAGCAATCAGATTCTACAATTATCAATGCAAGATCCTGGTGAAGAATGAATGCAACACTGGATGGAAATACATCTTGTGACATTGCAGAAGCTTATCGAAAAAAAGCCACAGCGAATGCGTGCCATAAGCAAAGTTAAAGGCGCCCCAACAAAATATTAGAGTGTATGGCCAGGCAGTGTATTGGTTTGATATTTTTTCCACAAAGTGAGTTTTGACAAAGTCAAAGTCACATACGCATGCAAAGTTGTTTGGGTATAATTAAAACTTTTTGAAAAATAGCTTCTAAAATAAAATAGTCCATTCTAATTTTTAAATAAATATAAACAGTAAAATATATAAAATCTTTAGCTGTGCTCAAATAGTAACTCAAATGTACTGTACTCTGAACAGTATTTTTTAGAACGTTGGAATAGAGAGAGTAAAAACACCTTATTTTTAGAATTACAAATTAACTTGATTCTTACTTTGTTCATTTAAAATTGGCCATCACTTCAAATTTAAGTAATTTTAATATTTTCTCAGCTACCGCCTCGCTGTCTATACAGCGTAATAAAAAACTCACCTCCTCCCTACACCTTTCATTTTGTAGTTAGTACTAGTTTATTTATCAGACTATTCAAATTCACATGTGTGTGTGTGTGTGTGTGTAGTGCCAAATCACAATAGCTATCATCTCATGGCACTTTATACAAAAAGGTCAGAGAGCCAACTGAAACCCCACACGAGTGTAATAGTAATTTACGGAAGATTACGAAACATTTACATTTTAGATCCTGCTGTGTAAAACAGGGCAAGATCCACCCTGGTGACATCGCGCCTCGAAATACCAGAAAACTCTGGACATCAGAAAAAATAATCGCTTCTGAGAAAATGTTGCAAAAAGGGTTTGGAATGTTGCCAGATTTAGCGACAGTGTCGCAAGTTGCCAACATTGGATTTTGTTGCTTCCTTATAAGTGCTTCTGCTGCACCCATCCTCTCTCCTACTTGATGCAGAGGGTGTGTGGCAGGAGACACGCTCCGGAGAACTGACACACACAGCAGAGTGAGACCTCCGCGTTAAGATACGAGAAAAAGTGCAAATTCATTTTATCGATATTAATATGTTTGTTTTTGATATCATGCTTAAATTTTTTTTTTTTTCAATAATATCGCCCAGCCCGAGCTGTGTGTATCCTAGCAGTCTGCAATCCACCGTCCCATCTGACGCCGTCATGAGCCTTTCAAAGTTCATTTGAGTTGAGCGTGTACCATGCATTCTCCACCAAAGTGCTAGAGGTAGTGTTTTCTGGTTTGTCAACTTAGTAAGAAACCATGACGCAACTATTTTGCCATTGTTTGAACTGGAATTAATTGATTTGTAAAACGCTTTTATTGCAAATTTTCAGAATCAGCTGTGTTGGCCAAGTAAGCTTACACAAACATGGAATTTGACTCAAATTGGTAGAGAACAGAACCAGGAAGACAGAAAAGGAACGTGACGGAATACTTTTAAGGGCACTTTGTAATAGCCTTCAATTTAGTTGTTAAATAGGTTTTGTGGCGCCAAGTGTGTTTTCATTTGGTGGAAACGGGCCAAAATGGCTTTTTTGATGCTTGATAGGTTGCAGACCCCTTGTCTATCTAAAAGGTTTTAATTTCGTAAATGATTATGCACTGGGCTGGCCTTGAGTGCTCCCCTTTCCCAGCTGGCTCACACTGGCACTACTTTACAGCAGTCTAGCCTGAGCCCACTTATGTGTCTTATTTCAGAGTACAATATTATATAATATTACTGCAACTTCCTGACTTGGTGCATTATTTCAGGTCTGTACTGTGCAAGGTATACATTGGGGCAAAAAAAGTATTTAGTCAGCCACCAATTGTGCAAGTTCTCCCACATAAAAAGATGAGAGGCCTGTAATTTTCATGAGAGAGAATAGAAAAAAAATCCAGAAAAATCACATGATCTGATTTTTAAAGAATTTGTTTGCAATGTCTTCTATTTTCTAATAATTGCTCCCACAGTTGATTTCTTCACACCAAGCTGCTTACCTATTGCCGATTCAGTCTTCCCAGCCTGGTGCAGGTGTGCAGTTTTGTTTCAGGTGTCCTTTGACAGCTCTTTGGTCTTGGCCATAGTGGAGTTTGGAGTCTGACTGTTTGAGGTTGTGGACAGGTGTCCTTTATACCGATAATGAGTTCAAACATGTGCCATTAATACAAGTAACAAGTGAAGGACAGAGGAGCCTATTAAAGAAGAAGTTACAGGTCAGTGAGAGCCAGAAATCTTGCTTTTTTGTAGGTGACCAAAAACTTACTTTCCACCATAGTTTGCAAATAAATTCTTTAAAAATCAAATCATGTAATTTTTTGGATTTTGTGGAGGTTTTTTCTCATTTTCTCTCTTATAGTGTACCTATGATGAAAATTACAGGCTTCTCTAATCTTTTTAAGTGGGAGAACTTGCACAATTGGTGGCTGACAATCCTTTTTTGCCCCACTGTAAATTTCGAGTTTTCACCGTGCGCGCGTGGGTTTTCTCCGGGTACTTCGGTTTCCTCCCACATTCCAAAAACATGCATGTTAGGTTAATTGGCGACTCTAAATTGTCCGTCGGTCCACTGCCTCTCGCCCAAAGCCAGCTGGGCTTGTGCTCCAACATACCCGCGACCCTTACGGGCCCTTAAGGATAAGTGGCATAGAAAATGAATGAATGAATGTAAATGTCGAGAGAAGAAATTGCATTAATTAGATTGTATGACACGCCCACCTCCCTCCTCCAAGTGTGTATGCTTGAGCACTGATCAGTACAGACAGAGTCCAACTAAGACTCAGACTTAGGTGTCAAAAGCAACCTAGTGTGAGTGTGGCCTAAAAGATGTCATGTCTGCTACAAAGAATAGACTTGTTAATCAAAGCGTGGCTCCATTAGGGATTGAAGCACCCAGCACCTTTCGCTGATGAGCTCATGCCAGCTGATTCTCAGCCTTACAAGAGAGTCAACATGGAGGAGGCCAAGAAGGGAACACATCGTGAGTCTATAACTCTTATTATCACTGATGGTTCCAAAATAGGTCCTAGATAGCATTTGTTGTTTTGTTTTTCAGCTGACAGGCCAGTGCGAGTGTATGCGGATGGAATCTTTGATGTTTTCCATTCAGGACATGCCAGGGCTCTTATGCAGGCAAAATGTCTTTTCCCAAATACACACCTCATAGTTGGAGGTAATAAATATTTTTTGATCATTTGATTATGCACATGATGTGGCGGTCTAGTCTGGTGTAGCCTGTGACTTTGCAATATGAAATACGTTTATGGCGTTTATTCTTCCAACTTGTTCAAAGTGTGCAGTGATGACTTGACACACAAGTACAAGGGCTTCACAGTCATGAATGAGGACGAGCGCTACGACGCCATCCGGCACTGTCGCTATGTCGACGAAGTAGTGCGGAACGCTCCCTGGACGCTATCGCCAGAGTTCCTCGCCAGACACCGGGTGAGTCAATGAAAGTCCCGTTCAACCTTGTTGTACAAACAGTATTTTTTCTGAACGTGCTGTGTTAACCAGATTGACTTTGTGGCCCATGATGACATCCCATATTCCTCAGCAGGCAGTGATGACGTATACAAGCACATTAAGGAAGCAGGTAATCAAACCCTTGTGTTTTTGGTTTTTTGTTTTACTATTGGATTATTTTCTTGAATGGATGGTTCGTATACAGTAGGGGTGTCAAAGTGCAGCCAATTGTTAAAGCCAAATGTTAATCTAAATCTAAGCAAGAGAACTAAATAAAAAATTAGGAGAAAAAAGTTGTCATTTTAAGCAAATTATCATAATGCAAAAACATTTTTTAAAATAAGAATAATTTTAATAAGAATAAAGTTGAAATTTTTAAAAAAGATTTTTGAAGTCAAAATATGAGAAACTTGAACAATCTTTAGGTTGGGGGAAAAAAATTGTAATACAACCGTCCATCGTTTATCTCTTAATTTATCACTGACCGGACTGCGATAAGTGAATTTCTGCAAAGATTCAATACTAATAAATGGAATAAAAAATAAATTTATCTTTTTTTTTAATGTTTATTTCTTAAATTTATTACACCCCTGTCACCATGAAATAACACCCCTATAGTCACTTTTATACTTGTATTAGATGTTGTATGTAGCAAACGGCAACGGGGCAAATGTAGCCGCAACTGGGCACAAGCCAGTGTCTTATTGTGCCGGTCCCAAGCACGGATAATTACAGAGGGTTGTCACAAAGGGCATCGGACGTAAAACTTTGCCAAACCAGAACATGCGAATCAAACAAATGACTACCATACTGGATCGGACGTGGCATCGGTTAACAACGCCCGCCGCAGATGCTGTTCACCGACAGGGTGCCGGTGGAAACTGGATTACTGTTGGCCGAAGAAGGAGAGGAGGAAGGTAGGAGGAGAGAGAAGAGGAATGCTAAGACTCTAGAACTAAGAGCTGGGACTTTGAATGTTGGAACTATGACAGGAAAAGGTAGAGAATTAGTTGACATGATGCAGATGAGGAAGGTAGACATATTGTGTGTCCAGGAGACCAGGTGGAACGGTAGCAAGGCTAGAAGCTTAGGAGCAGGGTTCAAGTTGTTCATGGTGTAGATAGGAAGAGAAATGCAGTAGGGGTGATTTTGAAGGAGGAGTTTGCTAGCAAAGTTCTGGAGGTAAAAAAGAGCGTCAATGATGAGCCTGAAGCTAGAAATCAAAGGTGTGATGTTCAATGTTGTTAGTGGGTATGCTCCACAGGTTGGATGTGAGATGGAGGAGAAAGAGAAATTCTGGTCAGACCTGGATGAAGTGATGCAGAACATCCCCAGAAGGGAGAGAGTTGTGATTGGTGCAGACTCCAATAGACACCTTGGTGCAGGAAACAGAAATGATGAGGAGGTGATAGGCAAGTATGGTATCAATGAGAGGAACGCAGAAGGACAGGTGGTGGTCGACTTTGCAAACAGGATGGAAATGGGTGTAGTGAATACTTTCTTCCAGAAGAGACAGGAACATAGTGTGACCTATAAGAGTGGAGGTAGGAGCACACAGGTAGACTACATCTTGTATAGAAGGTGTAACCTGAAGGAGGTCAGTGACTGCAAAGCAGTGTTAGGTGAGAGTGTAGCCAGACAGTATAGAATGGTAGTGTGTAGGATGACTCTAGTGGTGAGTAGGCTGAAGAGGGTAAAGGCAGAGGAGAGGACAAAATGGTGGAAGCTGGAAAAAGGAGGAGTGTTGCATGACTTTTAGGAAGGAGTTGAAAAAGGCAATGGGTGGCCAGGAAGTCCTTCCAGATGACTGGACAACTACAGCTACTGTGATCAGGGAGACAATTAGGAGAGTACTTGGTGTGTCATCTGGAAGGAAAGTAGATGAGGAGAATTGGTGGTAGAATGAGGAGGTGCAGGAGTGTATACAGCGTAAGAGGTTAGCTAAGAAGAAGTGGGACACTGAGAGGACTGAAGAGAGTAGACAGGAGTACAGAGAGATGCAGCGTACAGTGAAAGTAAAGGTGGCAAAGGCCAAACAAGGGGCTTATGATGACTTGTATGCTAAGTTGGACATCAAGGAGGCAAAGAAAGATCTATACAGGTTGGCAAGGCAGAGGGACAGAGATGGGAAGAACGTTCAGCAGGTTAGGGTGATGAAGGATAGGGATGAAAGGGTATTGACAGGTGCCAGTAGTGTCATGGGAAGATGGAAAGAGTACTTTGAAGAGTTGCTGAATGAGGAAAATGAGAGAGAACAAAGAGTAGAAGAAGTAACTGTTATGGACCAGAAAGTAGCAAAGATTAGTAAAAAAGAAGTGAGGAGGGCATTGAAGAGGATGAAGAATGGAAAGGCACTCGGTCCTGATGATATACCTGTGGAGGTATGGAAGTGTCTAGGAGAGGTGGCAGTAAAGTTCCTGACCGCGTTGTTTAACAAGATCCTAAATAATGAGAAGATGCCTGAAGAATGGAGAAGTGTGCTGGTGCCCATTTTTAAAAACAAGGGAGATGTGCAGTACTGTGGCAACTACAGAGGAATAAAGCTGATGAGCCATACAATGAAGTTATGGGAAAGAGTAGTTGAAGCTAGACTAAGGGCAAACGTGAGCATTTGTGAGCAGCAATACGGTTTTATGCCAAAAAAGAGTACAACAGATGCAGTATTTGCTTTGAGGATGTTGATTGAGAAGTACAGGGAAGGTCAGAGGGAGCTGCATTGTGTTTTTGTACATCTGGAGAAAGCTTATGACAGGATGCCCAGAGAGGAACTGTGGTATTGTATGAGGAAGACTGGAGTGGCAGAAAAGTATGTTAGAGCGGTGCAGGACATGTACAAGGACTGTAAGACAGTAGTGAGGTGTGATGCAGGTGTGACACAGGAATTCCGAGTGAAGGTGGGACTCTATCAGGGATCAGCTCTGAGCACCTTCTGGTTTGCTATGGTGATGGACAGGCTGACAGACGAGGTTAGACAGGAATCTTTATGGACTATGATGTTTGCAAATGACATTGTGATATGTAGTGAGAGCAGACATGAAGGTAGGTGGCGCAAGAGAAGAGAATACAGAAGACAGAATTAGATGGAGGAAATTGATTCGCTCTGGCGACCCCTGAAGGGATAAGCCGAAAGGAAAAGAAAATTAGGTAATATAGTAGACATGACAAGACATTAGTACTCATCGTTAACATTGACAAAGTTCCTTCTTGTTGTAGTATCTTAAACGGAATGTGGGTCGACTGCATGGCATTAAAAAAATAAGATCTACATCAACTTATCATCCATCTTCATGATGACGTTTGTCACTAGATTGATATACAGGGCATCCAGTCTTACATTCATCTGGCATACATACACGTCGACAATAGCGGTCGGTTTATTTGCACCATATTGCACAATACTTATGTGCAGACTATGGAATCTCTGAAGTGACACATGCCACGGTTGCTGCTTTAACCACAGTAATCTACGTTAGTGTTTAAAATAATAGCAATCCAATGTGACTAACCAGATTAAGTACTATTATTAGTATGTTTTCATTGCTACATGGCAAACAAGTTACCAGTAGGTGCAGTAGATTCTCAGAAAACAAACAAGTCCCAGCAATTATGATATGCATGCTTTTAAAGGTGTGCAATTGGGCAATTAGTTGAAATGGGTGTGTTCAAAAAATAGCAGTGTGGCATTCAGTTTTGTGAGAAAAAACAGGTGTGAGTCTGGGCCTGTTTTTCGCATACCAGGGATCATGGATGAGTTTACATATGTCGAAATACTATAAGACCTACTGTAAGAGGTCATGTTGCATTATGCTAAAGAGGACATGCCCTTGAAATCGGTGTTTCAACAAGACAGTGACCTCAAACACACTAGTAAACCAGCAAAATCTTAATTCCAAACCAACAAAATGAGTGGCCCGCCCAATCCGTGCACCTTAATCCAATGAAGAACTTGTGGGGTGACATAAAAAATTCTGTTTCTGAAGCAAAACCAAGAAATGTTAATGAATTGTGGAATGTTGTTAAAAAACGTTGGAGTGCAATAAAAGCTGAAAGGTACCACAAGTTGGTTGACTGCATGACAAACAGATGTTGAAGCAGTTATAAAAAAAACAGCGGTCATACAACTAAATATTAGTTTAGGGATTCACAGGATTGCCAAAAAAGTTTGTACAAAATAGTTTTGAGTTCGTAAAGTCAATGGCTGCCACTGCTATTTTTTTAACACCCCCCTTTTAACTAATTGCCCAATTGCACAGCCTTAAGAGCGTGTATATCATGAATGATGGGTCTTGTTTGTTTTTTGAGAATCTACTGCACCTACTTGTAGCAAAAAATATATACTAATAACAGTGATTCATCTGGTTCGTCACATTGGACTGCTATTATGTTGTACACTACTGTACCTAGCTAACTCGTTAGCCTCCACTTACAAGTAAGACAGCAAAAACCCACCACTTCCACATCGAATGGAAGGAGAACATTTTTTCACTGTCATGTCGGACTCTGCAACCATAGCTGACCCTATGCAGTGTTAGGGTAATGTATTGTAACATTACACCTAACGACCAGAATTTCAATATTTCTGACTAATAATAGATAAAACCACAAAACAGCAACGACTAAATCATGAATTGATTTTTGCAGTAGAGAACTATTGCAACAACACATCATCAGTAGGGTAAAATCTCACGACGGTTTAAACCCAGCTCAAGTTCCCTATTAGTGGGTGAACAATTCAACGCTTGGTGAATTCTGCTTCACATTGATAGGAAGAGCTGACATCAAAGGATCAAAAAACGGCGTCACTATGAACGCTTGGCCACCACAAGCCGGTTATCCTTGTGGTAACTTTTCTGACACCTCCTGTTTGAAACCCAAAAAGTCAGAAGGATTGTGAGGCCCCACTTTCACGGTCTGTACTCATCTGACAATCAAGATCAAGCGAGCTTTTCCCCTTCTGCTCCATGGGAGGTTTCTGTCCTCCTTGAGCTTGCCTTAGGACACCGGCGTTACCGTTTAACCGGTGTACCGCCCCAGTAAATGATGTTTGAACCGCAATGTAGAAAATGACGACTGGCTTATACGATTCGAAAAATCTGGATACATTTCAAATATTTCCCCTAGAAATGGGTGAGTTTAAAGTGTAATGTGAGGAGAAAAGTACATTCTAATAGTAATAAATACCACACTTTGTCACCCATAACACGAGGCTGAGATGCAGGATAGTGGCTGCGCCATCCTTTGATTTTTCAGTATGCAACCTTTGGTGGAAAAAGTCTGGACACCCTGAAAGATAGTATCGTAAATAAAGATACATTATGGTGATCTACAACCATGCATTTCTAGCTTAATGTGCTTTCTGGTGGCACACCGCTTCTTGGGTACATGGTATCTGAGGTTTGCTCTGTGATGCTTGTCATCATCAGTGTAGAACATGAATGGAGACCAAGCAAATAGACATGTGCAATTGATTTTCCACTTCTGACTCTTTGTTGTGTTCAACAGGAATGTTTGCTCCCACCCAGCGGACCGAAGGCATCTCCACCTCTGACATTATCACACGCATCGTCCGTGACTATGACGTGTATGTCAGACGTAACCTGCAGAGGGGCTACACAGCCAAGGAGCTCAACGTCAGCTTCATCAACGTAAGAAAACATCTCACCTCTTCACAGAGCGGCACACAGCTTGACGCCTGTGTGCTCTTTATCTCTCGCTCTCCTTCCAGGAGAAGAAGTACCATCTGCAGGAGCGCGTGGATAAGGTGAAGAGGAAGGTACGAGACGTGGAGGAGAAGAGCAAAGAGTTTGTCCTCAAGGTAGAGGAGAAGAGCATCGACCTCATCCAGAAGTGGGAAGAGAAGTCCAGGGAGTTCATTGGCAACTTTCTGCAGATGTTTGGACCCGAAGGAGCACTGGTGAGGATGTCTTTGATGACTCAGCAAGAAAAACACATTCTTTAGTAACGAGAGGTTCTTTTTACGTTAAGGCAATAAGTGTGTCTGCTATGTTGTTGTTCTTTGACACTTACATCATCTAACATCAAACAAATTTAAATGTTAGTCAATGACAACACAACTGAACACAAAATGAAGTTTATAAATGAAACGTTTTATTATTAAGGGGAAAAAAATCCAATCCTACATGGTTCTGTTTGGGAAAAGTGAATGCCCCCCACGCCTGTTAAAACATAACTTAATAGAGATCTATATGTCTGGAAAGGGTTATAAAGTCATGTCTAAAGCTTTGGGACTCCAGCAAACCCCAGTGAGAGTCATCCACAAATGACATGGTGTCCATGAATAGACATTGCTTTCACCAGCTAGTGTGAGCCATCCGGTATATGCAAAGAGGAAACGCAAAGACAAGGACATCCATCCATCCATTTTCTATACCGCTTATCCTCATTAGGGTCGCGGGTATGCTAGAGCCTATCCCAGCTGACCTCGGGCAGGAGGCGGGGTACACCCTGGACTGGTCGCCATTCAATCGCAGTGCAGACATACAAACATTCACACCCTAATGGACAATTTAGACAAAAGAGGAAAATCAACGCTAAAATGGAAAAACAAATACGATACACAAAAAGCAATGACAAAATGGAAGACAAAAGAATATGACTACATTTGTATATTTTTATTGATTGTCTTATATTTCCTTTTAATTTTGGCCTTCCTGTGATTTGATAGACAACAGACACAATAATCGCTAATAACAATCCCTAACAAAACCACAAGCTTCTGTCGCAGCAGTAACCCACGCCTAGCTAAAGTTCAACTCTTAACCCCCAATGTCACTTCGTGCCTTCCGGTCACGGAAAGCTCAGCTATGGAACAAATTTATACAAACATATATTTATGTCATAAAAGGGCGTATTTACTCTTCCTATGTCTACTATATTGTGTAGTTCAAGTGTAAAGGTGCTATAGGGGTATTAATTCATGTCTAGAGGGCTCTAATAATGTTATACTATATTTAGAAGGTCATAAACAGGTTTTTATTGCTCTTACTGCTGAACTTCTACTTTGGGTAAATTCACTGATCACTTATATTTTTAACTCAACAAGAAGATTATTACCTCCTTCCTACCCTTTTTGTGTATAAATATAGTATTGAGATTGACTACGTGTGTGTCTATCCATAGAAGCACATGCTGAAGGAGGGCAAAGGTCGCATGCTGCAGGCCATCAGCCCCCGCCAAAGCCCCAGCAGCAGCCCCGCCCGCGAGGAGCGCTCGCCCTCGCCCACCTTCCGTCTGCCCTTCTTCAACAAGACCTCCCCGCCCCCCTCGCCTCCGCCTCACCACAGCGGGGCACGGGGCTACCTCGTCAGCGAGGACGACGACGACGACGAAGACAATGAGTAGCACGGCCAGTTCTGTTTCTGTTTTTGTTGGGGGGGGGGTTCCCTTGAAGCTGTCAAGTGGCTAGGTTTTCTTTCGTAACCTTGTTTTTGAGTGGCAAGATTTAGCACTTCACTGTCACATGACCATCGTACATCTGTCTTTTTTGTGCACCCTGTAGTCTCACAAGTTGTTTACATCATTTCTTGAAGATTTAAAAGTAATGTTGACTCTCGGGTTATTTGCAGGTGCACACTTTGTCTGTGGAAGGTTAGTTTTAAGGAGATCTGGTTTTCTTTGTTTAATATTTTTGCAGCGGGTGGCAGACAGGTTCTTGCACATGAAACAGTCAAATTTGAATGTTGCTTGTTGATGCAGTTGTAAAAAAGCCGCTTCCTGTTTGTTTTCAACTCAAGTTCATGTTTATTTTTGGAAAACTTTGGAAAACTAAATGATGAACGTGAGTGTGCATGTTACATTGGTGTGTGTGCAAGGGATTTACCATGTCTTCTGTCAACACAACATCCGTGTCAGCTGACCTGTTATTATGAGCACTTACATCTTTACTTTCTTTTTTGTTTGTACAAAGAATGAGCTTAGTTTTCCTGAGCTTATTTGTGCACCTGGGAACTAACTTCTATAATGAGCAAAGAAAATGTATGCCTATATTAGAACTACTCAACTCTCTCTCTTAACAAATTATATGGCACAAGTAGCCCCACAGAACATGATCACGAACAAATAAAGTAGTTTTGCTATTTCCTCTAAATATTTCCTCTTTGTCCACTAAAATAGGGTGTGTTGTCATGATAATCTGCAAAGGAAAACTCCAATGTACACTATGTTAATAACTTTTAAGTACACATGTAATGTTTATCAGCTCCAGTAATGCATTGAGCATCTTTGTAAAGGCAGGTGTAGCTGTTCAAACTAATTGACTAATTTTAGGAAGCCTATGAACCGTGTTCTAAAATGTGTTCTGAAACATGCAGTGGCGTGTCAGCCACCACCACAATACTAATGTAAGTGTTTTAATTGCAGGTGTGTTTTAATCATTGTTTCACTGTCTGTCTGGGGTCATTTTTGTGGCTTAATGAAAGCCTCACATGTAGACGTTGGAAAGAGGAAGTGCGAATATAGGTATTAAATATGTTGGCCAAAGTATGTATTGATTGTGTGTATTTCATTTGTAAATCATTTACATGTGTATTTTTTATGCTTCGCCCGATGGGTACTTCAAGGCTTTAAACTTTATAAGGCCCCTCTGTGAATCACCACCTTATCCTTGTGGAGGGGTTTGAGTGCCCGAGTGATCCTAGGAGCTATGTTGTTGGGGGCTTTATACCCCTGGTAGGGTCTCCCAAGGCAAACAGCTTCTAGGTGACTGGCCAGACTAAGAGTAATTCAGAAGACCCGAATGAAGAGAACAGAGAGGAGTGACCGCACCTCGCACAGACGTGGGATACCAGGGCCTCACCCTGGAGCCAGGCCTAGGGGGAGAGGGCTCGCATGCGAGCGCCTGGTGGCCAGGTCTTCACCCGTGGGGCCTGGCCGGGCCTAGCCCGAAGAAGCCACACGGGAACTCCCCCCGCAGA
>QODF01000161.1:2550269-2587241 GCA_024372805.1 Oostethus manadensis
TTCTCAATCCCACTGACATGCCTTCCATAGAGGAAGCAGAGTCTGAGGATACGTACGTGGACAGTTCTATCACCGTGGCTGAGGTAATTGGGGTAGTCAAATCACTCCCCAGTGGCAAGGCTCCGGGGGTAGACGAGTTCCGCTCAGAATTTCTCAAGGCTCTGGATGTTGGAGGACTGTGTTGGTTGACACGCCTCTACAACATTGCATGGAAGTCAGGAACAGTACCTCTGGACTGGCAGACCGGGGTGGTGGTCCCCATTTTTAAAAAGGGTGACCGGAGGGTGTGTTCCAACTATAGGGGGATCACACTCCTCAGCCTTCCTGGGAAAGTCTACTCCAGGGTGCTGGAGAGAAGGGTACGACCGTTAGTCGAACCTCGGTTAGAGGAGCTGCAATGTGGTTTTCGTCCCGGTCGCGGAACACTGGACCAGCTCTACACCCTTGCAAGGGTACTCGAGGGTATGTGGGAGTTTGCCCAACCAGTCTACATGTGCTTTGTAGACCTGGAAAAGGCATTCGACCGTGTCCCTCGTGGTGTCCTGTGGGGGGTGCTCCGGGAGTACGGGATTGATGGTCCGCTTCTACGTGCCATTCGGTCCTTGTACAATCGAAGCAGGAGCCTGGTTCGCATTGCCAGCAGTAAGTCGAGCTTGTTTCCGGTGAACGTTGGCCTCCGCCAAGGCTGCCCTTTGTCACCGATTCTGTTCATAATCTTCATGGACAGAATTTCTAGGCGCAGTCAAGGTGTTGAGGGAGTCCAGCTTGGTGACCTTAGGATCTCGTCTCTGCTATTTGCAGACGATGTGGTCCTTATGGCCTCATCAGGCTGTGACCTTCAGCGTTTACTGGAGCGGTTTGCAGCTGAGTGTGAAGCTTCTGGGATGAGACTCAGCACCTCCAAATCCGAGGCCATGGTTCTCAGTCGGAAACGGGTGGACTGTACCCTCCGGGTTGGGAGTGAGGTCTTGCCTCAGGTGGAGGAGTTCAAGTATCTCGGGTTCTTGTTCACGAGTGAGGGAAGGTTGGAGCGTGAGATCGACAGACGGATCGGTGCAGCATCTGCAGTAATGCGGTCGCTGTACCGGACCGTCGTGGTGAAGAGAGAGCTGAGCCGGAAGGCAAAGCTCTCTGTTTACCGATCGATCTACGTTCCCACCCTCACCTATGGTCATGAGTTATGGGTCATGACCGAAAGAATGAGATCGCGGATACAAGCGGCGGAAATGAGTTTCCTTCGTAGGGTGGCTGGACTCACCCTAAGAGATAGGGTGAGGAGCTCGGCCATCCGGGAGGAGCTCAGAGTAGAGCCGCTGCTCCTTCACATCGAGAGGAGCCAGTTGAGGTGGCTCGGGCATCTAGTCCGGATGCCTCCCGGGCGCCTCCCTGGTGAGGTGTTTCGGGCATGCCCGGTCGGGAGAAGGCCCCCGGGAAGACCTAGGACACGCTGGAGGGACTATGTCTCACAGCTGGCCTGGGAACGCCTTGGTGTCCTCCCGATGGAGCTGGAAGAGGTCGCTGGGGACCGGGAAGTCTGGACTTCCCTACTGAAGCTGCTGCCCCCGCGACCCGGACCCGGATAAGCGGAGGAAAATGGAATGGAAACTTTATAAGGTGTACTGTTGAGACCGCAGATAACCGCAGATTGCAATATGACATAATTACATACAATATTAATACAGAAATAAGTGTGTATATAACGAACTTATCGTGAAAGTATATTATGCTTACATTAGATATAAATTAGCTTTAATATCCATCTAATTAATCAGCCCTGGAAATTCCAATCTCGTTTACATGGGCCACTGTTTTTTGAACCTCAAAAGCCACCGTACTCGTGTCTCTACGGTGGCCGAAAAGGCTGATAAGTCTGTTTTTTTTTACATTACGTTTTTCTTTTTTGCTTTCTGGTTACACATACGGACCTGACGGACTGGCTGACAGCGCCAGAATCGATCATTTCAAAAAATATATAAAAGTGAAACGTCTGCAATTGTAACTGAAGCGCCAACGAATGCCACGTATTACTGTTAAGAGGCACGCGACAACGTACCAGCTTTTGCGTTGCATTCTGGGACATTCATTAACCATGCATGTTACGGTAGACGCTATTCACAAAATAGTTTTTTATGAAGACGAAACGTATTTCCGTTCTACTGTCAATTTCTCTCAATGTTCAGCGTGTAATTCCGTCCAGAATTTGTATATGCAGATTGGGACAAAAAACAGGTTGTGAGACAACTTGGATACAAGGTGAGATTTTATTGGACAGAACGGTCACCAGGGCTACAAATACGAAGAAGCTGACAGTGACAAGGTAAACACCAGGAGGAGACATCGGGAAGGGGAGGTTCTGATTTCCCAGCACACCTTTCTCGAGTGTTACATCTAACACTGGAAGAATGATGTTGGTCTCCGTGCTTCAGATATATTTAGGACTTTCCTTAAGGAAAACTTGTCACTGGCAGATCTGTCTAGAATGTCCTTTTACACAAAAGCAGCAAGCTAAATGTGACTTATCCCCTTGAGGTGAGTTCAGTCAACCACACACGTCAGGAGAATTTGGACTACTCAGACACAAGAACTATACCAAGATTAATGTGAAATCACGACAGCTACACGTCATCTTACTGGAGAGGAGAATTTCAAGTTGTGCAAGACTAATAAAAGTTAAATTTATAGTGTATAGAACAATAACACTGAAAGAACAAAATGGAGCCACACTGCTGTCCTGCCCCCTTGGTGCACCTGCTTTACTCATTACTACAAGATATATACGATACAATGGGTCACATCTTGCGTACATCTGTGCATTAGGCCACATTTACTTTTATTAAATGATATAAAGTCAATCTCCAACACCTAGTTAGGAGAGGGGGGTGTATGATCTAAGTATAAATGGGAGGAGAGATAAAGATGGAGGTCAGGGGAAAGACAAATTTCAGAAGAGGATGGATCAAATCGGCGTGCCACTTTAGCAGCGCGTTTCGTAGATTCCAGAGCGGCCAATGTAGCGCACCCATTTAATGACGTCGTGGTCACTGTAGTTGAGCTTGGACTCAAACACCTTCAAGTAACGCACTTTGAGGCCTGACGGAGCAAACGGGACCTGCGGAGATACGGGAGAGGGTCAGGGTGCGTTGGGGGAAACATGCCGCTAGAGAACAACGCACATGGCAGTGTCAAATGGTATAGACTGGACCCATGCACACGTTCTGGTGAAAAAAAACAAGCCAAGATTCAAAAATTGACATTTTTATGGGCATGACTTTTGCCATTCACTGGTCTATCTGGAATTGGATTCCTGCGGAAGATGGAGATCTACTGAATACACACACATGCGTGCTGACCTCAAAGTTCATTGAGATGGGGGGCCTGGCCCATTTCTTCTTGTCATTGGTGGGCAGCAGCTCAATCTCAGCGCTGATCTGAGACTCCTTCATTCCAGCCATGCGTTTGATCCTATAAACAAAAGCGACAACTCAACTTACAATATTTATCTTGGGGAAGAACTACCAGTCTAAAAAAAAAAGCACAGCAGAGTTCATTCATCAAATGCAAGTGTGAGACTCACTTCCACACAATGGCGTTCTCACTGGCCTTGTACTTGGCTTTTCCCTTCATGCAGATCACCTGCACGCCACTGGTGTTGAGGGGTGTGGGGATACGGACCTAAATGATCATTTGATGAAGAACATGTGAAAAGTAATTAAGACTTTATCAGAAAACCCATTCCTACCAAACTATGCCGTTTGAGTGACTATGGCATCAAAACACCACCCCCCACACTTATGTTTTTCCTTCAGTGTTATCAGTTCAGCCTTGGTAGAGGGTTGTGTTCTGCTAAGTGACATTCAACAATGCCTTTTGCACAGGACCGTGTGCTCTGTAGACAAAACAATCCTGCGGTAGACAAGATGATTATGCTCAAAAATATACAACGCAGCACTTTTGTTTTTGCTCATTTTTCATAAGCTGAATTTAACAATATAAAAAAAGCCTCTTCACAAATCTGTCTAAATCTGTGTTAGTTAGCTTTCTTTTTCATGCATTTGCCTTCCAATCCTCAGCTCTGTTGCAGCAAGACATTTCAGCATCTCGTTTTGCAGGTTCATCAGGCCCAGGTGGTTATGGGTTGTCCACAGCTTTCAGTGTAGGTGCTCAGCAGGGCCTTTGGGGTCCTCAATGTAGTGGTGGCGCCTCGAAGGCTCTGCTGCTCTTCACTGTTCGGGCCATCTTGCCTCGTCTTGTCTTAGGAAGTGCTGCTGGTGTCAGCTGGTGTAGTGCTGAGCAGTTATGTGGCAAATTGGTGCCTGGATTTTAGGCGCTTGCACTGCAGTCTTTCCGTGTTGGTCTTATGAAGGAGGTGGGATTCACTCGCCAGTGCCGCCCACGCAAGAGCTCCTCGTCTGACCTCGGGTGGGGCGATTCCAGCTAGGGATTGGGGTGGCTCATAGGCATCTAGAAACCGTGCAAAGGGCATCATTGAGGGTAGTGTCATGGTAGGTTACATGAGGACTGCAGCACTAGACTGGGGAACAGTACTCAGCAGCAGTAAAGACCAAGGCCTCAGTGGAAATGCACAATGTACTTGTCGTGGCTCCCCATGTTGTACCGTCTAGCAGCCGTATAAGTGTGGTACCGGCGGTGTCTTTACCTTGGCAATGTCCAGGTGTTGTTTGAATGAGTGTTCGGTCGTGCTTTGCGTAAAGGTAAATAGGAGAGGCTTTATACTGCAGCCAGACACTGTCAACTTTGATGTTTATTTGGCGTGAAGCGTCCTTGTAGTTGAGGTGGAAAATACATACTCGCCCGACATGTCACCCACAGAGCTTGTTTGAGATGCTCTGCATGGGCATACACAGTATGTGAACCAAATGGTGTTTACCCCACATACTGACTGGTGGTTTTCAGACCTTTCCCGCCCACCTCCAGTTAGACTGCACATTTTGGAGTGGCCTTTTATTGTAGCCACATGTAGCCATCTAAGGCACACCTGTGCAATAATCATGCTGTCTCATCAATATGCGAAGAGGATAGATTATGAATAATGCATGCTCACTAACACATAGAAAAATTTTGACAACTTTGAGTTCAGCTCATGAAAAGTCATGGAACCAAAAACATTTTGTTTTTATTTTTTGTTGAGTCTAAGTCAAGTGTGTCCACAAAATGTCCCCCTGGTGGATATAAATTCACTGTTGGCATTTGACAAGACACTGCAAAGATGAGAGCTATAATTTTTCTCACTCCTTAAAAAAGCAAAGATGAGATCTGTGCAGGAAATGACATCACAGCATCGCCTCATAGCACTCACTAAACTTCCAAAGATCTGATGTTAACCTCGCTATTCCTCATAAGTCTTTATGAGGCATATTAGAATGCTCACTGGAGCGTTAATATGTACAGTATTTGTGGATTCCTAGTTTAAGTAGTATCAGTCTCAATCGGAATTGAGTATCATTAACTGTGTAAAGGCAGAATTATTGATGCAGCTCCAGTAAAGTAATAAGCAGACATAACAAATGTGGCCAGAGAGTGAATGGAAATTCGCACCTCGATCTTCTGAGCCAACAACGATGGTTTGAAGTTGGACTTGATGACCACCTTCACCTCCAGTTTAGTGCGTCCAACTTCGCGGACCAGAGGGATGACACGGAACGGCAGGATAATGTCCTTGGTGGTGCGATACCTATAAAAAGGACAGGAGAGGTCAAGTGACGCACGTCCATTACAATCCAACTTATTACATTATGCTACCAGCTGACCTCATGAGCTCGTACTCTCCATCAGGGGGGATGAAGCTGATGCTGCGCTCGGAGTCGAACTTGCTGAGACGCACACATTGGTGAAAGGTGCAGTCGTCGATGGCGATGGACTGCTTTCCACTGGGAGACACAACAGCATCAATGACATCTTAAAAGCAGCTAGCAAAACAACTATGTTCTATTGCTACATAATACAACCACTACACTAGCTACAATGACAGACACACACAGACACACACACACACACACACACACAGAAACAGTTGGCTCCAAGACATAAAGACATGGTAATTTGTTAATGATGACATAATCAGTCCCTGTTAGGGTTGTGTGAAAGGTTAAAAGGTCAAGCAGAAAGGTGGGTGGGGGTGAAACCCAAAAGAGGAAACAACCACAAGGTAGCAGAAGAGTTAAGGTGTGTTTGAATTCTAGTGAGGAAGAGTCATCAGTGCATGAGATGTACGTATGAGATGTTCATGTGTGTGTGTTAGGGTGAGGACACTTGTCAGTACAGTACCTTCCTCCCCCTAAATCACTGAGGTACAGCACATAAAAAAGAAAGACAGGGACAGAGAAGAGAGATGCAACCAAATAAAAAAGGAAAGGGGGAAAAAATATCAAAATAAATAGTAGATTTTTGTCTTGTTAAGAAACAAGACAACACAAAGACACACAAGGTGCTTCTTTCTTGTCAACTGAGGCAGAACGTGAAATCCTATGATGCTCTCACCTCTTCCCAGCATCATCGGACGCTCCTCCCTTGCCCTGCTTGTCAATGACGATCTTGTCGTTCATGCCGAATTTGCACTCGGGCATCCCACTCAGGTAACTCTTCATCACGACTCGGCCAGACACATGGGCGCTTAGGACCTGACCTATAAGTCAGGAAGCCAAGAATAAATACATCAGACATTTACTTTCAGTGTCAATTTACACTGACAGGCCACAACCTTAGGTACAACCACTCGCATGCGCTGCGATCCAATAAAAGAGCTATGACAAAAATTTGATTGCAAAAATTTCATTTGTTTTTTAAAAAATTTAACTGTTTATTATTGTGGTTGCGATTGTGCTGTGGTGTGGAAGTACACTGCATCTTGAGCTGCAACGATTAATCGACAACTATTTTGGTAATCAATCGTTTCATTTTAATTGTACTATTAATAAAACTATTTTTTAAATTCCTTCGTGATCCATTAAAGCAGACATATCTTTTTGTTTCAGGCAAAACAACAACAAAAAAAGATACACATACATTGGAAGAGAGCTATCAACATTTTCGTCTCTTTTTGATATCTTGCAAGGCAATCCACTGCAGAGATGTATGCGTAAAACCATTGTTTTACACACAATTAAACTGCGTTAGAGTGTTTGTGATGTTTGTCAGTTGATTGTTTATACTTCGCTACTTGAATTTCGGTGATTGAGATATTCCTTGTCGTTTTTGCTATGATTTTTGGAGGGAAAACATCAATTCGTGCATTCTTAAACAGAGGAACTTTAAAAGTGTCTTTTGAAAAAAATCTGATTCATCTATTAATCAAAAAAAATAATCGACCGATTAATCGATTATGAGAATAATTGTTAGTTTCAGCTTTAAGTGCATCATAGTGAAACATGTTCCTTCACACTAATGTAGCTAAAAAAAAGGTAATGTAATGTTCTTCAGATCAAATTAGTTCAAAACCAATGAAGGATTAATTCAATAGAATTGATTTTCATGCCCATCCTTAATAGATTATGGTAGTTATAGGTGCTGTTTGTCACAGATGGGTATTGCTATGCAGGCTAGCGTACGAACATACTATATCTCACCTTCTTCACACACAGGAAAAGGTGACGTGAGCTTATCTGAGACGGTATGTGTATATGTCCATGTGCCTGTGCATGAGATTTTGGGCCGAACGACCCATCTCATTCAGTTTAACTCGTCATTTGTTCTCTGAAACCACTATTGGCAACATGTGCAAGCCAGTGGTGGCATTTTATAGGTGAGAAAAGGGGCAAGCCATTTCCTTTTTCTTAAAAATTTGAACCTTGCTGCTTATACATCGGTGCGACTAATTTGTGGCCATGTTCTAATTTTCTCATATACTACTCATTGTTTAAATATTAAGGGAGTTCTTTATTTAAAGGGAAACAATCATGAACTCACAACAAGCTCGCCAACCCATCTAAATCATTACTCAACGTCTACTCATGGCGTAATAAAAGAAAGAACAACTTAACACACAGCAGGCAGGTAACAAATATACAAGGCAACAACCAATACTAGTGAAGAATAATATCTTAACTGCTTCTCGTTATGCATTGCTTCTTGCTTCCCAGCAAAGCAAATCAATCTCATTTTATGAACAGGTGTGGCTTATATACAGTATGTACAAATCTTATTTTCTCTCAAAATTTAGTAGGTGCAGCTTATACACCAAAAATTACAGTGATTTGGAGCAGAGGAGGAATAGCAACTTAATGTTATGACATGTAACTATTACTATTAAACAGACCTTGTGGTGACATGAGTAGATTGACGCTCTCCAGCACATCCAGGAAGAGTTCGTTGCGACGATATTTGATGCCCTCGCGACGCCAGCCAATCTGGCCCGTCACCTGGCTGGTGATCTGAGACTGCTCTTCTTTTGTCTAGAAACAACAGCAGAACCCGCAATAAAAACATAGAACAAGACCACCAGAAGACTCACAAACCAAAATGGAAAGGAGTACTGTAGATGGTTGTGCACTAAAGCAGGCATGGTGCATTCATAGCATAAGAGGAAAAAAGGCTGAGAATGTTTTTTTAATTACCTGGTGCTGAACCAGGAACAGTTATCCAGACCAGATGAGGGAAGGAACGCATGGCGGGAAAAAATTTAGAAATCACACAACAAAATCAAAATGATTGACATTCATATTCAAAACTATGTCATTGCTTTTAAGTCGATAAACTTGCTAAACGTTGTTTGACAGATAACAATTTTGCCTTTTAAAAAAAAGCAATGGTCCATACTGGTTGACACTGTCAGTTACTGCTCTGCATTATACTAAGAGACATTTCTCATACTTACTCATACTCACTCTCATACTCATTTGGCTGTAAGCTTTGCAAAATTTTACAAACAATTTTGGTATGATGCAGTGGAGTTCGACGCCATTGCAAAATACAACTACAATAATAAAAACGTGTTTGACTGCAGAACTCTGTTTCATACAGCGGATTGTATTTTACGTGCAGTTTTGGCACATGGACAATGTTATGTGTTTTACGAGTAGTCAATGTGTAATAAAGCCGCAGATATGACACTGTCCAAAGGGGGGAAAAAACAGTTCAAAACTTCATTGAGGACACTGACCTGTCCCTTAATTCCCTGCTGAGTGATGAAGGTCTTTAGAGCTCCAGTTTCTGAGTTCTGGGGATAGCCAAAGTCCAGAATCTCTGTGTAAACAAACACAACATGACAGATAAGATGGGTGAAAGAAAGAACAAAGTAGGACAATTGTAGTCTGGTACATTCTCTTGCCTTGTGGCTTCTTACCATCAAGCAGCTCGTAAATGAGCACAAAGTTGTTCTTGATGTTCTCCTCGCTTATCTTGCCAAAGTATGCTGTCATGACGTCGCACATCTTGTAGAGGAACTCAAACACCATGGCGGCGTTGACATTCTGCTTGGTGACGGCCGCCAACCAGATGTTGGAACGCTTCACGTGGAAGAAGCTGGTGCGGGCGATGTTGGTCACGGGAGAGCGCACCTGCTGCCGAGCATGGATCACGTTCACACGAAACGCGTCCACCGCGTTGCGCCTGGCATGTGACGGAATCAAGATAGGAGAGGAAATTATTTTAAAGTGTCAACAGAGAAAGTAAAACTCCTGTAAGTGATAGTGAAAAAGAAAATTTCAAGCTACATCTTCAGAGAAAAAGCAATTACTTGAACATCCTCTATTTCAATTCATACAACTTTTGACAACTGGCGTAATAGTTTGCATTTTTTATAAAGTATATAAATAGCCTCCGTTTGCACTCGCAAAACCCCAACTCAGCAAATACATTTTAGTCAAAATCCTACAAATAAGATTCCACTTTTTATCAAACAAATTGCAAATGACATTTCTATACATGGGGTAACAATATGTGGGGTCGAATAACCATCATTTCCCATGCGCAAACTCCATGCTAATGCACAGGCTTTACATTGCTTTTGAATGTCTTTCATAGGTTACTCTCGTGTGAGGAATTTGTTTCATGTGACTCATGCTTGAAGGACTTCTCAGTATAGACATTTTTGACAGTATGTCTATTTTTTTTTTTTAAAGCCTGCACTATATGGTGCCGCATCAGGACATCACTCTAGCTCACTCCCCACCGTCTGAATCTTCCTGCTGGCTTCCCCTCTGATTTGGGATCAACATTTGTGATAAGTTACAGTTGTAACTATTAAATTCAACTCACCAACTATCTTCAATGTTTGCTTGTGATGAAGGAAGCCAACAAGATAAAATCATCAAAGCACAATTCAGGTTTAAGCTCTAAATATGTCTATCAGGTATTGGTACTCACCACTAATGAATGATAATTGAGGATGATCAATACAACAGATGGACTTAAAATAATGGCCTAGCCTTACGCAAGGTCATCAAGCTAGTGCTACAACTGTGCTTCTGTCTGCCGTGACAGCCTCCATCTTACTCTAAAGCAGTCAGTGGTGGTACATGGCTCCGCAGGCCACTGGGTCTGACACAGTGCCTACATAATCCACACTGCTTGCCTGTTGTAATTCCAGTAACGACTTATGATCATATATGAACTTGTGTTCACTTTGCAGGTTTTGAGGCCTGATTGTAACCTATAGCTGCAGAATGGAGTGCTGCTGTTGCCACATACTGTATAGGGCGTCACCATATTGGACTAACGTCACATTGTTACGTTATGCTGTTGGTCCAATATCATCAGAAAAAACAGTATCTTACTAAATCAACCAGCATTTAAAATCTCCACTATTGGCACTTTGATATATCCAGTCCATTCCCTAGTACACGCCAACACCTCTCTCGGGCAGCAGCACTTCTACTAAACATGCAGAACGCAAGTGATCAAAACAACAGCATGTTCTATAGTGTTTAGCAAGGAGCAGGAGCGATGTAGGCACTGTGGCAGTATTTTTTGTTAAAGCCCGATAACGATGTTGCATCAGAGTGCAATACTTGTTATGAAATTTTTCCTGTGGTAGCACAGAACCTGGGAATTTTACTATGACCAACCTGACAGCTTCTTGAAACATCCACCGCTGTTTGACACAGTTGCAAACTGTGACAAACTCCCACGGGACAGCAAAGGTCACTGGCCATAACATAAAAGGGCCCAACCCTGTCTGCCAAAGCAGACTAGGTCTGCAACGATTACTCAAATAATTTGAGTATCTTGATTACAAAAAACAATGGAGGATTTTTTTCTGCTTTGATGAATTCCTTACGTCACCCACGCAGTGAATGGGAACGGTTTGAAGGAGCGGCAAAATTGAAGAAGTGGGAAAGGCATGTCAAAAAAAAAAAAAAAAGTACAACACAGACATCAAATTTGGCTAAAGAGCAAGTTGAACACCGTGACGTGCATCTGTTGTAACGCGCCACTTACATACCAAAATGCAACATTGTGTTGCATCATCTCCACCCAAAAGGAGCGGAAGATCGGAGAGGTAAATTAAAATATATCGTACCATATGCTGGGGTACCTAGCGATTCTGAGTACTACTCCCAATACCTTATGTGGCCCAGCCCCACCCAGACCCTACCTCCAGCGGCCCCCAGGTAAATAGAGTTTGAGGCCCTGTTGCCTTATTTCTGTACAGCCATTAACATAACATAGGTTTGGTAATGTCTTAGTAATTATTTGCCTCCTTTTCCAGTAAATAGTTATCGTGTGAGATTGATAAATTAATCTACCGTGTGAGATTGATAATTTCATCTACAGAAGCATGTAGTAGATCCAAGTAAATACACTTTGTTCCTATGCACAATTTGAATTTAAGAAATAAAACGGTTGATTTTCTAAAAAATAAAATAAAACCAATTGGTTGGTTATTATTTAATGAAATATTTTGTTTTTTTCTAGTGTGTATATATTTGCTCGTTAACCAAGCAAAAATATGTTTTTTGATTACTCCATCGAAAACATATTCAGTACAATACTCTATTGCAAAAGTATTCGATAGCTGCAGCCCTAAAGCGGACATCAGCTCATTTACTTACACACTTGCTTTATGCAAAAGATCATTTTTCTCAGTAATGACAGGCCTACACCAGGTGCATCAGGAATTAAATCAATTTTTCTCATTCCTTCTATTGCTGATTAATCTCTGAATATTACTTATCATCACTTATAATCACTCGATCAAAAACTATTGGAGCATATTGGAACTGTATCAGAAGTGGTAAAAGTTGTATCGGGAAATACCTACATTTTATGCTTTATCATCACATAATTGTATATTATTAACGACTAAGTGTGCATGAGACATTTTATGTGGAAAATTACTAAATTACTTTTTAGATCCATTGATTTTCTACACCGCTTAACCTTTTCAAGGTCACGGCAGTATCCGGCAGACTATCCCAGCTGACTTTGGTCACCAGTCAATTGCAGGGCACATAAAAACAACCATTCACACTCACGTTCATACCTGGACAATTGGACAATTTCGAGTCGCCAATTAACCTAACATGCATGTAGGAATGTGGGAAGACACTTGAGTACCCGGAGAAAGCACATGGACGCACGGGGAGAACATGCAAACTACACACAGAAATTCACACAGATATTCAAGCGGAGATACAAACCAAGGCCTTCCTGTGTGGCCAACATGCTAACCACTCGGCCATTGTGCGGCCTGAATTACTTATTTCCAAAGAAAAATAATACATTTCTAAAAAATATCTTGACCAAAAACCTACACATTTTTGGGAATGCAAATACTGAATCGCAACTATGCGGGGATCCACTGTGAAATTCATGGCCATGCAGTTTAAGACAGAAGAAGCAATTTGAGAGCAGGGATGAAAGGGTCATGCTTGTCAGGTATGGGCTTCTCTTACCTATTCCTACATGGGCCATTATGGACAGATCAAGGGAAATGGTAATAAGAGAGGAAAACAAGATGAAGAGCAGCAAAAATGCACAAGAGACATTTTCGTGCATGATGTACAGATACAGAGACACAAGGGGTTGATCATGACAGCATTTTAGCAGTGTTATGTCTCTTGTAACGGGTCTTTACTGCAATGGGAAAGTGTCACCAAAGAAGCAAATGGGGATGAGATGTGATAAAAACTGATATAGTTCCGGTTGCACTGAGTAGTCAGTACACTTTCAAAGCTGCACACATACTGCAGATATGTGTGGGTACAGAAAATCAATAAAGTATATTAAAAATGCAAAAAGAACAAGACAAGAATGTTCTATTCAGCACAAACCTAATATAGATTTGTGGTTCTTCTGTCAAACGTCATTGTACTTACAGAAGTGTAAGCAGAAAGAAAATGTTTAAGTGAATGTTTCTAGACAAATTAAAGGAAAAACAACATTATCAGGCAATGTCTGATTTAGGATAGTATAAACAAAGTCAACCAAAAAAGAGCATAGGTAGAGGCGGAGCCGATGGCATACACACGTGTAGAAATAAAACGGACTACAGTGTAACGTAGTAGAAATAAAAGTAGTAGACTGCAATATATTCTCATATTTTTTACATTTTGTCATTGCACTTTTCTTAAAATTTACGTCAAAACCTCGCCTCTTGTTGTTGACCCGATCTTGTGTATCGTCATGTGAACCGAGTGTCTCGTGATACCCTTAAAAAGCAGTGCAAAGACTATCTGAAAAAACGGTCTTAAGGAAGAAAAATATGTAAATCCTCAGTCACTTGGGAGGTACTCTTCGAGTAAGAAGCTGATATCCCATCATTGACTCCACAGGTCCTGTTTGTGCGTTGAGCATGTTCAACAAGGAGTCAAAACGTTCCCTCCGATTTTTGCCGCATTTCTCTACCAAGTTGCAATCAAGGAGTCCCAAAATGCTAGACTCCTACAATGACTTACCCTATATCATCTCGGTAGACCCGGGAGATGAGGACCTCCCCCTTGTGGTTGTAGATGAACAATCCTCCAATCATTGTGGCTGTTTCTCAGACCTGACAGGCCATGATGAAACCAGACTCCTCCTGAGAGGACACACAGGGAATGCAGCAAGGAAGGAAACGGAAGGGGGATGGAAAATGGGGTGATGAAGAAGTGAAAGCACTGAATTAGTGACTGTCAGGACAGGGAGACATTTGTCCTTTACGTCCGCTCTTGCTCTCTCGCACACACACCACTTCATTGCCACTTGACTAAACCCTGCAGCTGCACATTGTGATGACACATCTAGTACATACTTAAGAGTTGTCATTTTATTTGTGTTACATGCAGTTAAGATTGAGATTCTTGCCTCAGTACAATCCTTGTTTACTTCCACTGTATGAGATTAACACCAGATTATCAGCGTGGAGCACCATGAGACCAACTAGATAGCGTCTGAGGACCGACACTGTTGACCATTACATTAATCATTGTCGACTAAAGTCAAAACTAAAAATGAATTGTAAAGTAAGAAGAAATCGGAAACATTTCAGCATTTGCAATCACGTCATCTAGATCTGCACAACCCAAGAGTTGAATCATTAGTCGTGACTAAAGCTCCTGGAAAGCCCAAGTTGAAGGACATAATTGGGATTCCTACAGAACACCGGGCAATAAAAAACACGACAATCTACCGAACAACACGACATCACCACACCACATCACAATGAAAAGGAAAGGAACATCTCTGCATCGTGACTGTCTACCTCCCGATAAATATTCCTAAATCGACTTTAAGGCTTTTCATGTTGGTCGAAGTCAAGATGTCTGCTTATTTGGCCCATTTTCCTAGCGTTCATGAATGTTTCATATGTGCTCTCATTTTGACGCCGACTCTCGAATGCTAGCTATTTTCGGTGTATGCGATTAAAAATATTTGATAAATAGGCGAACGGAGGTCTGACCTTCATCTAATATCAAAGGGATGGAGGGGAGCCCGAGAAGGAGAGGTAGCGTTAGCTAGCTAATTTAGCTTAGCAAGCTAGCCGTGTTGTACACCCACCTACCGTGTAGCTTTGATACCGCTTAAATTGATTTCCGATACCGAGGTAAAAAAAATCAACATGAGGACACCTATCGTGTCATCTCACATATACAATAAACATACAAATTCAATTCCGACATGTCGGCGCAAGACCGTAACCACCAACGCTCAAAAGACGATAATTGTTAAGCGTTGTACTTTGTGGGCTTTTAATTTGAAAGAAAAAAAACCTCCGCAGTTCCTCTATCACACCATGTACTACTCGCTAACTTGATAGCAGCTAGCGGGCGGCAGCTACCGTTGCTAATATTAGCACGACCGGAGAATGGAACATTTACACAAGAGTAGCCACAGAACGTGTCCGGCTAAAACGGCTAATTTCTTCCCTCGGTCATTTCACCATACTGACGGCGGCGAACCTACCCTCGTTCCACTGGCAGTCCCCCGCTCGGCCTCCGCTATGGCTTGTAGGTGCCCAGTGCACACAGCCGCTAGTCGGGCTGCTTCCTGCTAGTGGTCCACTGATATGTCAGCTGACCTGACGTTCTTACGTCGACGTTCTACTATGCGAAGGCAGGAAAAGGCGTGGTTGCAATAGCGAGTAAAACCGCACCCAGGCCTGTTTGCGATAAGTTGCAAATTGCAACGGTTTATTCTCATCATTAAATCAAATTCTATGGAATTATGCATTTTAAGACAGATACATGCATTCAACATGCACACAGGTTACGTTGAGTACATCACATGTTACAATTCACAGGAGGACCACCCCATTTCTGCTTTACATGAGTTGCGAATGGGTATGTGTGTGTCCAAGTCCTGTATTCGACATGTACCATTTACCAATTTTGGTGAAGGGCTGACCACGGGCAAGAGGCAAAAATACACTTTTCTTTGTCCGTTTCTGCACAATATGTGTTCCTGCTTGGGGCTCAATATACACCATTGCACGTCCACAAACTACAACGTGCGCTGAGGCTCAAACAGGAGGTTTGGAGATTAATCTCTTGGAGATTAATTGTCTATTTATCTATCTATCTGTCGATGGGTCTGTCTAGCGATCAAAAATAGTGCCCTTAAAGAAAACTTTGTTAACTTTGAGAGCCCTACTAACAAGTTGAAAGGGCTTAGCCTTGTTAAGTTAAAAGACATCCTAGAGCATATGTGTCAAACTCATGCCATGGAGGGCCGAGACATTGCAGGTTTTCTCTTCAACCAGTTTTTCCAGCAGGTAATTTTAACTGATGAGCTCCTTCCCTCAAACTGAAGGAGGTATTGATCCTTAATATCACCTGCTTTAGTGACCCGCTGGAAAGAAAACCTGCAGGGTCTAGGCCCTCCGTGGCACGAGTTTGACACCTTCTCTGCTTTCTCTGGAAGACTCAATGCCTTTCCGCTCCTAAGTCTTCAGGCTATTGTCTTTTTTATTCACAAATGTGTTTATTTGTCCCTATGTTGCAGAGTTTTTTTGCCAGTCCCATACTGTTTTCCCGCATATGAGCATAGTTTTGGACTTGCTTTTTTTGCTGTTTCCCTCTCCTCTTGTTCTCCCCTTTCCTCTTTCCTTTTTATCGCCCAGTCATTTTCTACTGTCTACCCCCCTGTCATATTGTACGGTATATTGTTTATGTACGCACCGATGATTTAAGTGACAAGAAAAGGCCATTCTCCAAAAATAAGTAATGCATTATCATAAGACTTAGCCCAATACAATATCGACTACAGGAGCTTTACCTTTGTATAATAGAGAAGCGAGGCCATGCAGTTTCTGCCTGGTGCAGTAGAATTCAGGTAAACACCCCCATGCTTTTATTTCGACGCTCACCTCACTGATCAGTGTGTGCACGATTTTAACAAAAGGTATAGGGATGGATGATACCACAAATGTGTGTATCATTCCGATACAAAGTATTGTCCTTCAAAAAAGTATTGCTGATACCAATACAAATACATTTACTTGGAAACTTTTCAAGATCATAAATGATTTTGTAATTTCAAACACTGGAGGTAGAGGTGGGGCACGATGGCGAGCGTCTGGTGGCCGGGCCTGCACCCATGGGGCCCGGTCGGGCACAGCCCGAAAAGATAACGTTGGTCCCACCACCGAGGAGCTCACCACTCGTAGGGGCCGAAGGGGTCGAGTGCTAAGTGAGCTGGGTAGCAGCCGGAGGCGGAGACCTTGGCTGTCCGATCCTCGGCTACAGAAGCTAGTTGTTGGTATGTGGAATGTCACCTCTCTAGCGGGGAAGGAGCCTGAGCTGGTGCGTGAATAAGAGAAATTCCGGCTAGATATAGTCGGACTCACCTCAACGCACAGCAGGAGCTCTGGAACCATTCCTCTCGAGAGGGACTGGACTTTATTCCACTCTGGTGTTGCCAGCAATGAGAGGCGGGCAGGGGTGGCAATTCTTGTTGCCCCCCCGGATCCAAGCTGGCACGTTGCAATTTAACCCAGTAAACGGGAGGGTAGTTTCCCTTTGTTTTCAGGTGAGGGGAAGGGTCTTGACTGTTGTTTGAGCTTATGCGCCAAACAGCAGTTCAGAAAACCAGCCCTTTTTGGAGTCCTTAGAGGAAGTACTAGAGAGGGCTCCCTCGGGGGATTCCCTTGTTCTGCTGGGTGACTTCAACGCTCATGTTGGCAGCGACAGTGAGACCTGTAGAGGTGTGATTGGGAGGAACAGCCCCCGTGATCTTAACCCAAGCGGTGTGTTGTTATTGGACTTCTGTGCTCGTCACGGATTGTCTATAACGAACACCATGTTCAAGCATAAGTGTGTCCACATGTGCACTTGGCACCAGGACACCCTGGGCCGCAGTTCGATGATTGACTTTGTGGTTGTGTCGTTGGACTTGCGGCCACATGTTTTGGACACTCGGGTGAAGAGAGGGGCGGACCTGTCAACGGATCACCACCTGGTGGTGAGTTGGTTCCGATGGTGGGGGAGGATGCCGGTCAGACCTGGCAGACCCAAACGCATTGTGAAGGTCTGCTGGGAACATCTGGCAGAGTCCCCTGTCAGAAAGAGTTTCAACTCCCACCTCCGGGAGAGCTTTGACCATGTTCCGAGGAAGCCTGCGGACATTGAGTCTGAGTGGGCGATGTTTTGTGCCTCTATTGTCGATGCCGTAAGGCCGTAAGGTGGTCGGTGCCTGTCGTGGCTGTAATCCCAGAACCCGTTGGTGGACACCAGCGGTGAGGGATGCCGTCAAGCTGAAGAAAGAGTCCTATCAGGCCGTTTTGGCACATGGGACTCTGGAGGCTTTTGCTGAGGCAAAAACTTGGGAGGAGTTCGGAGAGGCCATAGAAAACGACCTCCGGATGGCTTCAAAGAGATTCTGGACCACCATCCGCCATTTCAAGAGGGGTAAGCAGTGCACAGTCAACACCGTGTATGGTGGGGACGGTGTGCTGCTGACCTCGACATGAGATGTTGTGGATTGGTGGAGGGAATAATATAATATGATATAAATGTACAATTTACACAAATTATTAATAATAATATATATATATTATTAATATATATTTATAAATATGTGGACCGGTGGAGGGAATACTTTGAAGACCTCCTCAATCCCACCGACACGCCTTCCAACATGGAAGCAGTGCCTGGGGACTCTGAGGCGGGTTCGCCTATCTCTGAGGCGGAGGTCACCGAGGTGGTCAAAAAGCTCCTTGTTGGAAAGGCCCCGGGGGTGGATGAGATCCGCCCGGAGTTCCTTAAGGCCCTGGATGCTGTGGGCGTGTCTTGGTTGACACAACTCTGCAGCATTGCGTGGACGTCGGGGTCGATGCCCCTGGACTGCCAGACCGGGGTGGTGGTCCCGCTTTTCAAGAAAGGGGCTGGAGGGTGTGTTCTTACTATTGTGGGATCACACTCCTCAGCCTTCCCGGTTAGGTCTATTCAGGGGTTCTGGAGAGGAGAATCCGCCGGATAGTCAAATCTCGGATTCAGGAGGAGCAGTGTGGTTTTCGTCCTGGTCGTATGTATTATGTCTGTGCAGTAGACAATAACCACAACGTCTTGAATGCTGAACAACACTTTACTACACCCCCCACTCCTTTACGATACTTGTCACACTTGACGGCTAAACCTTAAAGGAACAGTGCCATAACAACAGACAATACACCCATGTATGAACATAACATTTCCCCCCCCCTTAGAAACAAACAACAATGGGCCGCCCAGTCATTTTCCCATGACATAGTCCCCGTGCCAGACCGGTGGGGCTCTGGCTCGTTGTGGGCGACCTGTCTGGGCAGTCCCCGGTGGCGGCCCGTCGCCACCCTCGCGATGACATTCGGGCCTGGTCCGCCAGTCAAGAACCGTCGCTGGAGAAGGCCGTGTAACAAGAGCAGTTGAAGCTGGAACCAGCTTTAGGCGGTTTGCATGCCACCGGGACCCATCCTCCAGCCGAAAGATCTTTGAGCCCAGCCGTCGAGCCACTTGCCGAGGCTCTGAGCAATTGGTTCCCAGTTTGTTCTGCCGGTTGGGGTATTTTACTCGAATTCAATCCCCCGCTGACAAGACAGGAGGCCGAACTTTATTCAGCACATCAAAACGGCTTTTCATCTTGTCCTGTGAGCCCCGGTCCCGGGCTAGGACCACTTGCGGTGCCGGTCTTTCCTGTGCGGGGGCTGGCTCCGCCCTCAAACAGTCAAGTGGTTGCCTCAGTTCCCATCCAATAATTAACAATGCAGGTGACTCCCCTGTCGTGCTGTGCTTGGATGCCCGGATGGTCAAAAGGGTCTGGCTAAACGCCTTGCTGAAAGTCTGCCCCTCTTCCAGACAGGCCTTGATTCCATTCTTAAGAGTTTTATTCAGCCTTTCCACCCCCCCATTGCTCTCTGGATGGTACACGGCTATTCTAATGTGCCTGATGGACCTCCTTGATAGGAACTCCCCAAACGCAGCTGAGGTGAATTGGGGACCATTATCTGTTGTGATGAACCTGGGCAAGCCCTATTACATTATTATGTAATCATTTCACAAGATATAATATACAATATATTTGTAGAACACCACAAAAACCACACAGATATTTTAAAAAATAAACACCAAAGTGAATTGAAAAATACAATCTTATCACTCTATACCAATATTTGGAAAGATTCGCCATTCACTAATATGAAAAGGTTTTATGAGTACGCACATACGAGGACCCCGGATCTGAATCACATTTGTTGCAACAAATGTGATTCATTTTATCGCTGGTTTATGTTAAGTGCATGACTCAACTAATATCTAACACAAAAAAAGCTATTAAAAAATCTATTAATAGAAAATGGACCAACTGACATCCACGGCTATGTACCTTTATTACCAATACTAACCATTATATAAAAACACAACGTTTCATTTATAGTCCATCTTGGATCAACTTTAAATTGGGAGACAAAGACAAAACACTGTAACAACTTACCTCAGACTGTGAGATGAGCTTATAAGAAGAAAATGGATGAATGGATGTGAGATGAGCAGCGACACTAGCAGAGGTGAACATGTCTGGACCAGGACCGTGAACGCAACTCCAAGCGGACGTGTCGTGGTTGTGTGTGCGCGTGTGAGTGACGGCCCCTTTAAGAAAGCGGAAGTGTGGCTGTGGGCTGTTGACGCTGTGAGGATGTGGGCAGGAAATGCCGTGCAGAGCCAGCAGAAGCGTTCACGCTTCTCTCTACACTTGCTTAATCGAGTCGGTGCCATCAACAATGTACCTCGGTTGAGGCCACCATCCTCCAGGGAGCGGACACTCTCCCCTCGGGGTGTGACACTCGCACGCTTGGTGTTGATTCTCTAAATTCGAGCGAGGACGCCGCCTTCCCGGCCTGCTTGCTTTGAAGACCACGGCGCCTGCCTGCCTGTTGGTGGTGGAAGACAAGAAGGCTTCATCTTGGGACAAAAAGAAGGTATTTTGTCGTTTCCTCGCTTTTCCCGGCCATGAGGGAGTACAAAGTGGTTGTTCTGGGCTCGGGTGGAGTCGGCAAATCCGCTCTGACTGTGCAATTCGTGACGGGTTCCTTCATTGAGAAGTACGACCCCACCATCGAGGACTTCTACCGGAAGGAGATCGAAGTCGACTCGTCCCCGTCGGTCCTGGAGATCCTGGACACAGCAGGGACTGAGCAGTTCGCCTCCATGCGAGATCTGTACATCAAAAACGGACAGGGTTTCATCCTGGTCTACAGCTTGGTCAACCAGCAGAGTTTCCAGGACATCAAGCCCATGAGAGACCAGATCATCCGGGTGAAGAGGTACGAGAGGGTGCCCATGATCCTGGTGGGCAACAAGGTGGACCTGGAGGCTGAAAGAGAGGTGTCATCCGCGGAAGGCAAGGCTTTGGCCCAGGACTGGACCTGCCCCTTTATGGAGACTTCAGCCAAGAATAAAGGCTCAGTGGACGAACTGTTTGCTGAGATAGTGAGACAGATGAACTACTCGACTGTTCCTGCTGGAGGTGACAAGTGTTGCTCTTGTGTCCTGCTCTAAACAATCACAATCAGTTGGGCCTTTAAAAAAAAAAACAAAACTGTTGTCTTATGGTTTCGCACAAATTGACAACAGTCTGATGTTTAATAGTCCTGGAAAAGTGTTTACATTGACAAAGTACTTGAATGTTTTCAACTTTTTTAAAATTTGAAATATAGCTTTGTATAATATGACACTTCTCTGGAAACGTGCCTCAGTGGGAATGTGTTATTGTGAAACCTAAGAGACATTGTTTTCCGCCATCCCGTGTTGTGCTCAGTGGTGGAGTCGGTGTTAATGTGTGTCGATTTTAAAACGTATTTTTCAGAAACGAAGGAAGTGAAGTCAGTTTAAAAAAAAAAAAAAAACTAGGGATGGGCAGTTTGACTACGGAAAGCATTAATTAATTCATGTTATTTTAAACGTTTTTTTATATTTATTTTATATGGCCTAATGTGCGTCCTGCTCTCTTAAATGATGTTTTTTTTTACAGCAATGAATACAACAAATGGTAACAAATAGCATAGTTGTTATGGTCGTCTTCATCATTTGTGATTGACTCAATAGCGCCTCTGCTGGTGACCTCCAACATTTCGTCGCATTTGCATCAACATGTGACTAATCAAGTAATAGAATAATATGCCCATCCCTAGTAAGAACCTGCTCTTTGACATTTTAAAGATTTGTTTTCTTCCTTTCAAATGTGTTGGAAGTGTATTAACAGTGGAACTTAGTGCACAAGGACCCTAGTGCGTTGCTGTCGCTGCGCGGGGTCATGCTGTGACGGATGACCCCGTGTCAAGTGCCTTCCCTGCGACTGTGCCAAGTCAGTAAGTGACAAAACCGCCTTCCTCTGCAGTGCGTCTCCATGGCAATCAGAACTTTTTTTTTTTAAAGCCTAGGCTGTTTTTGCCCCCCCACACCCCCACCCACCCAATCAGGCCCAGTGCAGAGGTACTGCAGTGAAAGAGCCATGTTTGATGGTGTTCGGTTGCTTTTTCTTGAGGATGTGACTATTAACTTTTTATTGTGATTCATTCTTTTGGACAAATCTGTGATGAACATGTCAGTATTGAGCGATTTGTAATACAAAAGGCATTTTATGTACTAATGAATGCTGTGCTTGTTTTTCAGTCTGAATGCAATTTACACTCACTGGACACGTACAGTATATATGCTACCGCTACAGTAACTTTCATTTGCTGTGCTGCGTTATAGCCCTCATTTGTCTTACTGATATTTTGCCTAATTTAAGTAACATCATTGATAATTCATATTTTTAAAAAATATATTAAAAATAAAAATGAATAATCAAAAAACACTATTGCATGGATCAATGCTTTTAGTCTTAATTAGTTGATAAAAATAATTATACAGTTGCACACCACTTGTAGTAAATAGATTTAATATTGTATCAATATCTAAACTGTAAAGTTTTGCTAAAATGGAATTGCATGCTTTTTGCAGCACTGTGACCGCATCCTCTGAATAAATATTATGAGAAATTGTAGCAAAAACCGTCAACAAAATACTCAAAGTACATTTCACTTCAGTTAAAAACATTGTTTGTGGTATAAAATTTGAAAGTAAAACTGGAATTTGACAGCATTATGAATTTTTTGTTCAACCAGCCTATGAAAATCATAATCACTTACAGAAATGCTCCAAATGTTTTAGATTGTGAGGACACCTTTGTGGCCACACATTTTCAATTGGATTTAGGTCTGCTCTCTAGTGCTACCATTTTCAAGAGATGCTTTTTTCTGTTTTTCCTATAGTTGAGGTCAGTGTGCTACTGAAAAGTGAAAATGTTTTGGTATTTATTAATACCACTTACTATTTACTGACAAGATATATTACATGGATTTGCTCATTTTAATTAATATGTGCTAAAATCTGAGATGTACTTAAGTAAAATAATTTGCTATCACAAAAACACAATTTTACTTGCCAAAACAAGTAATATGGCTGGTAAAAATGTATGGACTTGCCTGTGGAGCAAAGCAGTTTCAAGTGGCAGGTCAAACTTTTTTTTATGGGCCTGCATGCGGAGCAAAGCAGCTGCAAATGACAGGTCAAATTTGCTGACTTTATGGGCCTGCTTGCAGAGCAAATACGCTGCAAATGGCAGGTCATATTTTCTCTATGGGCCTGGTTGCAGAGCAAAGCAGGCAGAAATAGCAGGTCAAATTTGCTCTATTTAAAAGTCTGCATGCAGAGCAAAGCAGCTGCTTGACATTGCAATGACATTTTGTTAGGATTCTCCCAAAATTAAAGAGGGGTTTAGCATTTTAGAATTTTGTATATTCCATTTAGAATGAGCACTTTAGCCACCATTTATTGAAGTAAGAGACGTTCCAGTGTGACCACAATGTATCCAGACAGGCTGCTAGCGTTGTAGCTGTTAGCATTTTCATTTAAAAATGAATGAATGAAGACAAAAGCCACTGAGATTAGCAACAGATACCACACCCATTGAAATTTCCCATGGGTATTTTTGTAGTTTTTTTCAATCTTGCTCAGATTTCAGTTTTTGCAGTGAACCATTGTTGCATCATACTATACAATTTTCCTACATTACACAACCTGGTATTTTAGCACTTTCTTTCTCCACTTGTAACATTTATGATGATTTGAGAATGATTACTTTAAGGAATTTTTCAGCAAAACTGGCATTTTCTGATAGGCGCGTTGATGACATGAGAATTAATTACCTCCAGCAGCAGCAGTTGGTTCATAAATGAAGTTCATCTTGTGGTAAACAAATATTTGAGTAGTGGGCTGTTTTTTCCAGTAAATGTGTTTAGCTGAGGAGAGACGCTTCCTTCTTCCCGCCACATGTTTTCTAGGCCAGAGAGGAGAGGACAGAGAGGGCTTTTTGTCTTCATCGTCACCTCCACCGCCGCCACCGCCACCTTCAATCAGTCTTCCACTCTGTCCACTGGCATGTTGGCAAGACCTCCTCAAACCAACCAACGAGTGTCCTTCTCACCACAGGAACTCAAGGTCAGAGTGGCGATGGGAATGAAAAGTCATGCTGTGGAGAAAAAGCTGCTTCTCTCCTACTTTACCAATGGAACTTTTGTTTAGCTAACTGTCACCAGACACTGCATGGATTCATACTGTAATCGACCATGTCCCCTAAACGCAACAACAATGGATTCTGGAATGGGAAAAATGTAAGAAAGAGCAGTTGTAGCTTTTTTTTAACAATTTGCGGGTCCCACAGTCTAATCAGATTCCAATACAAAAGCTACAAAGATTTAATTGACACTTGCTGTAACTGTAAATAGCATTCTTAACCCTCTAGCCTAGAAAAAATGTGGTTAAAAATAGTCACCTGGAATAGGCTCCAGCATACCCCCGCGACCCTAATGAGGATAAGATGGATGGATGATAAATAGCAATAAAAAACTCAAGTCCGATCTTTGATGATGCCGATTCCTCATGCATCCCAATTTGAATTTTTTAAGCTTTTAAATAAGTTAATCACTGCTATTTTTTAAGATGTACCCAGGGCCACATAAAAAAAAAACCCTACGATTATTACAATTAAAAATCGTAATATTATGAGATTTAAAGTCGGAAATGGGGTAGCAAAACAGAGCAGTTTGTCACAATCAGGTTAACGGCCTAGCGTCATCTCACCGCTACACTCTAATACCCCGCCCCTCCACATACGGCTCCGCGGTTCATAGCGATCTCAGGCAATGCCTATAAAATTACGTCACGACTTTTATTCCCGTACTGTTAAGTTTTTACTCTCGTAAATATAAAACATCATTGTTGTCAATTTATGACTTAATTCTCGAAATCTTGATGGTTTTAATGCTTCATTTAAACAGGCATTGCCCGAGACAGCTATAAACACAGGGGACTTGACCTGGGTCAAAGGCTAAATTACAACTTTTTTTCTCGTAAAATTACAACTTTAAATCTCGTAAATTTACTACTTGTACTCTGACTTGTTTAAATGTGCAACAAAAACTTATTAAAACTTAATGCTTAAAACATGACAGTTTCCATAATGCACTAGGGTCTGGGCATGTGCAGATGCCTCCAGCATGTAGAAGAAGACCACATTAGTTTTTGACGCGCTTGAAGAAAAATGCAGCACAAATGGAAATATTTTTCATTTTTCACAACCTCCAATAAACATTTACAAGAACATATCTCCATGTCGTGGAGATAAAAAGCAACATTGAGAGTAGCAGAGAGACTGAAATTGTGCGATGTGATGTTCTGAGGCTCTTCAACGCTTCAAAGACACTGAAAAAGACGACTTCAGTGGTTTTAGTGAACAGGAAGAGGATTAATAAAAACGGACTTTTCTGTTATGTTTGAGCCATTTTACTGCTGTGTTACAGACACTGTTTGGAAACAACATTCACAAAATCTGTCTTTTTTTCCTTTCTGCTTATCCCTTCTGTGTAAATACCTTACCTAATTTCACAATGTACCAATATATATCTGGGGAATATAGACTGGTGCGGCTAATATATGTAAAAAAAACCCTTTCTAAAAAATAGTGGGTGCGGTTTATATTCCGGTGCGCTTTGAAGTCCAAAAAACGGTTTGTTAAAGGGGAAATCACTTTTTCACACAGGGCATTTATTTATTTTTTTTTTTTTAAGTTTTATTTAAAAAGTTGGGTTGTCACTGACTAATATTACATTTTTTTTGATGATCTGAAACATTTAAGTGTGACAAACATGAAAAAGGAAATATCAGGAATGGGGCAAACACTTTTTAAAATCACTGTATGTGTTGACTTGTTTTTGTTTGGCACAGTGGGTGAGGTACTTTTCTGACTCACTGCATGTGAAAAGTTACTTATACCAGTGGTCCTGGCTGTACCAGTATTTTTAACCGCTGGTGGGTCAGCATTGCAACAACAACAAATAGGCTATTCATATTTTTAAAAGCCAGTGTATCCTCCAAATGATTTTGAATTACTTCTAACTCATTTGTATGATACACTGTTAAGTCCAGTTATTACACATAGTGGCTTTAAAGGTGCTCGGTTGCTCCGCTGATGCACTGCAAGTACAATCCCACTTTTATGTTATATGTCTTGACAAGTGAGTTTAGCAACATGAACGGAGTAGTTCATTATATGTATAGACAGTATATAGTACGCCAGTGGTAGCTATAACAGGATGTAGACCATGACCTGCCACGTCCTGTGTTGCGGTAGCTGTTTGCAACATGGCGAAACTGAATTTTAGTTCCTCTTCACTCCTGTAAATTCAATGAGCACCAAAAGAAGTGTGGGGTAGGTCAACTAGAGTTCATGTTGATTATATTTGAGGAAATAAATCAGGAAGTTGGGTGATATGACACCTCCCTTGTGGTCATGACGGCTTATCTGAAAACACAGTGAACTTTCACCTTAAAAAAAGCTATCATTGATGACTGAAGTATTGCATCATGTTAAAGTAGCGCAAGGTCACATCAACTGGCGTGTTTGTGTCTAAAGACAACATAATTCACCTTCTTTTAATAATTAAACATATATAATAAAAAATAATAACAAATAATCCTTAGTGTTCATATGCAGCCTATTTTTTGAGCGTTCCCTCCATTTCACTGGAGTGTCACAATAACACATTTCCCTAATGTACCACTTATTCAATATTATTCTAACACTAACCCAAACGCAATGAGACTACTTTTGTAAATGTTCTTTGATGATTGTGAGTTTAATGAAATGAAACTATTCTTTTACATTTTTTGTCATGTACGTACAGTCTGCTCTCCCACATTGTGATGTGGAATGCGTCAGTACCTTTTAAAATCCACTAGAGAGCAGACAGGTTCAAACTATCTAGGTTTTTGAAACTGTATAATTTAGTAATATACAGTATCTTTGTATAGTATATTCTACAAAATAATAACAATACGGAGAGTGCATTCAAATAATAATAAATGAATACATCTGAATGTAACAATAATATTAAAATACATGATCAAGTATTTGTCTATTTATTTTTAACTAATATTATTATGAAGAAGATACATGCATATTACATAAAGATGTGTAAAATATAAAACATGATGATTATTTTTATTCATTTATTTTATTATGACAGAGCATATTTATCAAACCTTGAGGTACTGTATTTGCAAATACAGATATTTAAAATGATATGTTTTGAAATCTTTAAATGGTTTAGTATTATGAAAAAATATACATATACATTACACAGTATACAAACAAAATAAGGTGGGTTTCTGTTTAGCGTATTAAATGTGACAACATGACTTCATAAATTTTTATACTATCAAAAAATAAAGTTAAAGAAAATATAGTATATGTTAAGCTTAAGTTTCAAGAGTTAATCTACACTCAATGATGTCAACAAACACAACATTCACATATTTTGCTATGTAATCAAAGCCAAATAAGAGTAATAGAGCACTTGGTGAGTTTGACTTGCTTTCAGGTAATGTTTCCACTGCAGATTATGTAAATCGTTTTGTCCTTAGCTGCAACTTTAATCTTTTTTCTTTTCTTTTTTTTTTTTTTACATCATACAACTGATGTATGATAATATTTTGGACAAAAATATCCCTCAGCTTTGCTTGGCTTTCTTCCCAGATGAGCTGGCTTGTCTCACTGGAGCCACCAGGAGCTCAGACAGATTCTTTCTTTGTCGTCATTTGTCTGTCAACTAAGAATAAAGGTGACCTCACAGGTATGGTGCACACACATAAACTGCGTAACGGTGCGTGGTTTATGCACCTCAGGTTTTGACAAACCGTATTTCCTCATACATACAAGTTGAACAGCGCAAAAGCTGTACAGTTTGGAGTTCAAACAAAATTTTCCTGTAAAATATGTCGACCAAAACTTTGTCATCATGAGTGACGTCAGAAATCTCTTCAGAGTGGAAATGTGTGGTGGTAACCATAGAGTCATAAATGTCAGTTTCTGTGACATACTGTAGAAAGTAGTCTGGCTGCTAAATACAATATGAGCACACTATAGATATAAATACATATTTAAATTTACCAAGCAAAGGCTAATAGCAAGTGCAAAATAAAAGGATGAGTAGTTTTACTTTATTTTAGTTTTATTATACAGTGTTGAATCTCTACTAACACACTTGTATGACAGTAGGAATGGTAAAATTGTACTTAAAACATTGCATGTACAATTAACAAAACAAACAATTCACTTAACGTTATATGTACTATATATATCTTTTTTGAAAAACTAGAACAAGCATGGAACAAGCGATGAAGTGCTGAATAATTAACTTACTCGGTTGAAAAGACTATCATGGTTGGCATCTAAGGTAAGGCCTTCCAAAAAATATTGAAAGACAAGTTATACTGTATGTAGTATTATGGTCTTTAGGTGCTAGTAATGTTACAAAACATTGATGAGACATTACATTACCTTAACACTGCATCTAGTCTGCCACGGCATGTCCGACATGACATAGTGAAAAGAAGTTTTGCTCCCATTCCATGTGGAAGTGGTACATTTTTGGCTTTGCACCTTATCCTTCTTTCCTACTCCATTTGAAAACCTTTCTTAAGTTCCATTCCATTTTCTTTCGCTTATCCGGGTCCAGGTCGCGGGGGCAGCAGTCTCAGTAGGACTTCCCGATCTCCGACGACCTCTTCCAGCTCCACCGGGAGGACGCCAAGCCGTTCCCAGGCCAGCTGTGAGACATAGTCCTTCCAGCTTAGTCCCTCCTAGGTCTTCCCCGTGGCCTTCTCCCGGCTGGACATGCCCTAAACACCTCGCCCGGGAGGCATCCGGACTAGATGCCCGAGCCACCTCAACTGACTCCTCTNCCACCTCAACTGGCTCCTCTCGATGTGAAGGAGCAGCGGCTCTACTCTGAGCTCCTCCCGGATGGCCGAGCTCCTCACCCTATCTCTTAGGGTGAGTCCAGCCACCCTACGAAGGAAACTCATTTCCGCCGCTTGTATCCGCGATCTCATTCTTTCGGTCATGACCCATAACTCATGACCATAGGTGAGGGTGGGAACGTAGATCGATCGGTAAACAGAGAGCTTTGCCTTCCGGCTCAGCTCTCTCTTCACCACGACGGTCCGGTACAGCGACCGCATTACTGCAGATGCTGCACCGATCCGTCTGTCGATCTCACGCTCCAACCTTCCCTCACTCGTGAACAAGAACCCGAGATACTTGAACTCCTCCACCTGAGGCAAGACCTCACTCCCAACCCGGAGGGTACAGTCCACCCGTTTCCGACTGAGAACCATGGCCTCGGATTTGGAGGTGCTGAGTCTCATCCCAGAAGCTTCACACTCAGCTGCAAACCGCTCCAGTAAACGCTGAAGGTCACAGCCTGATGAGGCCATAAGGACCAGTCATTCATCCATTTTCTATACAGCTTATCCTCATTAGGGTAGCGGGTATGCTGGAGCCTATCCCAGCTGACTTCGGGCGGGAGGAAGGGTACACCCTGGACTGGTCACCAGTCAATCACAGGGCTGACAAACAAGCATTCACACTCACATTCTTACCTATGGACAATTTAGAGTTGCTAATTAAGATAGCATGCATGTTTTAGGAATGTGGGAGTGAACCGGAGTACCCGGAGAAAAACCACGCACCCACGGGGAGAACATGCAAACTCCACACAGAGATGCCCAACGGAGATTCAAACCACGAACCTCCTGACTGTGAGGCCAACGCGCTACCCACTTATCCACCGTGAGACCAAGGACCACATCGTCTGCAAATAGCAGAGACGAGATCCTAAGGTCATCAAGCTGGACTCTCTCAACGCCTTGACTGCGCCTAGATATTCTGTCCATGAAGATTATGAACAGAATCGGTGACAAAGGGCAGCCTTGGCGGAGGCCAACGTTCACCGGAAACAAGCTCGACTTACTGCTGGCAATGCGAACCAGACTCCTGCTTGGATTGTACAAGGACCGAATGGGACGTAGTAGCGGGCCATCAATCCCGTACTCCCGGAGCACCCCCCACAGGATACCACAAGGGACACGGTCGAATGCCTTTTCCAAGTCTACAAAGCACATCTAGACCGGTTTGGCAAACTCCCACATACCTTCCAGTACCCTTGCGAAGGTAGTAGAGCTGGTCCAGTGTTCCGCAACCGGGACGAAACCAACATTGCAACTCCTGCAACCGAGGTTTGACTAATGGTCGTACCCTTCTCTCCAGCACCCTGGAGTAGACTTTCCCAGGCTGAGGAGTATGATCCCCCTATAGCTGGAACCCTCCGGTTACCCTTTTAAAAAATGGGGCCCACCACCCATCCAGAGGTACTGTTCCCGACTTCCATGCAATGTTGAAGAGGTGTGTCAACCAAGACAGTCCTTCAACATCCAGAACCTTGAAAAATTCTTAAGTTTAGAACAAATAAATAGCTAACCAGCTTGGTAGCATGTTATGTTTAAAGTGGCGGCTGTTTCTTGTGTCCCTGCAGTGATCCCGCACAAACTGGGCATTACAGTTGTGTTGCAAACAAAGCATAATAGGAGTGTAAAGAAGGCTATAGGGGTGCGTGACAGGCAGGGAGTACTTTTCAATGTTAGTGCACCGACATGTACAAATTTATTGTAGTCGACATGCAATTTGACTCTTGAACACACTTGTATTCTTCACAGCCCTCCTTTTTGTTCCATTTCGTTGGTTTCATTTTTGAGTTCAGTCTGTACCGTACAGATAAATAAATAGACATCGGTTTCTCATAGTGTTTTAAATCAGGGTGGCATGAAAATATTTCTGTCCCTCAGGGAGGTGCATGACAGAAAATAATGGAGAACCACTGTTATGGGGGTGTTATCTTGTGTCTACAGGGCTTTAACAATAAATCTCATATTTTGAAAGTTATTGACAGGTTTTGAATAAATTCCCTTATCAGGGTCGTGTCTGAAACCAATTAACCGCAATAACCTGTATATGTAGTCATTGGTTTATATTATTCATATTTATTAGAATTTTTTTCTACATAGATCAGCACTTTCTAAACTCCTTAGCTTAACTTACTTTTGCAGATCCCATGTCAGCTCTACTCCTACTACAACATCATTAGCTGAAGATGCACCAGCATGACTAAACCAGACAAACCAAAAAAGTCTCCTGTCAGCCTGAGCGACAATGATCCATGTGCTGTGTGTGCATTTCAGGACAGCCTGCAGTAAGCTCCTTGAACCCGAGAGGGGTGCACACTCCATTTCCATCCGGTGGGCATGAACCAATGCTTGCACCTTAAAAATCCCAGCAGCTGTCCTGCATCAAGCTGTGGAGACAGACTACGAAGAAGGACGGCTGGAGGATCTTTTTCATGTGCATTCATTAAGGTGATTATCCAGCCTTGTGCCAATATGGTCTATAGGTATGCATGCCTTCAATATACAGTACATACTGTATACTGTTCTACTTGACATGCAGTATTTGTGCACATTTTTAGACCGTTTAGGACCAGTAGAAATAGGAATGAAATCCTCTACCTTTACATTATCTGAAATGGGAGATTGCTAAGAGTGCTAATTCCTCTACATAATAACACTTGGTTTAAAAGCAAAACAGCTTTAGTGGAAGTTTTCAGTGCTATGGGAAGGATTTAAATAAGTAATGAGGCAAGTATGGCATCAAATGTGTTTGTCGTATTGTTTGCAGTGTGCAGTTATGATTGAATAGATTATTAAATAGGATTTTGTTTGTCTACATTTGCAATGTGCTGTCACTGAAATGCAAAAGCAGTACTTTTTGATTGGATTTGTGACTGTAATAGTGCATCCATCACTTTTTGAATGACTGTGTGCTTGCATTAAAATCTAGCAATGATTGTCGTATGTTAATGACCTTATGTAAATCCTAAATGCTCCTCAAGCTAGCAATCCCACTTTTTTCAAAACTCTATCCTAGAGAAACCTTTTTTGTATGGCTCAGTGCTGCAAAATTGACATAATAAACAGATTTGTCAGTATATTTATTTATTGTGGGCAAATCTTTGAATTAGATATTAATGTAAAAAATACAATCAGTTTAGGTTTACTGTGTGTTATGCTACACAAGGGTAAGGAACATAGAGCTCAGGAGCCAGATGTGGGTCCAGACATGTCTTTTTAACTAGTTTCTTAAAATTTATTTATTTCATTTTCCACTGACAAGTTACAGTAAAACATTACAGAAATCACACTGTTAGAAATAACGTTCAAAATATAAAACACTCTCATGCGTTTTAGTCCATCCATCCATTTTTCTATCACAATGCCAGAACCAATGCCAGTTATCCTTCCAATATTTTCCAGATCAGACATCAAAACTCAATTATTATTGGATAACGCGGTAGACCACCAGGTCATTGACAGGTCAAGAAATGCAGGTGTTGGATTGAATAAATTAGAATATCACAAAAAGGTTGATGTATTTCAGTAATTTTATTCAGATAGTGAAAGTCATATATTACATACGCACACAGACCGATATATTCCAAGTGTTTATTTCTTTTATTTTGATGATTAAAACTGACAGCTAATGAAACCCCCAAATTCAGTATCTCAGAAAACTGGAATATTGTGAAAAGGTTCAAGATTCAAGACAGCTAGTGCCTCATTGTATTTGTCTAATTAACTCAAAACACCTGCAAAGGCCTTTAGTCTTGTAGGCTACACAATAAAGGGGAAGACTGCTGAATTGGTAGAAGCCCAAAAGGCAATCATTAACACCTTGCACAAGGAAGGCAAGACACACAAAATCATTGCTAAAGAAGCTGGCTGTTCACAGAGCTCTGTGTACTAACAGAAAGTTAAGGAAGGAAAATATGTGCTAAAAAAGTGCACGAGCAATAGGGATGAATGCACTCTGGAGAAGATTGTGAAACAAAACCCATAGATAAATGTGGGGGAGATTCACAAAAAGATGGACTGCAGCTGGATTCAGTGCTTCAAGAGCCACCACGCACAGACGTATGAAAGACATGGGTTTCAGCTGTCGTATTCCTTGTTTCATGTTCTCTGATGAAAGTCAATTTTGCGTTTCCTTTGGATATCAAGGTCACAGACTCTCAAAGAAGAGAGGAGAGGCAATGAATCCACGTTGTCTGAGGTCCAGTGTAAAGTTTCCACAGTACATTGTACATTAAAGTACACAGTAATGTACAATGGCGCCTGAAGCAACATCCAGAGTGTTTATGTAGATATCAGCAAAAAAAAATACACCACATTTCACTGATGGGAACAAAAACGGCATTGTAACATTTGAAATTGTAATTTATTAGCCATGACTAGAAAACAAGAATGTTGTTAGTAAGGCTTATATTACCATGTTTCAAAATGAATGAATCGTTGACTACGGCCTATTGTAAAACCAAAAATGCATATTTAAACAAATGTCATGTATCCTTGGCCTTAATTAAGCATTTCTAAGCATAAAAATGAAATGTACTGAATGAAGTAAATACTTGATTGGCAATGACAGACTGGTATTATTTTGTAATTATTTTACAAAAAGCACAATATAACATAATCCTTAGCGGTGTCACAATACACTTAATTCAAACTTGCAATATTAGCCTGTTGTTTTGGCGATCAAATCTGATTCTAGTGTGTCTCACCAAACATTAAATTAACATTACTGACACATAAAGTGACCAGTGTAAAATACTATGCATCATTTACAGCACCTTTGAATGCGTCTTCTGAGTGTTTCATATTTGTGTTTTTAGTTCATTTAAACATTTAGCCACATGAATGCTTAATTTAGGCAAAAAATATGCTAAAATCATGGAATAATGGAAATTGAACCTGATTAGGCCTTTGTGCTGATCTAAAGTAGCAACATAACATCATTTTGTGTGTGTGTTTGTAAACACCTAGTTTTTATCCCCTATACTCAACTGGAACATTGTTAAAACCTGTTATGACCTTGCATCTATTTTATTAACAGGTTTACTGCAATATATTCTGTCCTTAGAGCGTTTTGGCTAAGCTGCAAACAAATTAAAGTCGCAATAAACACTACAGGCCTAAACTCTACATCATTTATCTTGAAGTTGCAGGTGTGCAAGTGTTTTATCAATACTCAATAAAGTACTTTGCTTGTGGGGATAAATGGCTGTGCAGGACACATCCTGATATCACTCAGTGTCACATCAGGAGTCTGCACTTCGGCTCTGCAGACATGTATCGGAGACGAGGAAGCCTAAATGGTGCTCATGATTGGAAGACATCGGAAGGCTTTTTTAGTACTGTTAATGATGATGGTAAGCAGTCCAAAGTGTCCCCATTGGGATTTCATGCATGACACACAATAAGGTAGTGGCCTGCAGCACATCAACATCCAGCCTATGTGGCATTAGAAGCATCACAGTGATCTGCTGCAGTGGGACAAGCTTATGGACTTGGAAGTGAGAGAGCTAGAAAGGGAGAGGGAGACGCGCAAAGAGAGCAAAGCCAGGGAAGAGATAACAGACACATTCAAAGTGGGAACGAGAAGGAAAACCATTAAAGCTAGAAGGCATTCGTTGGCAAGAGAATGACGGGACTACAGCATCGGCTTTGGAAAGGCTTTCCCTCGCTTAATCTCAACAGGAGGTTAGTGCTGATAAGGAAAAAAACTCTCTTTTAAACACCTAATGGAACTTCTAACAAATAAAACAATTTTAGCCCTTTACCAGGTAAAGAACCATGTTTGGTAACTGAAGTTAGAGTTCAAAATCCCATCCATGCATCCATTTTCTTTGCCACTTATCCTCATTAGGGTGACAGAGGTATGCTGGAGCCTACCCCAGCTGACTTGGGGCAAGAGGCGTGGTATACCTAGGACTGGTCAATTCACTCTATACATATTATTGCAAAAAAGATTGTAAACACTAGGTTAGTCATAATTTTCTAACGTTTAAAAGTCAGAAAGCCAGTAGAGGGTTAAAATGAAGGATCTCCAAGATCTCCAAGTAGTCTCTAAAGATGGGGTGTCCAAAGGCCACACCGTAGCACAGATGCCAGCTAGCAAGATGATTGTGTCCCAAAATGAGGAAACCTGCTGCTCCATCCTTGAAGCTATTAACAAGATAGCAAACCAGATGGATGCCTTCGGTGTGCAGCTACATGACAACATGATAATGCCTACCAACATCTCCCGCGTAGCTGAAATGAACCCAGCTTATATTAAAGTTTGCAAAGCTGTTTGGCTTGGAAAAAGAAGTTATGTGCGGACTTCATGTGTAATCACTACAAACACTACTATCTTAGAATCCAGGGCCTGAAAGAAAACAAACAAAAAAAAACAGTGAAGATACATGCAAATAAGTTATCACCATCTTGGCCAGGATTGCGCCGCACTGTGCCTCGTTGCCGCACAACACAGTGGACACTGTGCATCGTCTTGACAAATAGAAATGGTGATACACTTTCACATTCAAAGGGTTCCGAGTGAAGATGACTCATCTTCTGTCAGAATTTGACAACTCAAGTGGCATACAATCATTAAAAGTAATATTACAGCTGTTAATTTGTGTAATATTCAAATGAAGCCTAACTGTTATGTAAGACTACAGTATTTGTTCTTGAACATTACCATAAAGCAGTGACCAAACATGACAATGGAAAACCAAAGATGAAAAAGATTTCTGCAAGTAGGAAAGGGAGGCAAGAGCTGCTGTTTGGCCCAAAATGGAGCAGGCCAAAGCTGAGGAAGAGAACATCTACTATAGAGGCCACATCAGATACATTGAAGGAGTTTGGGTATTCCTTGCTAAACTTACATCAAAATAGGCAGGCTTAACCCTTAAACCCTTAGCACTGTTATGCTAGCATAGTAGCATTTTAGCCATTTTCATAAGTAGACCCTTATATAAACACTTTGCACTATCATGCTAAATATTAGCCTGTTAGCATTGCTAGCATGAAGTTGACTCCATAATTCCCAACTAGCTAACACATTTATGCCTCAAGTCTCTGCTTTTCTTTTGATCATGGCTGCAAAATAACCCACAATGGAGCCAAAGTTGCAAGTTCCAGCATTTTGATAGAGATGAGAAACACTAATGTCCGTATGGATGTAGCTGGATCTTAGTCAACAATTACGCCATTAATCAAGGTAAAAGTGACCTTAAATGTTCATTTATCCTTTTCATTTGTCATTTAAATGCTTTCCAATGGATTGACATCGATCTCAAAGTGTTTTCTGAATGTAAGACTATAATTGTAAAAGAAAACTGTAAAAACTTGTTTTGTGTTAACATTTGTGGCTTTCTGGAACTGATTCATTATACTTACATTATTTCTCGTGAGAAATATGGATTCAGCATATGTTTGGTTTAGAGTCCGACCTTCTGGAACGAATGAATGATGCCCACCTGTACTGTATATCTATTCCCATTACTTTCTACTGGAACAAATCTGAGGTCGACCAGCAGCATCATTCTACATAAGTGTTTAAAGTTGTCATTTTTTCAAGGGGGACATTGGCAGCTTTATCTAAGCTTCACTGACAGATGTTTCGCACAGTGTGAAATAGAAGGTCAGGTCAACCCGGGTCTTAATCTGTCCCGAGAGTGCACTGCGTCGTCTCTCTGGAATATGTGAATAAATATATATATATATAAATATATATATATAAATATATATATAT
>QODF01000161.1:2588014-2824450 GCA_024372805.1 Oostethus manadensis
TACCGCTTATCCTCATTAGGGTCACGGGGATGCTGGAGCCTATCCCAGCTGGCTTTGGGCGAGAGGCGGGGTACACCCTGGACTGGTCGCCAGTCAATCGCAGGGCACATATAGACAAACAAACATTCACACTCACATTCACACTCTAATGGACAATTTAGAGTCGCCAATTAACCTAACATGCATGTTTTTGGAATGTGGGAGGAAACCGGAGTACCCGGAGAAAACCCACACACGCACGGGGAGAACATGCAAACTCCACATAGAGATAAGAGTATATATATTGTTAAAAACTATTACATACTAACAGTGTCAATCAACTCCAAGTATTATATCTATGTAAAAACTCAATATTGGAGTGTGCAGCTGTACCCGATAAAGTGGCCAGTTTATAAAGGAAGCCTCCTACCCTATATGAGATGCTAGTACACTTACTGTCAACATGCATGATGAACATCTCCATCACTCTCCACAGCCCTTTCTGCAGATCCTGTGGAGCAGCGCTGATTTTAGCTCACTTATTTCTTAATTTTTTACTCAAATATTTTCCCTCATCAAACACAATTGCAAGGATATAAATAAAACCTGCACTGGCCTGGATGTGCTTGGATGTTGAATGAAGCATGAAATGCTACATTGTCACATCACAGCTCTGTGGGGGAAGGAATGTAAAAGACGTCTTCCTCAACTGCTTAGTTCATGGTTTATTTCACTGCGTGTTGACCCGACTCCATCTCTACTTGCCATCTGCCTGAGTTGAGTTTCTTTGCTTGGACTTTGAAGACAGATATAAGCAGATTTCCCTGGCAAGAGAACCCCTTCTATGCAAAGGGGGGCATAGGGTCACAGATGGGCTAATAAATAGAATAAACAGTGTGAAGAGGTCATGGCAGATAATGTCAAGCATGGTTTTAGCCTGAGAGGAAATCAGTGAAGTGAAGCACGCCTGTGAGATTCACATGAAGGTTTTCACGTATGGTGCCTTACCATCATGCCAGAGGTGTTTTCCCATAAATAAATGTCCATCAACTCTCCTTATTCCCATTCAGAATGCACCACTTTCTCCTCCTCCTCTCTCTCTCTCTATGCAGTTCTTTCAGTCAAGACCAGCAGCATACACACCGTACAAACACACACTATCTCTCCCCCTCGCTCTTTTTACACTCGCCACACACTGCTCTTCGCCGCCTCTCTGCATCTGTCCTCCTCTCCTCTCAAGTGACGCTACCATGCATCTTAGTTTCCTTTCCTCTCTGCTTGTCTCCGACTATTCCAGGGTGCCTTCATTGTCAAGCGGAGCCTTCTCGCTTCCACGCCAGGGTCAGTAAACTCCTACTGTTGCAGGACTTTGGGGACAGGACGAAACCGGTCATTGGGTCTTCTGGGACCTCTGCTAAGACCCTCATCTCAAGAGGCACACACATCAGTCAGAGATCTCATCTTGGCATTTTTGCTGAAATCGATGACGACCCATTGCATGTAAGAACACTTTGACTTGAAGATTCAATGTAGAATGTTCTTGTCCTGCAGCAACAGAGCTGTGTTGCTTAAATGTTTACAGTGTGAAAGTGCGGTGACTCTACTCAGCTGTATTAAGGAAATGGGGGTACAATCACAGTCAAGTCCATTTTTGTACCATATAGGGCTGATTGTTTGTCACTTCTCCAGGGTCAAAAAGTTACATGCATGGTCCTAAGCTGCAAAAGTAAAGACAAGGCATTGTACGCCTCAAGGTGCACTATGCTATGTATGTACTTACTACTCTTATGTCTTAATTTCCCTTTGATAGTGGTATTACATAAAACACCTTAGGTGATTTGACAGATAGGGCATGGTCCTTGGAGGAAGCATTACAGCATATAGGGAACAACATTTTCCCAAATATTATTTCTCCCAGGGACCAAAACTTTGTTAAAATTGTCATGTATTGCCATTAACATATACTGTGCAGATAACATTATTATTATGATTATGCACAAAGTACTACAACTAGAGGTGCAAAAAAAAACTTTTTAGCATGTTTGTTACCTTTTTCTTAATTTCTCAGTAAATAATGCACAAATGGTTACTGTATGACAAATGTGAGGCATATGCAGGTAGCTACATTATTATTGTATTTGGACAATGACAACAGTTGTAATGATTTTGCCTTTACAAACCCCCACAATGGAGTTTAAATAAGAATTAAAATAATCAGGAGTAGATTTTGTTTCAATACTTTATTTTGGTTTTGTTGAGCAAGACTTTTTGAAGGCAAAAATTATACATTTCTTCATTAGTTAAGTCAGATGCCTGATCTCAACTTACTCAAGACAACACTATGAGCTTCACAGTATTGCAATTGGGGTGTCAAGTGTCTCATGTCACGAGATCTCATGATATTAAATGGTGATGATATTTATTGTTTAGAGAAAAGCAGTCTCTCGACGAAGAGGGCAGCCAGAAGTCAATCAGGCTGTGAACTATGGGGCATCGCTACTGTGAATGATAATATGTGTAAAATGTGGGCTTGGGAATCGTTTAGATTTGAACGACTCCAGTTGCCATTCCAATTCCTCGTTTGGATTCCGGTTGCAAATAATGCTGGATTTCAATGCTTCCAAGGGCAGGGTCATAAAAGTTTGCATGGTTTAAATGTGGGTGCTAACCAGAATTATTTTTGGATGAAATGTCTAAACTTCTTTATCAATTTTAAATGAAGTGAACGTTTTATCAGTTTTACTATGAATTTCTCAAAATATATATAAATATCAAACCATTCAACTTGATTCAACTTTTCCACATATTCTGTTGCTTTTGTGTTTGTGAGTGTGTAATGCTGCAGGCACTTAAACATGCACTGACATGGGTGCAGATTGTCAAACAAAGACCTTGTAAAAGATTTGTCCATGAAAAGTACATGGACTAATGTTAGCTGGATGAGTTGTGCTACTGTATTAGCAGTAGTATACGTTGTTTGCGTTGTTTGCTGTCTCAATGTTGATGTAAGCTATTTTTTGCACAGAAAATCATTTTATCTCCAAAAGGGGGTCACTGAAAAAAATAGTTTGGGAACCACTGAGTTCCCAAATGTTTTAGCCGCTTTTTCTTTGTTGGTGCTTGCCAACTTCTTCTTTGTTGATGTTTGGGGCTATTTTTTTTGGTCGGCAAAGAGGGCATCGAAACTAAGAATTAGAATAACGTGAACGATCTCGGGAGAACTGCAATGTTCCCATCGATGCTCAAGACCCGATGCCCAACACTAGTAATATGAAAGCAGCAGAGGCTGGATTGGAACCGCACATTAATTGCTTTACAGACACTACAAACCTTGCAATCCCACCTACACTTGGTGTTCCAAGCATTACTCGCTCACGACGCCTGACTGTTTTTTTTTGGACGTGGAAAGGAGTTCAACAATTAAAGCATCATGTTGTAGTCATGGATGCAAAGTTATAAAACATTTCAAAATGTACTTGCATTGTTGTGTGATTCCACGAAGATAAAAAAGTAATTTTGTTCAAGCCTTGCAGTTTTCTTAAAAGGAATCTCCTAAAAAAATATTGTGTCATCTTGTTCTCATGAACCCAATATCGTGTATCGTCTTGTCTCAGGAGCTGACTGCATCATGACACCGTTATAACAAGTACAAAAAACGGTGGTTATTTCTACAAGTGCTTTGCTCTAACACTCTGGTACTCTGGTACATTGGTGATGTGCAGATTGATACTGTAAATATCGATACTTGCGATACCAGCTTTTCATGCTCTAAAGTTAATACTAAAATAAAAATATTTACACTTTTGATACTTACATACATAGAGTCTTTTCAGGTAAGGTTTGTCTGAAATGTTGTCTGTTTAAAAAATGTGAATGTTTTCATTCCTATTGTAGTTCCTAATAATAAATCATTTACAGTAAGGCTTTATTATTTTACTCATTTTCTTTGTTATTGTTTAAAATACTGACCAGTCTATGGTGTACCCTGCCTCTCACCCTGAGTCAATTAGGATAGGCTCCAGCATACCCCCCCCCCGACCCAAGTGAGGATAAGCAAAATAGGAAATGGATGGATGAATGGAATTTTAAACTCTCACTTAATTTGTTTAAAATGAAATGTTCACATATTTCATATAATTTTGTCCTCTTTTGTTGGTTGTAAATCACTCAGCTGCTTCAATATACAGTACTTGTGGGTTTATAATAAATAAATAAATTACTCATAATAATTTTACATTATACATATATTTAAATTAATTATTTATTTAAAGTAATAACGTATTTAATAAATGTATTAAATGTATTGTATTCTTTATGCTATGATATTAAATACACTACTTTTTAAAATTTATCAGTATCTGTATTGAATTGGTATTGGCGATACCTGCCTGAATTGTACTCATAATCGGATGGGAAACTAAATCAGTGGTATCGCACATGACTGCGCCGCATAAACGATTGAAAAAGTGACTGATAAATGTCATATTTTTGTGAAACTTAGTCAGCTAAAGCTGGAAGTGCACATTTCTTCATTGTTTTATCTCATGTGCATTGTGGTGGTGTATAAAGTCATTTAAATCTGTGCTCTGCTGTGTCATTCTCCTATTTGCATGTGAGCTGCTAGCAGCCTGATTAAAATATCCAATAGAATAATATAATATAGGATATATATAGCAGGAGACAATGTTTTAATTGGGAAAAGGAAATGCAAACATTATTCTCAGAGATGGTTCATCACTTACACTGTATTGTCTTTTCTTCTCTCACACTTTCAGCTGGAGTCAGGCCTTCTTAAAACACAGTGATCGGGACTGCATGGCTGTTACATCAACCTCACCTCTTCCTCCAAAAGACACTCATGGTTCCTCATACCTGCCTATGACTGCCATATGAGATTCCACAGCTCCAAGCAGAACTGGCATCAACTTTCGACTTCCCGTCATCATCATCAAGGAGCAGCTTTCTCGGCCTTGGAGCAGCTCTAGTGGTAGTGGCGTTTGTTTCTGCCCACAGCCATGCAGGTGTCCTTCGCGTGCACAGACCATGGGCTGAAGGCCCCGCGTAACGGTGAGCACAGTAAGCAGAACACCACCAGTCCGAACACCACCAGCCAGGCCCGGGCTCGCTTTCGCACCGTGGCCCTGATAGCTCGAAGTCTGGGCTCCTTCACCCATCGCTACCACCACAACCTCAAGGAGTCCACCGCCAAGCTCACGGGCATGAAGTATAGGTACGTTAAATACATATACTTTTCAATTACGCTTATCTCTTGTCTTCCTGGTCGTGTCTTGCATGAAATCGCTCACAACTGCAGATTAATACACTGTTGGGAGAAAATGAATTCAGAGTCTTGATTGTGAAAATGGAGATGAGAAGTAACAGGCGCTGAGTGGGATGATGTGGGTGAGTGTCCACGTTGTCTGAGAGACAAGAACAATTATTTTTAGAGGTGGATCTTGGGGCAGCTTTGAAGAACTATTTAACAATTATTTAACTACAATCTAGAAAGACTTTTCATTAGACTAGATATGAGGAAAATGACAATAACTTTACATCTAGGTCCATTCTAATAACAAAAAAAAAATGACATGCAAAAAGCTAAACAACCAACCTACCATTTTATATAATTAGCAAAGCATTGGCTTCATTTTTTTTAAAAGTAAACATCACAAGGGGATGTTGCTAGGCAAAGTGAGCTCATAAAATAACAAAACACTGGGCATGCCCAGTTGCCCAGACGGCCTGTAAACAGAAAATATGGCGGCAAGTACAAATGGCCGAACTGGACCACTGATGAAGTGGAACTGTTGCTTTGAGTCACACTGAATTATAAAACCAGAATAAAGTGATGCGTTGTGTCTTCCAGCATTTGTTGTTCTTCTCCAAAATGAAGAAGAAGCAGATTTTGCTGCAATAGCGACAATAGGCTCACTAGCTTTAGCAGGACAAAACAACAATGTACGGCGCCATTGTTGTGTCCATGTTTGCAGTTTTAGCCCATGTGCGTTTGTAAAGGGGTGGAGCTATGACGCAAGCATTTTCATAGAAGCCGTAACTACGGAGCAGCGAAAACAGCGTCTTCAAATCTTTCCACTCTGGGACCCGGTTTCAAAAGTGTTTGTTTACAAACCCTGAAAACGCCAGTTTCGTGTGGATGATACGCCGTTTTGATATAGTATTTATGCGTTTAGGCCTCGGATCGTCTTCGTCTGGTTGGGCCTTTAGTCGAAAATTATGCACACGGAAGCATATTTTTCATATTTTCTGCATTAAGCATTTTCAAGCATAAACGAAGTAAAATACAAATAAAAATCATTCAGAAGTCACATTCACGCTGTGACTAATTGTAGTATTTGACACTGGCCACTGGGTGCCAGTAACGTTACTGTAATGTTCGATAAGACAAACAAGAACCAGATTTGACTGCCAGGGAAAAAAAGTCTTTTAATGCAGGTTAGAATGATCTCACAACAGGGACGAAAATCCCTAATGAAAACTCATAATAAAAGCATGGGCTACTGTTGCTGCAGTAACCTACGCTAAGCTAAAACTTAACTTAATTCAACCCCGACGTGACTTCCTGTCTGCCTGCTCCTCGGCTCCGGAATGAAACACACACAAGGATGAGTCTATTTATGTCTTAAATGTATTATTTACTCTTACTTACTGTTATTCCTTATTACAAGATGTCTACTGTATTGGGTAATCCAAGAATAATACTGACTATGGAATGTTAGTTCATGTCCAGAGAGGTCTAACAATGTTAAAAAACATATTTAGAAGGTCATTAACAGGTTGTCTATGCGGTAGCTACGAAAATATTCCATTAGTAATAACAAAGCCTGTTTGTGGAAGTTCATGTATCACAGTTGGGTCTGGAACCAATTAACCGTGATAAAGAAGTATAAAGTAACTGTATACATGATATCAGTGCATTAGACAGTGCTTCCATTACATTTTGTTATATTTTTTTATTATCATAAATGTCTTTCTTTTCTGATTAGTTGTACATTAACAAATGTGGTCCCAGGACTTACAAAGGACAACATATATTTGTTGACATGTGTCCTGGCATTACAATAACATCGTACAACAACAAATGCAGTAATATTAAAGATCAACAAAGTAGGTCAAGGCAGGTTTGAGGCTGATGTCGTTATCGTCTATTGTTAAAATGATTTAGAAAATGTTGTTTTAAGTACAAAAGTATTTGGACTTCATATTTACCAATACAGAAACCTCCTTAGCAGTTATTGAACAAACTCTCAATTGAGCAGCTGATTTACGTAACAGAATAAAGCTAAGAGTAGTAGAGCCGTGCAGTAGCGCTCTCCATGTGTGCCCGAGTGGGAGTTGTAAAAAAGCTGGGCCAAGTAAACAACACTCTCTTAACTGAAAGAGTGGGCTCTCAACTCGGAACACAACTTTGATTGCTCTTTTAGGGCCTTAAAATTCAATGGGATGAACGAATAAAGGACAAGACATTGGCGTTAGACACAATGTTCGACAAAATCAAGTAACAAGTAAAAAACCAAAAATGGGCCAGTTGACAGAATAGAACAATTAGCAGAATCTGTCCAGATTGCATGCAGAGCAGATGCATGTGTGATAAGCTTCTGCTTGTCACACAATCTCATCTCGTTTCCATAACAACATAGAAATGACAGACTACAATCTGTACCCAGCGCACAATGATGCATTGTATTGAATGGTTTAACATTTACAACTATTTCTAGTACTACTGTACAATAAGGGTATGCTTATAAAGGGATTATAAATACCTTACTACTGACATTTTTAATTCAATTTATTAATGGGCCTATACTGCAACGCAAAAGTGGAAAGAGAAAAGCACTAGAGTGGGCTCACTATTTGACAAGCAGGTCCTTCCTTTTGTAAGTAAAAATTACCGTTTCACTCCACTTGCAAAGTTTAGCTCCATTTGCTGGATCTGCTTGGTCACTACACCACTTGGCCCCCAAAATATTGAATGCATAACCGCACCTTTAGTCAGATCGTTACCAAATATTTAATGGGTTCTTGATCAGTATACAGTGGTGTGAAAAAAAACCCTTGTTTTTTTACACATTTGTCACATGTTTCAGATCATCAAACAAATTGGAACATTCATCAATGACAACACAACTAAACACAAAATTTAGTTTTTAAATGAAACTTTTTATTATTAAGGGAGAAAAAAAATCCAAAAATAACCCCGCCTCCTGTTAATACGTAACTGAGATTAATTGAGATCTATCAATCTGGAAAAGGTTGTTAAGCCATTTATAAAGCGTTGGGACTCCAGCGAAGCACATTGAGAGCCATTATCCACGAAAGACAAAAACATATAACAGTGGTGAACTTTCCCAGGAGTGGCCATCCAATCAAAATTACCCCAAAAGCGCAGCAACGACTCCAAGAGTTCACAAAAAACCCCACAACAATATCCAAACTACCAAAAAACTAGCAAAAAATCCTGAAGCAGAATGTCTGCCAATCTGTGACCTCAAGATGAAACAAACTAAGGTTCTGCAGCAGGACAATGATCCAAAACACACAGGCCAGTCCACCTCTGAATGGTTGAAGAAAAACAAAGAGAAGAGTGGTATAGTCAAAGTCCTGACCTGCATCCTACTGAGATGCTGCTGCAAGACCTTAAAAAGGTGCTTCCTGCTGGAAAACACCATTCCAAATCCAAATCTCATTCCGTTTGACAATACATTTTCCCCTTGTTTATCAGTCAATACCCAAAGGTTATGTAGGATTCATTATTTATAAATCAAATATTTTAAGTTTAATCTTGTTTATGACTTTATAAATACAGCATTTACCTTAACACTGGTATTACCCAATGTATTAGACATTAGTTGAGAAAATAAGACATATAAGCAATATATAGAAAGAATAGACTCACACACCCACACATCAGTATTGCCATGTCTGTTTACAAAACTTGGGGCTTGTTTTTTTTCAATTGCAAATCCCAACTTCTCTGTTGTTTTGGGTTTGTTTTTGGAGAGTACATTTGCATGTTTCTCTCGCTAGACCTGGCAACACTTACACACTTACAATGTTACTGTAATGTTCAGTGAAGATCGGTTTAAGTTCGGAGTATCCATCAATCCATTTTCTATACCGCTTTTATCCTCATTAGGGTCGTGGGTATGCTGGAAGCCATCCCAGTGAGTTCTAACACCTCATAAAGTTCCTGGATAATTAAGTTTATGTGCTGATAACTGAATTGGGCAGTGTAGCTTATGTATGTGTATAACGATCATCAATTTATTTTACTAGTGTACTCCAAACAAAATGTCCAAAATGGCCATCCATCCATTTTCTATACCACTTATCCTCATTAGGGTCGCGGGTATGCTGGAGCCTATCCCAGCTGACTTTGGGCGGGGGGCGGGGTACACCCTGGACTGGTCGTCAATCGCAGGGCAGACAAACAACCATTCATACTCTAATGGACAATTTAGAGTCGCCAATTAACCTAACATGCATGTTTTTGGAATGTGGGAGGAAACCGGAGTACCCGGAGAAAACCCACACACGCACGGGGAGAACATGCAAACTCCACACTGAGATTTGACCACTGAACCTCCTGACTGTGAGGCCAACATGCTACCCACTCATCCACCGTGCGGCTGATTTTGAGTATGTGAACTATATTTCCTAGAAAAATCCTCGACATAAACAAACAAAAACATCCAGAGCAACTTGTCCAAGACCAGCTTGTGAGTCCTCGTTAGGCGTACATACTCACGCGCAGCCTTCCATGCATGAGCAAATGTATTTGCCTTTAATGTGTGAGACGCAGTGGGAGCATCCGAAGGCGTAGCAAGTCAAAGCGAAAAGAAGAGGAGCATAAACTAATAATACCACCACCTGCAGCGTTTTTAGTTGTCATGGCGATCCTAAAAATAGAGCCGCTCTAACTGCGGGGTCCCTCACTCGCAAACCTTCTGAGGTTGTTTGACCTTTTCTTACTCATGGGCTAATACCGTTAGCCCAAACAAGTGACGTAGTTACGAAGAATGCCGCTGTTGACGGCTTCAGAAATGCTGCACTTTTGCTCCTGCTTTCTGATTTTGTGGCTTTGAGGTCCATAAGGGTCACTAGGCAGCGGATGGGCTCTTGGTGGAGGTTTGCCAAAGATTGTGCTCTACACTGCTGAATATTTATTAACCTTTTTCCTGCTCTAAATATTACTTTTAGGGAAAACTGCATTTTTTTAAAATTTTGCCCATCATCCCCAATTCTTATGTGAGACATGAACACATATCTGTCACGCTGCAGTGACACCAGGGTAGTGCTACAGGACCTGGGCGACCAGTAGAGGAGGAGCTACCTAACAAGCCACAGGTGTAGGATATTTGTGCTACACCTTTTTAATCAGACCTGTGGTGGCAGGAGGGTGTCAGGTTATTGTTCGGATTGGTCGCACGCCACATGAGGTCTCCTTCAGTTGCTGCCAAGACTCAAGCTTGCTTCTCCCTTTTCAGTCACGGTAGATGTTCTATTGTCATTTGTCTGTCTTCTCGCCTGTTTGATAGCTTCTTCCAGTTAGAATTCCTAGTTTAGTTTCGATTTAGCATTTATAGTTTTTCCCAGTTTTTCGTGGTGCTTAGTGTGCACCATAGTATTTTGTTGTTTGATACCTTCTCCTTGGTGTTTTGGTGGGACTGTGATTAAAGAGACTATTTTGGTTCACATCTAAACGTGCGTCTCAGTCCTATTGGGATCCTGACCACCCTGTGGCGTGACAATATCTTTCTCTTTTCTGTGCGTTCTACAGTGACGTGCGGTCAGGGTCGGCAAGTGAGGCTCAGCCTCACCACTTCCCCCTGGTGGTCTTTCCTTTCCATTGCATGTGAATACTGAATAGTAACACAAACTTTGTTTGCATGAAATTGCTCCATTTTAGTTCAATAGTCCGTGCTTTACATTGATTTTCTTTTTCAATCAAATAATTTCAATTATTTCATTAGTAAAATACCTTCAAGTGACCACGCACGCATCCATTCAGGCAGGCTCTAAATGGTCTGTGGCTTTACACAAGAGACATTGGTATTTCCTCATTGCATCGCCAATATTATACGTTTTATCACACATGTACTGCACATACTGACGTTTAACAGGCTGTCTAATAATACGCACGTCACTGGCGTTCTAAAGATATAAAAACAGCTAGAAAAACACAAATAGGATTGCATGTAGTGGGAAACACTTATTTAATCTATAAAGCCTTCTGGAAAAAAAAACTTCCAAAAAACGGCAACAATGCTTCATGTACGTACAATGTGACGTGCAGATTTACCAACAGTGACATTGTTATTACTAACATTGTTACACCAATCAAACTGCATTACTGGCTTATTGACAAGTGTGAAAAGTTACTGTAGGTGTAGTGTTTGTTTCTATGCTGCTATGTGAAATCAATGCATCCAGGAAGGAAATCTCAGTAATGCTTAAAAGGACCAAAATATTGTAAGTATTACATGTTAACATGAATATACCTGTTACTACATGGTTACTGCATGTATATTTTTAGGTTTTTTTGTAGGCGGCATACTGTAGGTGTGTCCCATTACGTGCAGTAATGAGCTGTCTCTTTTTATCTGATTTTCTATCTCAGAATGCACAGAACTGAGAGACATGTCTTCATGTCTCACATAAGGATTCCAAAAAAAGTGCAGTTTTCCTTTAAATTTGTTTTGCTCATGTTGACTATAGGTGGGTGTATGCATGCTTGATTGCACTTGTGTGTGCACTGACAGAGCCCATTATGTTTGATTGTGTGTGCCCAGCCAAACTGCTTTCTTTTTTAAAACAGATTTACACTGTGGAGGATGCCACGGTGCAGCTTCTTCTAAGATGTGTTGTATCTTTAGTACAGAGCAGTGTTTCAGTACCTTATTTTGGAGTCATTTATTGGTTTGTGGTCTGCCCTTTTTTGTTTTTTTAAATTGGGCTCTGGGACACTAATGATGATGTGTCAAAATATCTGCCTAGCAACAACTGGCCATGCATAATGGAACCTCTGAAACTGAACACATTCCTTTTACCAACTGCCTGTTGAACTCCAAGATTTGTTAGAATTTTGAACATTCTTAACTGCTGTACAGGTGTAAAAAGAAGTTAACTGCTGTTTTACTAAAACAATTAAAATCCAGAGATGACATCAAATTTAAGGAAAGAGATGCTTGCTGAGTCGACTTAATGTATTGCCCATGGTAACATCCTTAACTTAAAGAAGTTCTTAAGTTGTATGTCAAAATTTAAAATTAATATACAGTGTAGTCACCATTACCTCTGGTGCTATAATTACTGCCTGTGCCAGTGAGGCAAGTCTCTTCACATCAAGATCAAGCACAGCTCAATTTGCCCGTGTAAATTCTTTTTCTTCTTTTGCTATCGATGTTGGAGTCGTATTGTTGCTTTATCCAAATCGTACTGAGCAACACAGATGTGTAGATGCGTGTTTTTGTGCCATTTTGGTTCTATGGTTATCACCACTCTTTTCTTCTTTGACCTCACAGTTTTTGTGCTGACTTTCAGGCCATTAAAATTTTCGGAACTTACCTACTCATTGCTGAGACACTATATTTATTTGTAATAAAAAAGCGTTTTTCTTTTCAGTACTAGACAACCTTTATAGGGAAAACTTAATTGGAATACCTAACTAGTGTCCCCTAGTCGCCAGTCAAATTGGCAAAAACTTTTAAGAGACTTTGCATTCTAATTAAAATTAGATTATTTAATGTAAGCATAATGGGTTTAAAATCAATACAAGATCCTGTTTAGCAAACAGACTGTAATTACAAAGTTAATTAGAAAGCACAAGAAGATACAGCAGCACAGCTACTGATACTAAATGAATATAATGACTTGTTAGGGACTGAAAACGGGCTTGCAAATATTTGATCATTTGACCAAATGTGTTTTTTTTTTATCCCCGACTCTTACATTTTTAACTTCATCTCACTAAATACATCAAATGACATTAAAGCTGTGAGGAAGGAATTAATAAGCTCAAATCCAAACATATTTTGAACATTTAATGCACCCACAATTGCACCCGAATCTATTTTTTTCAAGTTGCAACTACACTTTCAGAGATATTCTGACATACTTTTTGTGGGTACTGTATTAGAGTGTTCTACTTTTGTTTTGTTGTGGGAGCTTTCACTGATTTTTTTCAACATACTAAATCATGCACTTCAGATCTGCCCACATGTTCTTCAATAGCGTATCAACCCACAGGCCACCAGCTCTGTCTCTGCCTGAAATACAGCTACTCTGTGTGGGGGGGATTTGTAGCTTTTTCACATACACATTCAACATGTTTGGACAAAAAAATGTGTATATAGTACTTAGGCTCAATGCAACCTATAAACTGTAGGTATATCCCGATTTGATCTTCAGGATTGAGATCAACCGATCTGCTGTATTTTGAAGATCTAATAAGATCGGGCCTGTCCGGTTGCCAAAACGCTGGGCCACACACACATTGCAATGTGCCTCAAAGCTGGTTGCCACTCGACTCCCGCTTCCCAGATGAAGAAGAAAACGCAACACCACCATGCAGACATGTCTGGTGTACCGTGGTGAAGTTAGTTTCACTTTGGACGCTGGCTATTTGGCTCTGTAGCTACAGCGGTTCTACCTTGTGGCTGAGCCCGGACTCCTCCGTCATGATGACGGGAGCTCACATGGGAAGTGTCGCTCTAACCGCTGGTTGTTACTAGGCACGTCCATAACTTACTATTGCGCTTTGAAGACCACTCGTGTGTTATAACACTACAAATTGATCTATAACTGTGTCAAATAGTTAGTTCTACCCTAAATGTATTAAGGCAGTACAAAGGCATCTGAATAATTTGATGTCAGGATGGATGTAATTCAGTCGGCCATTTATTTGCATGTGAACTCAGTCTTTCAGGCAGACATTCCTGACCGCATGCACAATGCAACAATACTTCCTAGTTTTCTTATTCTACAAGCTTTGCTCCAAACGCTTGCTCAAACCAGCATGCCGAACATCACTGCCCTCTGTAGCTCACAAACTCAACAACAACAATATACCTGTCACGGCAGTGTTTTTTTGCAATTTCCAATTCAATTTTTCCCAATTCTATCTTTAATTGGATAGCCTTTTATTTCATTAGGGAGCTGACTCATAGAGGTTTGTTACAAAAGCCAAACTATAATGTTGGTCATGGGGTGTAATAAAGTAAATTCAGTAACACTTAGGTTGCATTATTCTGCTTTGCTTTGCTTTTAATGCTTTGAAGATCTATTTTAATAACCATATTCAATTCCAGTTATAAGTGTATTATTAAAAAAAAAAAAAAGGATCACAAGGCTGTGAAAAAACAAACAAATCGAAAGCCAAAAAATGTGGATGGGGTATCTTTAATAAACTATTATATTCATAGTGAAAAGTAAGCAAAGTTTAATATGTTCTCATCTTATTCATACTTACATTCAATTGTCATCCGGAAATCAGATTTCAAGGATTTAGAGTGGCATTGTAATAAGGATACACATTGACCATCTTCACATACCTTGTGTACATGACGTACCATGTACCTCTGAACATGTGGAATGACTATAATAGGATTAATTCAAACTGCGGCCAAATATATATATTTTTTACATTATAGCTTGCTATCTGAGTGCAAAGATTCTGCAAGTTTAGTATTTTATGTAGGGGTCAAGGGTCATTTTGGGTGATACTACAGGCTCCGAATTATCTCAGGCAGATTCTGCTTCTAAGATTACACACACATGGCATGTTTTAATACAATTGCACACAATTTGACAAAGATGTTATTTTTTACTACCATGAAACAAAAAAAGAAATTGCACAAAGTCAGTATAAATTAGGGATGGACATAATAATTGTGTGGAATGCATCGTTGATTAAATGTGTCCTGAAGCACTGAGGCAAAATGGAGTGCACTACAACTAGCTTTCGTTGCAGCAATTACAAAATATATTACATTATTACAAAATATAAATATAAACTCTTTACAGCAAACGTGATGAAAGATATTGTTAAATGCTTAAAATGTTGTTTTAACTTTGAACCTGCATAGAAACAGCAGATTTTCATACACAAACATACACGCGCACACAAACACTGTGCAGGAGGCTGTAGGGAGCCGACTGTCATTCCCTATTTGCCATTCTTTGTCATAAAGAATGCTTTATTCGTAGAGAGCGTGTGATGTGCTTAGACTTGAGGCTTGGACTTGCAGCTCTGGAAGCCTCTCTCTGCTTGCTTGTGTCACCCCCACTTCTTTTTGATCCATCACTGTTTTGCCTTTCCCTTAGATTTTGTCTATATATCTCAAATTGTAATAATTCCCCCTGGCTTTTTGATATTGCGATTAGGGCCCCTTTATCTTTTGGCTGCTTGCTTTCATGAGCATATTGTGGCATCCATTAGGGAAGCATTGGGAACAGAAGAGATGGGTGTTGGGTGTAATCCTTTCTGCCCATCAAGGTTGCCTTATGTGGGTTTGATTTGTCTACAATAATCCCCTGAGGGGAGCTGGGAGTTTTATCTGTTTACTTACAACCTTCACAAAAGAATTAAATGGCAAATATTGATTTGAGCAATCTCGAGTAAGGAAACAAATAAAACAACCCCCACTCTTCCCACACGCACAGTAGCACAGTAAGAGGCAACTCCTTGGAAGATTTACGGACAATAACACATCCAGATGCAGACGTATTATCTTTATTTCAGCCGTGGAGTCCTCAATAGAAGAAGCGCCACGCTGTATAGCAGCATGCAGGATGCTCATAAGTGGTGACAGGTTGTATGAGTGGGCGTCTTCAAATGACTCATTTGTCATCTTTCTTCAAGGCTTCTTTCGGGTGCCATCCAACCACAAGGGACTAAGACACACTCATTGCCCTGAGAAGTTGTTTGCACAGTCAAGTTGTCCTTCAGTTGTAGTGGTTCACATTACTGCATGTGCAGTATTCATATGATCTGCAGTATCATTCAGTACCTTTTTATATACTGTAATAAATACCATACATTTTAAACCATAAAACCACAGTAAACATGAAAAGAACTCATTGAGATTTATTAGACTGTTTTTGTCCTCAGAAGCAGTCTCTGAATTACAATGACTGTCACAGAGACCGGGAGAGCTGGATCAGAGCTCCATTTCTATAATACATCATAGGAAAGGAGACTTCACATCCAAACTCCTCCATGGTATCAAACATAAGAGCCCAAAGTTATTGACTGCAGTCGAAACTGTGTTTTTAGAGTTAAAAAATTAATTAATTGTATTTTATGTGAATGTTTATCTAAGGTCAATTATTTGTTTTTATAAATATAATAATTATTCATTCATTCATTCATTTTCTATACCGCTTATCCTCGTTAGGGTTGCAGGTAAGCTGGAGCCCATCCCAGCTGACTATAATTATAATTATTATATTATTATAATTTTATAATATAATTATATATACCCTGCAACCCTAATGAGGATAAGCGGTATAGAAAATGAATGAATAATTTATAATAGTAATATGTAAACTTATGTATATACATAGATTTAATTTAATGACAAAATATTTTTGTGTTTTTTTTAAATGTATTTTTAGATTTTAATTTTTAATCACATTAGGGGTAACCAATAAAAGACCTGTATTATAATGCATCATATAAATTTAGCCATATGTTTATTTTATGTTTTATTTATTGCTGCTTTGGACTAGTATACCTTCGCTTATTTAGTTTTCCTACTTTGACTTATAGAGAGCCTGAACTGCACTGTACATTAGTTATCAACAAATGCTCCACAACCTCAACACAATTTGTCCCTTTTTGATGCAGCTTTGTGGTTTCTGCACAAACAAATATGTCTCCATTTGAAATCATCTCTGTGGGCCGTCTCCTTAAGCTAAATTGTACATCCATCGCTTTATGGGGAAAACACCTGTAGACAACAATCAGCTCTAACTGCCACTTTCTACACAATTGTCTTGCACTACATGTGCCACAGCAGTTTTACAGACTGTAAACTACACAAAAAGTCAATCTGCAACTTTGTGGAGGCAATAATTCAAAGGGCTTTGCTCATCTTCCATGGTGTTAATGAGAGAATAGAGTGCAGTTTGCACCAACATGGAACAGCTGGACGTAGAGGAACTCTCCTATTCATATACCATTGCAGTGTTAATAGAGAGAGGAAGCCATTGAGGAGGAAATTAAGAGCGATCAGCATCAACAGCGAAGCTGCTTTGAAAAGACCTTGGTGCCTACTTGAGAGCCGGTTTGCATTTTGGGAAGAAAATAACAGGAAAGGACTTGGTGTGCTCCGCTATTTAATAGGATAAAGAAAATGAAGAGGTTTGCCAATATGTACAGGATAAACAGTATAAATTAGGGCTGTCACAAGATATCGGGTCTTCAAGAACGAGACAAGACTTTATTTTTAACACACACAAAAAAAAGACACATCCACCCATCTATTCATTTTCTATGGCGCTTATCCTAATTAGGGTCGTGGGTATGCGGGAGCCTATCCCAGCGTACTTCGGGCAACATGCGGGGTACTCGCTGGACTGGTCAGCAGTCAGTCACAGGGCAGACATAGAAACAGTCACAGTCATACCTATGTATTTTCGACTACATTACACTTTTCTTTACTCTGTGTATATGGTAACGGCATACACACCCACTCCACCCACCAAGACAAAGAGACTAACACTCTTTTGTATTTAAAAATTTTCTATAGGTATACATTTTTACATTTCAAACTCCCTTTTTATTGTTTATTGTCCATCCATCCATTTTTTCTGCTTATCCGTGTCCGGGTCGCAGGGGCAGTAGTCTCAAGGGGAAGGTCCAGACTTCCCGGTCTCCAGCCACCTCACCCTGTTCCACCGAAAGGACACTAAGGCGTTCCCAGGGTAGCTGTGAGACATAATTCCCCCCGCATGTCCTAGGGCTGCCCCGGGGCCTTCTCACAAGGGAGACGTCCGGGAGACATTCGGACTAGATGCCTGAGCCACCTCAACTGGTTCCTCTCAATGTGAAGGAGCAGCGGCTCTACTCTGAGCCCCTTCCGGATAACCGAGCTCCTCACCCTATCTCTTAGGGTGAGTCCAACCACCCTACGGAGGAAACTCATTTCTGCCACAATCTCGTTCTTTCATAGGTGAGGGTACGAACATAGATTGACCGATAAATTGAGGGCTTTCCCTTCCAGTTCAGCTCTCTTGACCACATTACTGCAGACACTGCACTGATCTGCCTGTCAACTTCACACTCCCACCTTCCCTAAATGGAGAACAATACCCTGAGATACTTAAACTCCTCCACCTGGGGCAGGACTTTGGTCCATTCTGGAGGGTACAATCCACCTTTTTCCGACTGAGAACAATGGCCTCAAATTTGGAAGCTTCACACATCTACAAACCGCCCCAGTAAATGCTGAAGGTCAAAGCCTAATGAGGCCATCTGCTATTTGCAGAGACGAGATCCTAAGGCCACCAAACTGGACTCCCTCTACGCCTTGGCTGTGCATAGAAATTCTGTCCATAAAGATTATGAACAGAATTGGTGAAAAAGGGCAGCCTTGGAGGAGGCCAACCAGGCTCCTGCTCTGGTTGTACAAGGACCAAATGGCACATAGTAGGGCACCACCAATACTGTACTCCTGGAGCACCCCCACAGGACACCACGAGGGGCGCGGTCGAATGCCTTTTCCAAGTCTACAAAGCACATGTAGACCAGTTGAGCAAACTCCCACATACCCTCCAGTACCCTTGCATAGTGTAGAACTGGTCCAGTGTTTCACGACCGGGACGAAAACTACACTGCACCTCCTGTAGCCGTTGTTCATACCCTTCTCTCTGGTAGTGACTTTACCAGGGAGGCCGAGGAGTGTAATCCCCTTATTGTTGAAACACACCGTCCGGGAACCCTTCTTGCAAAAGGGGACCACCACCCCGGCCTGCCAATCCAGAGATACTGTTCTTGACTTCCATGCGATTCCAGCCAGAACAGCTGTGCAAGTGTACATTGGCAAACCTCACTCCCTCTGCCTTATGAGCTGTGGCGAACGCCTGGCCGACAGTCTGGGATTCATCTGACATTCCAAAGGTCCTGTGTTTGAGCCCCGGTGCAGGCAGTGTGAAGCCAGCGGTTTACACGTGCCAGCATCAGAGCCTCAACACCTCAACATCCAGAGCCTTGAGGAACTCAGGGCAAAACTTGTCCACCCCAGGAGCTTTGGGAGTGTTTCGTGTCTTCAAATTCTGCTTCCTCTACGCAAGGTACGTCAGTGGGATTGAGAAGGGCCTCAAAGTATTCCTTCCATCGTCTGACTATATCCTCTGTCAGGATCCTGTCAGTAATCGCACGGTAGAAGGATTTTAAAAAAACTTAATTTCGATGGTCTGTGTCTTTAATACTCTGTGAATTGACAAAAGAGACTCTTGAATAAAGTACAAATTACTCCAATTCTGATACAATGCATTTGGAATCCTTTCAAATAGCACAGTTTGATATGCAACGCAGAGATAGTACTTCGAAGTGCGTGTATTACTGGCCAAACAGCTTGCTATTCATTTTGTGTTATGTCTGTATACTTTTACAACTCCTCCAATATTTAACATTTAGAAAGGAAAAGGTGCAATTTTTTAGGAGCAAATAAACAGTCAGTCACAAAAGGCCAACAATTGCAAACTGGTGTCCAGTGTATATGCTGTACAAAATAAAAGGTAATGACCCTCACTGTAATCAACTATAATCTCATCTGTAACTAATAAGACAGAGGGTCTTTGTTTATTGTTATTTTACAGCCTACTCTAAACCAGTTGGTTAATTTATTTGAGCTATAGTTGTGTCTCAACACATCTCTGAACTGGAGAGTATTATCATCTGTTGTCACGTACAACAGCTGACATCTTGAGCTTTAACGCAAGCTACATTAGTCATATTCTGTTTTACTCCACAGGAATCTTGGGAAATCTGGGTTGCGTGTCTCCTGTCTGGGCCTTGGTGAGTACATTTAATTAGCAGCAGAGAACACATCTAATGATTTCACAAGCATCCAAGTGCAAACTCAAGTGACCTGTGGGCATTGAAGGGAGAATGTGGTGCAGACACAGAAGGAAGCTTTCATTATAATATTTTGCCTTGTAATGTATTTTTTAAATATGAGATGATGCAAAAGCTGTTTGCACAGTGTTAACATTTTCCTTGTTAATATTTAGTTACAGAACACAATACTTGCTCATATCCCATGCATGACATATAATAAACACCGTGGCACTTATTCATTTAGTCCACTGCTGGCATACAATTGTGCATACCGGCTATACTGTATATTCAAGTGTGTGCCTGCTCTGCAATGCAGCTTGTGTGCACAAAGGTTCCTGCAGGAGACGACACAAAATACGAGACAGCAGAAAAGGACAAAATGATTGAGTGTTTTCCAGGACCAGCGGACCCCGAGGAACATTTATTGATAGAAATTTTGTGAATGAGTCTTTTAGTCATCACTCCAGTGATAGTTCAAGGAATGTGGACACAGCACACACACAAACAGAAGAACCGGAAATGACAAGTGTACATATATATATCAATATCTACATGTGCTTCTTCACACACCTAAACCCAAAAATCCTTTGTACTAGAGCTGCTAATAACAGGTTAATGGAAATTTCCTTTAATGGCTTCACTTACATAAACAGGAACATATATTGAACAGAAATGGACAAAGAAAAGAGGGTTTTCATTGGTAAAATTATCTTCAAAGCCCTGGCAGATGGCTTGTCACAATAAGTTATTTGTATCTACTGTTGCTGTGTTTGGAATTGTCACAGACTGGAGCAGTGCAGGAAATGTTTTTGTCATATCGATTGAGCTCCTGAACCCTCCTCTTTACTTTTCACTTTCCATTGTTCACTTGCACATAATCTAGGTTTAAGCCCTAAAAATGCCTCACACACTTATTATACATTTTTAAAGTATAAATGTATAAGTACTTGCCAATAATGAATGATAATTTCATATTTTAAATGAACAAATAGTATCATAATTACAGTGTAGCATGTCACGTTGCAAGTTTTGAGGCTAGTGTTTCTGGAGGCAAACAAACTTATACACACAATTACAGCGGTTAGAGGACCGCTGATTTAAAGTACAAAATCGCAATGCTTGACCGAAAACAATTGTCCGTGATATTTATAAATTAACTTAATCAACCACCTATGGTGAACGACATAATTTCTGTAAAAAAAAGAATGCTAAATTGCAAATGTGCAGTAAACCACTGTATATCCAAGGTTGACCATTATCTATTAAATACACTTGTGTGTGGCAACTCTAAATCCTGTCTCCAGCGGAAACATGATCCTCCATCATTCTTGGATGGGTATTGATAGCTACAATACTGCAATTATACCTCTTGAGCCTCTTTGAGCTGTCGACAGATAACAGGTGCAGTCCGTCAATCTGCACCAGCCCGTTTTAGACTTTTCATAAGGTTAGAACTGGAAATAGACTACATACAGTGTATTAGGGCTGGGATAATATGACGCTAAGGGAAGAGACCAGGCCTTAAATGTTCCTCTTGACATACAAGAGTAATGTGCAGTCATGCATTTTACGCGTGTTTAATTGTCATGCTGCTTGATTAGAAATGACCCTGCATATGGGCCACTGTTGAGATTGTTTGCTCATCTGTTCTTTTAGCCCTCCTTGTCAAATACATGCATGTACAACATAAGTGTAGATGCAGAACAAATGGTATATATAATATCAAGCCCCTAAACTAGCTACTTTTAAAAGTCCCAAAGATCTAACTCGTACTTTAAACACAGAGATTATGTACTATATTTATAAATATATATTATTAATATAAACTTATTATTATTATTATTATTATTATTAAGTTATGTACATTTATATTAGGGGTGCACACACTTTTCCAGCATGCAAGTTACAAGTCAAAATGATCTACCTCTTACTACAAAACATGATAACATATCCATCCATTTTCCATACCGCTTATCCTCATTAGGGTTGCGAGTATGCTGGAGCCTATTCCAGTTGACTCGGGGCGGGAGACGGGGTACACCCTGGACTGGTTGCCAGTCTATCGCAGGGCAAACAAACATTCATTCAAACTCACATTCACACTAATGGACAATTTAGAGTCTCCAATTAACCTAACATGCATGTTTTTGGAATGTGGGAGGAAACCGGAGCACCCGGAGAAAACCCACGCATGCACGGGTAGAACATGCAAACTTCACACAGAGATGCCCAACGGAGATTTAAACCCTGAACCTCCTGACTGTGAGGCTGACGTGCTACCCACTTAGCCACCATGCGGCCCAGGATAACATATAACATATGTATTAAATCTACCTGATAATCTTTGAAACTGCTCACTCAGTGACGTGTAGTCAGGAGAAGCAGGTGAGGCAAAGCCTCATTTGGAAAAAACAAACAAAAACAAAAATGAATAATGGCATACAACAAATATTACTGTAATATTTGCCCATTGAACTGTATTGTAAATGTATTTTCTGTATATTCCAATCATTTTTAACACTTTTGTAAATAAAAATGACCAAATTTGCACATTCCCTGATGAAATTGCTTGTCACTGATGTCCTTACACAGAGGAAAAGCCAACTTTTTTTTTTACTTTATTGAAACACAAACAGCAGTACCAGCTAGTGCTAGATTTCAAAATAAGTCAAATGCAAGATATTTTTATGCTCTGCTGAAGAATGCAATTATATGCCAAGATGGAGGATCATATACCCAACCTTACCAGGAGGTGATGAGACTTTTACAACAAAGTATCCGAACTTTTCCTGCAGGAGAACACATGTACTTCATATGCAGATAAAAGATAAGAACACAAATGTTATAATATCAATTAATTAAATGATAAATTAATATGAACATTGCTATAATAATAAACGCATGAGACTAATAAGTATCTGAAAACAGTTTGAAAACATTTTTTAACCAAAATGAATTTGTTTCTTCTTTTTTCGGTTATTCTCTTAACAAGCCACCTGCATTAACATTACAAAAACTCCCAAAAGAGTTAATGCCTCACCAGCCATGAACCTCACTGCACGTCACTGACTATAGTAAATACTAGGGATGTCCAATATTGGCTTTCTTAATAATAATAATAATAATAATAATTCATTTAATTTAACAGCGCCTTTCATGACACTCAAGGACACTTTACAAGCATTACGATACATAAAACACAGTAGGTAGCATATAAAACAGACAAAAACACATCAGTACAGAAAAAGGAAGCGTAAGATCAGAGGGAAAAGGCTGTCCTGAACAGGTGGGTTTTGAGTCTAGTTTTAAACATGGGCAGAGAGTCTATGTTGCTGAGAGTGTTGCAGAGAGTCTATGTTGTCTATGTTCTTGACACTATCCCATATTGTCCAGCTCTAAATTTCCATTTCCGATATCAACTGTCTAGAAAATTTCCATAGTGGGGTTCAGGAAATGGAGCAGAGCCATATATGTGCCCTGCGATTGACTGGTGACCAGTCCAGGGTGTATCACGCCCTTTGCCCAAAGCTAGCTGGGATAGGCTCCAGCATACCCGGGACCCTAATGAGGATAAACAGCATAGAAAATGGATGGCTGGATATCATATGCTACTGTAGAGCTAGGATGACACCTTCTAGTGGTTATATGTAGATTTTTTTACACAATACAAAACAAAGTATAGATTTTACAGATCCAAAATGCCTATAGTTGTCAGTAGTTTTCCTTTGAGGCCAAGCTAACATGTGGTTAATACTCTAAATGTTCTGTCATTGTCTAAAAATAAGTTGACATTCTAACACAAGCTCCCAAGCCTGCAGGATTAAACATTTGGCTGTGATAGTTTTAGCGTTTATTGACATTGACATTTGGTTCAACAGGCACATGGGTGACATTCGGAGGTCAGATCTCTGATGAGGTAAGACATCATGTCAACTTCCATCTCTCAGCCATTACAAGCCATGAGCGTATGTTAAAATGCATTAATTGATGCCACTAACGATGGCTACTGAGCACTTGTGACACCCAAATACGTGAACCCATTTGGCCGAAAATAAAGGATCAATGCTAAACCTCTTGGTTGTTCCTGTAACTATCTTGCCATAGAAAACTACTGTAGCATATACAATCTAATATGTATTGTTTTTATAATATGTTTTTTTTAACTAAAGGTTTAAAATAAAACAAAATAATAATCATTCAATACATCATTCAATGACGGCATAACCTATGAGTGAAAATTTAAGTGGCCAATCAGGTACAGATCAGATCTCGCAGGAATTCAGGACTTTAACAGAAACAGAGCCACAGCACATTGGAATAATGCATGTCGACAGAGGATTTTAAAATTGATCAAGAACACTTTATCATATGTTTTTCTTGAAATGTTTTACTATCAAAAGTGGGCTTTGTGTTGCGTCATAAACTATATGAAAGTGAAAACAGAGCTAAATACCAATGTAAAATAAGTAATAAAGGACTGAAATCACTCCAGACTAAAGAGGTTGCCCCTGGGAAATTTTCCATAAAGTTGCACTCACTTATTCACCTGCCCCTGTGTATATTACTAAATGTGCACACTTTCAATAGAAGGTCAATTGCAATAAATAGTGATTGTAATAGTCATAATTTTAGTTGTGTTAAGCTTTTTGCTTTTGTTTGGTTTATTACAAACTGCTTGCAATTTGCTTGACAAATCAAAAAACATCATTTTAGTGCAGGAATACTTCAGTTGTTTTGTACATACTTTATGAAGGAAACTTCACCAATGAGTCCCACAGGAAGAAACTGATTTAAAACAGTTATACGCAAATAAAACATGTACTTTTGCTAATCCATTTGGCTCTAATCAACATGCATGCTGACGGCCAAATTAGAACATTTAAAATGCAACACTTAAAACTTGAACCAACTAGCAGTCTAGCAGCAAACATTTCAGTTCTTGAGGGAATTTTTTTTCTTTCAATTGAGTAGGTGGTATCTCTCTCTGTGATGTGTTATTACACTGATTCGCTTAATATGTATCAGGTGGCCGAGCAGCTGATGACCATTGCGTATGAGAATGGGGTTAACCTGTTCGACACGGCCGAAGTCTACTCTGGCGGGAAGTGAGTGAAGTTATTTTCTTTTTTTTGCATCAGGATGCAGTTCCATTCCTTTATGTTGATTGCTTTGACATGTTTCTGGTAAAATTATGTGTGTCATTTCGTAACTCTCAGGCATGCATTCGATGTGCTATTCTAATGGCTTAGATCTAATCAACATCACATCTGCTGCACCTATCGTGTTGCTTTGTTTGTTAACAGAGCAGAGATAATCCTGGGAAACATCATCAGGAAAAAGTGCTGGAGGTAATGTGTAGGATGCTTTACACGTTTGATGCCTTTCAAGTTAAGATCTATTAATAAGCAATCACTTCGGGGGCTGTTTACGTGACTTCATTTTTAATTGAAAACAGGAAAATGTGTACTATCCAGGGCATACACTAACCAAGGTTCCACGATATAAGTTATACACCAGCTGTACAACACTAAAACTTGACGGAACGGAACCTGTAAGTCTTCCTACATGGCTATTTATAAGAAGTCACTCAATGAATGAGGGTTGGCATTACATGATTTCTAGCCAGCTGAACCATGATTCACTGTAATAATTATCCAATATGAAATTGAGTAAGTCCAAGTGCTGACATTTTTTGGCCAAGCAGTGTATGTCCTGCCAAGCTACGGTGCAAAGGCTGTGCCATCAGTCATTATCACGACTCATTCCATTGCTACGTTGGACGATATGAGGTCACTACTCTTCCATTGTACTTACAGTACATTTAAAGCCCATTGCAGCGCTGTACTTCACATATTCCAACTACATTGTCATATAATTGGCTGTTGATGTGCTTGTCAATTCTATGTGGGTGCTTTGTAATCTTCAGGACAGCGCAATGAAAATGAATTCTAACAAGAAAAGTATGCAATCCAATATAAACCTTTTCAAAACATGTTCCACCAGTACACAATATTGACCCTGAGCGTGTAATGTTTTCTTCCATGCTACACAGTACATGTGGCTTACTTACATTTGTAGGATTAAACTGTATCTCACTGCAAACACACAGATTGGAATGAAAGAGATCAACTTTAACATCAATTTTTCATGGCTTTGAAAAGTGTGTTTGTCTTCCCTCAGGCGATCCAGTCTGGTGATCACCACAAAACTCTACTGGGGAGGAAAGTAAGTGTGTGTAAATGTTTGTGTTGGTGTGTTCACCAGCAACAAAATGCGCATTAGAAAACATTGACCTCAAGCAAAATAAATATGACGGAGAAATGTTTTTTTTTTTAAAGCCTTAAAGACATCACGACCGGGTTCTTATTCCCTTTGTCTTTCTTTCATGTTTGTTTTTCCTGATTGCAACGTGCTTTAGTCACTGTACTGGAGGACCTCCATTTATATAGTACACATGTTCTCTTTCTATCACATTATCTAAGGAAGATTAGTAAGGCACCAGCACAGCAAGTGGGTCAATTAACTTAAATATAGTAATCTACTCACCGGTGTGAACTACTTTACACCTGAATTACTGTGAGAGAACCTGTCAAGCATGTAGATATTTGCACAATTGTTCAATGTACTCAAAAGACAAAGAGGTGTGAATGCACGTCTGGGATACATCATTTGTATCCATCCTGGGGCAAAGGAGGAAGTTATATGACAAAGCTTAAAGTAAATGTGCAACCAATGGAGGACAAATAACAGAAAAATTAATACAAGGTGCATAGAGTACAGCAACAGGCCTCAAAGGTAGCAAACAACTGCACCGAACAACATAGCAGAGCTTTTAGACGCGCCCTCAGGGGTTTGCTGCATAGAAGAATTTAGAGTGCATATCGAGTTTCAATTACACCAAAAGCAGGGCTGAATGCTAATGGTGTCCTCACGGTGTGGCTGTATAAGAGCAACATTGAAACTTTTAAATTCTGCCCTTTTTTAAGGTTTGTGCTGAAGATAAGCCAAACTTGCACAAATGCATAGTGCTAGGGATGCTGCCGATTCCGATACCGATCATGAGATCAGGTGAAACCAGTCACATAGATTAACGCTACATTTTTCAATTCATTTATGATTAGTGCTGTTCCAAAGGCAAATCCAAAGGCCCCTTCTAAAGGCTTTTGGAGTAGAGTAGGCTCTAAAGTTAGGCCCTAAATTCCAAAGGCAAATACATAATTATTACAAACATGAATGTTTGGGCGCATTGTCTTTTTTTATTGTTTTTATTTGTGTTAAATGATTTTTGGACAATTTGATACAAACCTGAATTTAATTTAGGGATGCCCAATAATATTGGCGCACCGATATTTAGAGGTTAATACCGATATGATCACCCGATATTGGCTAAAAAACGGTCAATATCTGTGTGTTTTTTTTTCCCAATAATGAAAACCGATATCAGTCCCAATGTAATTGGGAGGAACGGCCCCCCTGATCTTAACCCAAGCGATGCCTTGTTATTGGACTTCTGTGCTCGTCCCGGATTGTCTATAACGAACACCATGTTCAAGCATAAGGGTGTCCACTTGTGCACTCGGCACCAGGACACCCTGGGCCGCAGTTTGATGATTGACTTTGTGGTTGTGTTGTCGGACTTGCGGCCACATGTTTTAGACACTCGGGTGAAGAGAGGAGCGGAGCTGTCAACTGATCACCACCTGGTGGTGAGTTGGTTCCGATGGTGGGGGAGGATGCCGGTCAGACCTGGCAGACCCAAACGCATTGTGAGGGTCTGCTGGGAACGCCTGGCAGAGTCCCCTGTCAGAAGGACTTTCAACTCCCACTTGCGGGAGAGCTTTGACCATGTTCCGAGGGAGGCAGCAGACATTGAATCCGAGTGGGCGATGTTTCGTGCCTCCATTGTCGATGTGGCCGATCGGAGCTGTGGCCGTAAGGTGGTCGGTGCCTGTATGGTGGTAATCCCAGAACCTGTTGGTGGACACCAGTGGTGAAAGATGCCGTAAAGCTGAAGAAAGAGTTCTATCAAGCCGTCTTGGCCCATGGGACTCTGGAGGCAGCTGACAGGTACCGGAAGGCCAAGCGGTCTGCAGCTCTGGCGGTCGCTGAGGCAAAAACCCGGACATGGGAGGAGTTCGGAGAGGCCATGGAAAACGACCTCCGGATGGCTTTAAAGAGATTCTGGACCACCAGCCGCCGTCTCCGGTGGGGGAAGAAGTGCACAGACAACACCGTGTACGGTGGGGACGGTGTGCTGCTGGACTCGAGATGTTGTGGATCGGTGGAGGGAATACTTTGAAGACCTCCTCAATCCCACCGACACACCTTCCAACATGGAGGCAGCGCCTGGGGACTCTGAGGCGGGTTCGCCTATCTCTGGGGCTGAGGTCATCGAGGTGGTCAAAAAGCTCCTTGGTGGCAAGGCCCCGGGGGTAGATGAGATTCGCCCGGAGTTCCTTAAGGCCCTGGATGCTGTGGGCTTGTCTTGATTGACACGACTCTGTAGCATTTCATGGACGTCGGTGGTCGGTGCCCCTGGACTGGCAGACCGGGGTGGTGGTCCCGCTTTTTAAGAAGCGGGACTGGAGGGTGTGTTCTAACTATCGTGGGATCACACTCCTCAGCCTTCCCGGTAAGGTCTATTAAGGGATTCGGGAGAGGAGGATCCGCCGGATAGTCGAATCTCAGATTCAGGAGGAGCAGTGTGGTTTTCGTCCTGGTCGGGGAACTGTGGACCAACTCTATACTTTCGGCACGGTCCTTGAGGGTGCATGGGAGTTTGCCCAACCAGTCTACATGTGTTTTGTGGACTTGGAGAAGGCATTCGACCGTGTTCCTTGGGAAATACTGTGGGGAGTGCTCCGGGAATATGGGGTATCTAAATCCAGCCGGTTCTTTCCCTGTATGACCGGTATCAGAGTTTGGTTTGCATTGCCGGAAATAAGTCGGACCCGTTTCCAGTTAGGGTTGGACTCCGCAAGGGCTGCCCTTTGTCACGGATTCTGTTCATTATTTTCATGGACAGAATTTCTAGGTGCAGCCAGGGCGTTGAGGGGTTTCAGTTTGGTGGCCGCAGGATTCAATCTCTGCTTTTTGCAGATGATGTGGTCCTGTTGGCTTCATCAAGCCGTGACCTTCAACTCTCACTGAATCGGTTCGCAGCTGAGTGTGAAGCGGCTGGGATGAGAATCAGCACCTCCAAGTCCGAGTCCATGGTTCTCACTCGGTAAAGGATGGATTGCCACCTCCGGGTCGGGGATGACGTCCTGCCTCAAGTGGAGGAGTTTAAGTACCTCGGGGTCTTGTTCACAAGTGATGGAAGGATGGAACGCGAGATGGACAGGCGGATTGGTGCAGCGTCTGCAGTGATGCGGACTGAGCCAAATGGCAAAGCTCTCAATTTACCAGTCGATCTACGTTTCTTACCCTCACTTATGGTCATGAGCTTTGGGTAGTGACCGAAAGGACAAGACCGCGGGTACAAGAGGCCGAAATGAGTTTTCTCCGCAGGGTGGCTGGGCTCTTCCTTAGAGATAGGGTGAGAAGCACTGTCATCTGGGAGAGACTCAGAGTAGAACTGCTCCTCCTCCGCATTGAGAGAAGTCAGATGAGGTGGCTCGGGCATCTGGTTAGGATTCCTCCCGAACGCCTTCCTGGGGAGGTGTTCAGGGCACGTCCAAACGGTAGGAGGCCTCGGGGAAAACCCAGGACACGTTGGAGAGATTATGTCTCTCAGCTGGCCTGGGAACGCCTCGGCATCCGCTGGGAAGAGCTAGACGAAGTGGCCGGAGAGAGCGACCTCTGGGCTTCCCTGCTTAGGTTGCTGCCCCCGCGACCCGACCTCGCATAAGCGAAAGAAAATGGATGGATGGAAAACCGATATAGCTAGGCATCAATCAATCAGCAAATGCCCTTCAACGCAGATCACAAAAGCCAGTGATTAGCACTATTACAGCCCATAGTGATCATTTGGTGCATTGTAGTATCTTGACCTAACTAACAGCCTCATGTGGGAAGGCGATGCTGCCAAAGATAACACTTGCACATATGTGTGTAACAGTCAAAAGGCTAAGTAATAATCCTAAGATTCCACACCCCAAGGACACTAGCAGCTACAGGCTGGTGGCTCTAACGTCCCTTCTCACAAAAACCCTGGAGGGGCTGGTCCTTGCACATCTGCGCCGCCTGGTGAGCTCGTCCATGGGCGCACTGCAATTAGCGTATCAGCCTGGCATTGGAGTGGACGACACCATCATCATCCTCTTCTGTTGTTCAGCGACAATTTAAATAGTTAGTACATACCCCTTGAACAAGAGATCTACTTGTAACGTCGTTGTGGGACAGGACAAATAGGAGCTCCAAACTAATCATGTTACTCGTCACGAGTAAAATCACGGTAAAATGTCACATTTGTTGTCCGAAGATCTGTCCGAAGACCGCACCAAGGATACCTACAGATACCATCACGCACTTTCCAAGATTTGTCTTCCAAAGTAGTGGCGAATAACTCTAGGTAGCCTACCCTAACTTCCGTCTCCAAAGTAAAGTACAGACAGGCAAGGGGTGTAAACAAAAATGCAAGAAAAGTGAAACGGCAATAGGTTTAGCAAGGGAGTGCTCAAACACACTGACATTGATTGTTGTAGCATGTGTCCATCTTTTAAACTGAAGCCATGGAGGTTTTACAAACTAGTTTGGATTATCGCAGCAATATGAAGGATCGTGCGTCCCTCGTCGGCTCATTACTAGACGTGTCATTTTGTTGGCAAAACTCTGAGTGACACAGCAGACATGTAGGATTTGCCCTGCATGCCAGGCGGCTTTCGTGATTGGCAACACGTGCGCCATTGAATAAGAGCCAATTACAAAAGCTTTATAATACAAAAAAATTCTGCCTTTAGGTAGATAATAATGCCCAGTTTTGATGATGTCACTGTCAGAGATATTTAGTTTATTATTGTGGTTGTAGTTTACAGTGGTTTTGAACAGCACTGCATCATAATGGGTGATGTTTTCAATATTTTGTGAGGATAAAGCTCTAGTTACTAGTAGTTTGGTGTACATGCTTAGTGTGTGCACAGTGTCCAAGTACATTTGAAGCCATTTCAAAAATATATATATATACTGTATAGTAGTGTTCAAAATAATAGCAGTGTAATGTAACTTATGAAGAGGTGCACAACATTTTTGCCTGTTCAACTAAAATGATGTCCAATGCCTTAAAATGGAGCGCAAAACCAGAGACGTGGCAGAAAACGGAAGATAGCTTTCAAAATGGATCGAAGAATAACCAGAATGGCAAAGGCTCAGCCAATAATCAGAAGGCAGTCTGATCAAACGTCAAAGACAGTCTGGAGTTACCTCAAAGTACTGTGACAGTTAGACGTCTGTGTGAAGCTAATCTATTTACAAGAATCCCCTGCAAAGTCCCTCTGTTAAAAAACGCATGTGCAGAAGAGATTACAATTTGCCAAATAAACATCAACTGGCCTACAGAGAAATTTTGTGGACTGATGAGAGTAAAATTGTTCTTTTTTAATCCAAGGGCCGCAGACAGTTTAAGCGACCTCCAAACTCTCAATTCAAGCCACAGTACACACTGAAGACAGTGAAGCATGGTGGTGTAAGCATCATGATAGGGACATATTTCTCCTACTATGGTGTTTTTGGCCTATTTATCACATACCAGGGATCAGAGATCAGTCTGCATATGTCAGAATACTTGAAGAGGTCATGTTGCCTTATTCTGAAGAGGACATGTCCATGAAATGGGTGAAATAGGGTAAACAGTAAGCAGTATTTTAGACCCTGTTAGACAGTACTATAATATGGAGTTTGCCTTCTACTTGCATTTAACAAAGTTGTAGGTACACTGCAGAGAATTGAGTGGAGTAGTTCTCCCGATTGTAGTCTGTGCAGGCCCTTGCTGGCAATGTTTAATGAGTATTTTGTGTCTCTGCATGTGTGTGTGTGTGTGAGTGTTTTCACATGTGTTTATTTCCGCCATGTTCCAGGGCAGAGACCGAGAGAGGCCTCAATAGAAAACACATCATTGAAGGTAACCAATGTCCTGTACTCCTCCTCCTACTTTGTCCTTCACATCACCTCATCACTCCAAGCCCCACTGCACTGCACTAATCTCCTTCCTTCTTCTTTGCTCCTCTTCTTGTCTTCCTTCTTGTGAGTCTCCTTTTTGGTGCAAATCGAGTCCAATCTCAGTCTTATGTCTTGTCTGCATGCTTTATTGCTAACTTTGACTCTTATTTCCCGTAATAGTTTCCTTTTAACAAAAAAATGTCTGAATACTGAGAGACTGACAGATTAACCAGCAATATGGTGTGTAGTCAATTGCTCTTGTTTCTCATGGTAAACCATAAAAAACTTGTTTTTATGGTGTTTGAGGATTGCTATGATTTGCTGTGATTTACTGTATTCACCAGCAATATAGTGTGTAGTCTATTTCTCTTGTTGCTAGTCAAATTTTAAAAAAACATACTAAAACATACTAAAAACAACATTTTATTTTTGGGGTATCTATAGAAATGGTCCACATTTATTTCTGGTTGTATTTATCTGCATTGTGATGTAATTCTAAGTGTGTGTGTGTGTGGGGGGGGGTTTGGGGTTGTGTTTCTTTAATATAAAATATAGGTGTATCACTTAAATTGTCCAAGTGAAATTATTTGTAATTAATTGTCAGCATCTCTCAGGATTCTCATGCAGTTTCAGAAAGGCTAATTGTATTTTGTTCGTCCTTTTTTCCACATAAAATATAATAGTACCATTTTATTATAGGGGTACCCATTTGACGGGACTGTAAATGTCTTATGAATATGTTTTAATTTGGCAGCATCTCTAAAGATTCTCATGTAACTACTGAGGGGAATTTGCAGGTTTCTCTCCTTTATAATGCAGGTACCCATAGAAAAATCTACATAGTACACAATTTCTAAATTGGTTACTTTGTCACCACTTACCAGAGATGGGAGACTCGAGTCACGTGACTTGACTCGAGTCAGACTCGAGTTGCAACTTTAGGACTTGTGACTTGCTTGACAAATGTTCCAAAAAGACTCGACTTGACTTGATGTTCTTGACTTTAGACTAACTCGGACTTGAGCTAATTGACTTGAAATTACTTATTTTTTGTTTAACGCTTTGTTGTATTTTTAAAATATCAAAAATATACCTGCATGACTGTATTTTAATAAGTCGGCGTACGCATGCGCTCACTTTGGCGCAATCTGGCAGAACACAACATGGATAAGCCAGAAGAAAAAGAACACACAAAGATTTTGTGAATGTTTGTTTATATACCTTGTTTCCAAACAGTGCTCATAGCACGACAGCCAAACGGCTCAAACATAACAGAAAATGTGTGGTTTTATTCATCCTCTTCCTGTTGAAGAGCCTCAGTTACCGCTGAAGTTGTGCTGTTCTTCTCACGCAGCAATCCAGCCTTTTGAAATCAGATGGGGGGGGAAAAAAGTTGTAATTTTACCTTTGACCCAGGTCAAGGTGAATGCCTGTTACATGAAGCATTACAATTATCAAGATTTCAAGAATTAAGTCGTAAATTGATGACAATAATATACTATATGTACAAGAAAAGATTGTCATATTACAAAAGTAAAAACGTAACTTTATGGGAATAATAGTTCATTTTATAGGCATTGCCTGAGACCGCTATAAAACGGGACGTGGAGGGGCGGGGTATTAGACAATAGCGGTGAGACGATGCTAACCCAAGCTAACCTGGTTTTGGCCAACTGCGCTGTTTTGTTGTTGCGTTATAAATAAAAGCTTGTCTGAAGCCAGAGGGAAGTTCTCCTCCACAATGAAGAACTATGCTCTAGTTTCCCTCGGACACGTATGACACGTAAAATTACTACTTTAATCTCGTAATATTACATTTTTTTCCTACTCCAGGGAGAAATTAACCCATGAGTCAAAGACAATAAGATGTTTTTAAGGGTATTTCCTCTTTTTAAAAGGATTTATGGCCTCATTGGCACTCATTTGTTTTGCACACCTTTGGTCGCAGTCATTCTGGACTCCTACAAACTTGCCTTCTGGCCTGCTGCATTGCACCGCTTGGAGTGACTCAGCTCTCACTCACATAATTAGCATTCACAGCAGCATCTCCAACTTCCCGCCCTTGTAAACAACAGTGTGAGCGTGTGCGTGCGCATGAGCAAAGCAAAGACAATTCATGCTTAGAAAAAAATTACAGCAACAATGAGCTGAACCACTTAGTGTATTGAATGATGGTTGGCATTGACATGCAAAATTGGGAATGTTGCTGTAATACACATAAGCATATGCCCTCCAGAAGTATTGGAACAGTGAGGTCAATTACTTTATTTTTGGAGTAGACTGCAAACATTTGGGTTAACATTAACAGACAAATATGAATATACGTCTGGATCAGATGCACAACTTAGAAGATAGCACCTGTTGCTTGAACCCACCCATTTTTCATGTGAGCACTGGAACGCCTATGGTTGCATTTTCTGGTGTAGCCACTGTACTTTGGTTAATCAAGTCTTCTATGTGCAGTAAATAATGATACCGTCACTCCTGCCCTCTGCAGGTTGTTGCTGATGTCACCAACAGATGTTTTAGGGCAGGGGTATCCAAACTTTTTCCAGTGAGGGCCGCATATGAAAACATCAAAGAATGTAGAGGCCATTTTGATACATTTTATTCTGTAAAAAGGCTTAAAACAGATGTTTTGGCAAAACAGGCAAAACTTTGTTTAGGGTGTTATAGATAATAAATATTGTTATTAACACGTATTATAAGCAGGGATAAGCCGAAAGGAAAAGAAGATTATAAGGGATGTCAAAAATGCGCATTGACGGCAGTAACTAATTTATTTAATATAATTAATGCATACGCATCATGGCAAGCCACGCCTGTCCTATATGATGACAGACAGCAGCACAGTGTAGCTCTCGACAGTCACACAGAGTGTGCCGCTCTTTAATACCTCTTAATAATAATTAATTATTGATTGATTTATTGTTTATATCGAGCCACACAAAATACACAGAACATAATTAAAATACACGTATAGACAGAAAGCAATTTGGCTCGAAAAGGAGTGGGAAGAAGACAAGCTTATTTACCCCCCACAACCCACACTTGTAACACTAAAGCCAGTAATATTAACACAATATGCAGCATGTTATACATTATAATACATAAACATGATATTACACCTACAAACACATACAGTATACTTTATTATTAGCGTTATCCTGTAGATGTGATATTACTCAATATTATACCATCATCATATATAAACATATCACTCATGTATTATAGCTAATTCTTGGATTTAATGTACAATATAAATAATTTGTATGCACACATGCTATTTTTTATTAATAGATATAATGGTTATTAGTGTTGATGGTAATAAAAATTAGTTTGAATAAAATGTGTTGCGCATTAAGAAAGAGCTTTGCAGACCTGTTGCCAGAGAGGGGCTGCGCTCTTGCAACACCACCACTCTTGGCTAATATTGTGCATTAAAAGAGAAGATTTTGGGACAGGTGGATGATCACTTGCAGCCAAGCCTCCACTCATTGCCCTAACTTGGGTATTTTATTGTATGTGTCATATGCTGTGCATTAAAAGAGACAAGATTTTGGAGGTTTGCTGCAGGAAGATGGATGATCGCCTGCAGCCCAGCCTCCACTTCTGATGAATCTGATGTTTTTATTGTGTGGGGGTCATATGCTGTGCATTAAAAGAGACTGACTGAAGATTCTGACCTGAACACATCAACAGCCTTGCAATTCCAACACCATATATTTGTCTTCGTGTCATAAACATGTCTTTAGTTAGTTCAACCTCAAAATGGGGTTTGCTCATTGTCCCTTCTGCAAGATGAATTCAGACACTCCAAACATTATTATGTGTGGATGTGTGTTCTAAACACAAATAAACAGAAAGACAAAGAAAAACAATGACTCTATATTCTTATCATTCATTTTGTAACTCTTAACGCAGAAGTACTATTTGCTGCATTTATGAATAATCGGAAATGCTACTATTAAATACTCAAATGCTACTGTTAAAGAAACTATTCATCCAGTCATTTTCTGTTAGGGTTGCGGGTATGCTGCAGCCTATCTCAGCTGATTTTGGGCGGGATGCCAGTCAATCACAGGGCAGACATACAAACATTCACATTCTAATGGACAACTTAGAGTCGCCAATTGATCTAACATGCATGTTTTTGGAATGTGGGAGGAAACCAGAGTACCCGGAAAAACCCACGCACGCACGGGAAGAACATGCAAACTCCACACAAAGATGCCCAACGGCGATTTAAACCCTGAAACCCCTGACTGTGAGGCCAACATGCTACCCATTCAGCAACCCACCGTGCGGCTTAAAGAAACTCGTGTTAGGTAAATAGATTTTGAGTCATGTGTGCTATCTTTTAGCTTGTTTATTTTAGCGAGTTTTCATACAAAGATACCTGTAATTCTGTCCTGATTTGTATATTTGTTGTTACGTTTGGCATTGTGGTGTTGTGGCTGCGGCCTCGATGATGAGGAGAACAGGGCCAAGTGCAGGTAAAATATCAATATTTAATAGTATATTTAACAATGACTCTAATCCAGTGGCAGGGATGCACAACTAACAGGCTTGAAAGCAAAATGATCCAACAAACTAAAGAGTGCGCACCGGAACTAAATAAGTGAGTAACTGAAATTACAAGCAGTTGCAAGTGACTAACGCAAAGCATTAAAACACAAAACACGGCCAGGCAGGAAATGTATACGAAATAGGAGCATCAGCAACAGGAACTAAGGCTTTGAAAGGGGCATAAATCAATGCAGGTTATCTCACAGGAGTGTGACATTGCTTTACAATAAATACTATAAAAATGTGCATATGTCATATGTTGACTGTTAAGGAGAGCACGGCAGGCCTTTGTTCCTAGAATCACGGATGCATGGTGGTCCTTCAAATGGTGATGGATAGTTTCACACTGGAATAGATTATTTTGATTATTGCTTATCGGACAATAGTTATATAGTCACATAGTTAGTATAATTAGGGTTGAAGTGTCATTGTGGACTTGGATTTAATGGATATGGACAGCCCCATAGATGGACAGCTTTGTTACTTGATTTTCCATGATACATGATATTCTCATCATACCATCTGGCTGACTATTTGTCTCCTCATCCATGAATGCAGAATAAGATAATTTCTGCTTCTGCTTGCATTACCAAACTCTATTAGTTACTACATCCAAGGCTCTTTGCCGTAGGTAAGCCTTGGATCATAAATTAAGTGGCAAATTGAGTTTCCCCACCGTCTCGTGCTAAAATGCTTTTAATGAATACCACGGATGAGGCACTGCTAGAGTGACTGTCTCAGCATGCGATCTCTTCTCTTTGCAATTTAGCCCAGAGGACAGAAAGATTCCTTGACTAGTTCATCTTTTCAAAGAGAGTTTGGGGAAAACAAATACATTATTTAATGTGAACACCAAAAGAGTATCAGTTGTTTCACATCTTGTACAAAAATAGACTCCCCTTCAGAGCCAGTTGAGGTAATCTACAAGACAGCGGACACACCTGACGGTGACTGTGCAGGATTAGATTAATATCCATAATTTGTGTGTTTATGCAGATTTTGCAGATCACAGGGAAGAGCGTTATGGAAGACTGAAATCTCTGATGGGATTTTATGGGGAAACCATAAATGACACTAATCTGTTACACTCATTCAAATGTGACCGAAGCTACACGTGCCTACCCGTAATTTCCTTTGACTATCTATTAATGTTGTGACAACTTTTCATCTTCCATCTGCTCTTCCTTGTGTGTGAAATGGGAAACAACTAAAAAGTTGAACCAGAAAAAAATACACTGCAATCCCTCGTTTATCGCAGTTAATTGGTTACAGACCCGGCCGTTTTCATGAAGTAGGATTTGTTATTTATAAATAGAATATTTACATAGTTCNACACGTGCCTACCCGTAATTTCCTTTGACTATCTATTAATGTTGTGACAACTTTTCATCTTCCATCTGCTCTTCCTTGTGTGTGAAATGGGAAACAACTAAAAAGTTGAACCAGAAAAAAATACACTGCAATCCCTCGTTTATCGCAGTTAATTGGTTACAGACCCGGCCGTTTTCATGAAGTAGGATTTGTTATTTATAAATAGAATATTTACATAGTTCGAGCATGAAAAACCTGTTTCCAACCTTCTAAATTCTGTTTTTAACATTATTAGAGCCCTCTAGACAAGAAATAACACCCCTACAGACATCTTTTATATAGTATGGGTAATATAGTATTATATTATACTATATTACCCAATATAGTAGCGATAATGACAGATATTATATTATAGACAGATATTAATATCATGTGACAATAAAACATAGTATAGACACACACATTATTATTGGCTGAGTTTCCTGTTATTTTTTTCTGGACAGCATACTGCGGTCCTGCTATTGTCTCATAAGTGTAATGTAATGGCAGCTGAATGACACCATGCCATGATGGCTGTAAATTAGTCAGTCTTTTCAATTGAAATCGACACAAGGTACAATGTCTTACAGGAAGATGCTCAAAACACATCATGAACATCTCAACACTTCCTAGTACATTGTCACTATGTGGGCCTCGCTGGGAAAAGTTTGGATACCCCTGCTATAAACAACAGCTCAGAACTACACAGTAGATAGATAAATACTTTATTCCTCTCCAGGGGAAATTCACATTTGTAGCAGCTTTGCAAATATATCACAATAAACTAAAAACAAATGAATCAAGATAAGAGAGATAATAAGAAAAAAATGGAATAAGAATATAAAAATAAATATGGAACAGATAATTTCAAGTGCAAAATAATACAAAATAGGGTAAGTCAAAGCCTATGTGTGTTTTTATTGTTTTGTTGTGTTGAAGTGCCGCACGGCATGGGTGAGGAAGGATCTGCTCAGTGACGAGACAATATTTTAACTTTTTTTATTTAAATGTTAACATTAATTTTAAGAAAAGTACTAAAAAATGAGGGACAATATATTGCAATCTTCCAATTTAATTTCTACTACTTTACACTTTACACATTACACTCTTCTGCACTGTGTATGCTATACCCACCCAGACAAAAACATTATGAGTGACAAAAGGCATCACTCCATTCATAATAGAAAAAAATAGCAATATATTAAGCAATGTATTAAGGCTTGAGTTTATTTTTAGTTATTTTGTGATTAATTTATTTATTATTCTCCCAGGCCTAGTGCTCTCGAGACAGTTTTTCTTCTGAACGTGATCTTGCAAGATCTTGTGACACTACTAGTACAGTGCCTTTTAAAAATGATATCAAAACAATAAAGTTTTAAAACTATATATTGTATATATTAATATATTTCCTTTAAGTACATAACAATAGACTGCTTAAAAAAGTATTAGATCGCCACTCAATGTAAGATATATGCCACAGCTACCCTCCATAACCACATTGGTATTATGGTGAATGTACTTTCTTAAATGGTTATTACTAGGGCTGTCAAAGCTCACACATTATTAACGCATTAACTGAAGTTTTCTTTAATTTTTAACTTTTTACCTGCTATTAACGTGCACTTGTCCAGTTTGAACCTCGGCCGATGCTGTAGTTTGAGGCAGCAGACGGTGACCGTGAAAGCTGCAAGTGTGATTAAATATTGAGCAAAAACAGAGAAAGAATGGAGTATTGTATTTTGATTGGTAAAATTGGCTCAAAATCCCTGGCAAATGGCTCTCGCAACAAGATTAAAGTTATATGCATCTAGTGTCACTGTGATATGAATCATCACGGACTATGTCGATTTGCTGGAGAGAACCGAGCTGCGAGATGGTGCTTAAGCACAGTATTTTAAAATGTCATTTATACAGTAGGCCGCACGGTGGCTGAGTGGTTAGCACATTGGCCACACAGTCAGGAGTACCTGGGCATACAAGTGTCCCAACTAACAATTGTTTTATCCATCAGTGGGCTTATTTCTTGCTCGGAGCTGCGGCTAAAAATTTGGGTACGAGCTGCTAGTTAACAGCAGGCATAGCCGAGGACAGCTGTGTGGGGTTTCTGTCATTAGCTATTATTAGCAGCGCACTGGCTAGTCATCAACACGTTAGTGAAACATACATACATTTTAGCGATCTAATTTAGCTTATTTATTACATATCATGTAAAACTATGACAGAAACGTCATATTAAAAGAACAAAATGAATACAGAGCCACCATCCACCAGTACATCTTTCAGAGATGTTGTATACCAAACATATCTGCACATTAAAACCTGATTTGAATGAAAATGTTTACACTCAAAACTTCCCACTTACACACTGCTATACAATATATCGTAAAAAATGGGAGCTGCAATAAAGAGACCAACTACACCAACTTTAATTTCCTGTAAGTTTTCCTAAATTATAGCCCAAATAGTGTGTTTGCAGAAAGTAACTATTATTTTGACTTGTTTGTGAGATTAAAAGCCTAAATATAAAATAATATAAACATGTAATTAACATAGTGGGGTATGTAGAAGTGCTACAATATGTACTGTACAGTATGCATTCTGTAGGCAATTGTACTAAGACTACAAGCTTCCCCTAAAATGTCCCAAAAATTGATGAAATATGTACTCTCATTCATCTCAGCAGTGCCACAGCGCTTTACATAGTCGGAGACTGAGCATCTATTGACTTTGTTGGGGAAGCATAGGTGGATTGTTTCACTGCATGAAACTGGGCGGCCCTTGGATGAATTTTGGACTTTGTCCCACCCATTGGATGCTTAGCGTCTCTGGGGTCTATGAGGCAGTGGGGAGGCCTAGACGCTCGGCTTCTGCATGTTAATTGGATGATCTGTCTGAGGCAGAATACCTTTTTGATTGACAGTGAAATGAGTGAATTAGCAATCTAGACCTCTACCGGAGCATTTTCCAAGTTTTTCTGTTGTTCTGAACTGATCCTGAGACTTTGTTTTTGTTTAAACCAAAGAGGTAAGAATTTACATGTAAAAAAATAAACACATGTATGATGTAGGCCAGAAAAAAATGAGCTTCCCCTCCTAGAATGACCAGCAGCTGCCACTGAATACAAAATTTGAATAAATGTACAGTATTTGTCCTGTTTTTTCCCACTGCAGGTTTAAAGGGTTCCCTCCAGAGGATGCAGCTGGAGTATGTCGATGTGGTTTTTGCCAACCGGCCAGATAACAACACTCCCATGGAAGGTGAGTGGTAGCTGGGGATGAATGGGAGTTGGTGGGTTGGGATTCTGGGACAATGCACATTGTCCTGCAACTTGAGAAGGTAACTAAATAGCAGAAAGGCCTCACCAGATTATGGACCTTTTGCGGATTAGGTTTGGAGCATATGTATGTTTAGTCAAGTCTTCTATTTTAGCGTGCAGGTGTCAGTCTCTTTCTGTCTCAGTGGGATCACCACTTTCCACATGGTCTCTGAGCCCTCCATGTTCTTAAGAAGCAGGATTATTTGGTCCCTCTGAGGAAAGCTGGTGTATTTTTGGGTCGGCCTCTCAGGATACAATAGTTCCTCCCACACTCAGCACAGCCTTTCTAAATGACCCACCATTTATACATTTACATTTTATTGTATCCTTCCTTCCTGGTCATATTTTTTGCCCATAGTGCATTCTGTCATATGTCATTCCTTAATGCCTTAAAGTCGCTGATATCAGGATGATATAAGATAAAGCATTTTCACAGCAGCCCTGCACAGTATACAATTCCATACCTTTGTAATGCTATTTGCAAAGTCCTTCATTCATTTTCTATGCCCCTTATCCTCATTAGGGTCGCGGGTATGCTAGATCCTATCCCAGCTGACTTTGGGCAGGAGGCGGGGTACACCCCGGACTGGTCGCCAGTCAATCGCAGGGCACATATAGACAAACAAAGACAAACAATCATTCACACTCACATTCATACTCTAATGGACAATTTAGAGTCGCCAATTAACCTAACATGCATGTTTTTGGAATGTGGGAGGAAACCAAAGTACCCGGAGAAAACCCACACACGCATGAGGAGAACATGCAAACTCCACACAGAGATGCCCAACGGAGATTCGAACCCTGAACCTCCTGACTGTGAGGCCAATGTGCTACCCAGTCAGCCACCATGCGGCCCTACTGGCAAAGTGTGTATTTTTAATATTCTATTCTTGCAATATGCTTTCATCATTCAAAACACGTCACTTCCACAATTGAATGTGAGAGCTGAGCAAAAAAATTAGGCTTTAGGTATTGATTTATCTTTATGGTTATTATAGTGGTTGTACTTTGGAAAGTTTGCAGTCCTTTCAAAACAAAGCATCGTGTGATTTTAAACATGGAGAAATGAAAATGCAAAGCTGTACTTGTTTTTGCATTTGGTCCTGTGACTTTGTGCAACAACTCATATCCCCTAGGGTACCAAAAAGCGATGTAATGGGGATGAAATCTTCCTTTGTTATAATCGCAGCCTTTCTTCTCACGTCCACTCATCCCTATGTGTGTGTTAATTTATTCCCACCTTTTCTTCAACCTTTATGTGGCTTTTAGAGTGGCAAAGACACCAATAAAACCCAACATATTTTACCCCGACTCCATTCGCCTTTTACATTTCTTCACAGCACTCCTGCAGCTACCACCTTTAGTGGCAAGACTATAAAATGCTATAGAATTCAAAGGTGGAATTCCATCAGTTTTGAAGAATACATAAAACGCTCACATGAGAGCTGCAGGAGAATAAAAAACAGACAATACATAAATGTCAAAGTCATTCCATTGTTTTAAAATATACGCTGTGCAGCCTGCAGACAAGCTTTCCCACTCAATGTCATTTTAATTTGACAGACCCATGCGCAGCAAATTGAAATGAATTCAATTAAGTCAATGTGAGACTAAGCCAGATAGAGGCAATATAGATGAAGTAGAAGACTTGTAGCAATGAATACAATTCCATTAGAAATCCTTGGCAATGGCAAATTAATTTGCACTGTCATGAGATACTATGCACACACAGATCAGAGCATTCATCAGGAACTCAGGAGTGATCCTAAATCTGAAGGAAACAAAATTATGCCCCTCTTTTGGGACCTGAAAAGTGTTGATTCTTCTTCTACCACTATCCGTCCATCTGCTCTTGAGCTTTGCCATGTTGAATGAGTCCCAAGAAGACTATGCACGATAAGGACGTCCATTTTCTTGAGTCAAGCATGAACCTAACAGCATACAACAATTCTCAACAAAGACTTTGAGTGCCTTTATTAACTTAGGTCCAGTAATTCCCAGGGACACCATGAGTCACTTGTTGTAAGGTATATTCAGGGACTCTGGAGAGGAGGATCCACTGGATAGTCTTGAGTCTTGATAATCTTAAATTCAGGAGGAGCAGTGTGGTTTTCGTCGTGGTCGTAATACTGTGGACCAACTCTACACTCCTGGAGTTTTCCCAACCAGTCTACATGTGTTTTGTGGACTTGGAGAAGGCATTGGACCGTGTACCTCAAGGAATTCTGTGTGGAGTACTTCAACAATATGGAGTACAATATGGAGTTTTTTCTCTCCCACACAGAGACTCACTGCTACACAAGTCTACCTCCCCCTCCCTTGCTCATTCAATCAGCAGTCAGAAGACAGCCTAGATGGATTCACTGACTTGGCGGCTAGTCAGATATTTCATATTCTTTTTGAAAACGCACATTCCCCCTACTTCGGTGTTAAAAAAATCACCGCGCTTAGCGAAGGGAGCCGCAACAAGGAGGCTGAAGAGCCGCATGTGGCTCCAGAGGGTTGACAACCCCTGGTCTAGCTTCTGGTGGCTGCTGGGGCCTGGCAGCTGGTCGTTTGCTAGTCTTGTCTTCTTGGCTCTGGTGCTCTGCCAGTGCAAGGCGCTCGGCCTCCCTGTAGCATGTGGGCGTGTCGTGTACTCTCCGGACATTTGCTGACTGGGTGTCGGCCTCCACTGTATATTGGGTTGCCTTGCCGCACGTTCGTTTGTCTGCCTTGCTGTGGTCGTCCTGCCTTTATGGTGGGGGGAGGGTGCTGTCCTGGTGTTTTCATGCTCCCTAACGGTCTGTGTTATCCTATGCAGCTCAGGATCTGGAATGTGGGTCTGGGACCCCAGGCTCTCCTACCCATCTGTGCTTTGGGCGCCTTGCGCAGGGTAGCACGACGCTACTTCGAGGTGTCAGGGGAGCGATCACAGTATTGGTGTGTGTGTGCTTGCTTTTATTTATTTATGTCCATCCATCCATCCATTTTCTTCCTCTTATCCGAGGTCGGGTCGCGGGGGCAGCAGCCTAAGCAGCGAATCTCTCTCCTCGGCCACTTCGTCCAGCTCTTCCAGGCGGATGACACTAGGTGAGGGTAGGAATGTAGATCGACCAGTAAATTGAGAGATTTGCCTTTCGGCTCAGCTCTCTCTTCACCACGACAGACCGGTGCAGAGTCCGCATTATTGCAGACGTTGCACCAATCTGCCTGTCCATCTCACGTTCCATCCTTCCCTCACTTGTGAACAAGACCCCAAGGTATTTAAACTGCTCCACTTGAGGCAGGACCTCATCCCCGACCTGGAGATGGCACTCCACCCTTTTCCTGTGCGAGAACCATGGACTCAGATTTGGAGGTGCTGATTCTCATCCCAGCCGCTTCACACTCCGCTGCGAACCGATCCAGTGAGAGTTGAAGGTCACTGCTCGATAAAGCCAGCAGGACCGCGTCATCTGCAAAAAGTAGAGACCAAATCCTGTGGCAACCAAACTGAAACCCCTCAACGCCGTGGCAGCGCCTAGAAATTCTGTCCATGAAAATAATGAACAGAATCGGTGACAACGGGCAACCTTGGCGGAGTCCAACTCTCACTGGAAACGGGTAAGACTTATTGCCTGCAATGCGAACCAAACTCGGACACCGGTCATACAGGGAACGAACCGCCTGGATTAGGTGGTCCGATACCCCATATTCCCGGAGCACTCCCCACAGTATTCCCCGAGGAACACGGTCGAATGCCTTCTCCAAGTCCACAAAAAACATGTAGAATGGTTGGGCAAACTCCCATGCACCCTCAGGGACCATGCCGAAAGTATAGAGCTGGTCCACAGTTCCACGACCAGAACAAAAACCACACTGCTCCTCCTGAATCCAAGATTCGACTATTCGGCGAATGTTCCACTCCAGAACCCCTGAGTAGACCTTACCGGGAAGGCTGAGGAATGTGATCCCACGATAGTTAGAACACACCCTCCGGTCCCCCTTCTTTAAAAGCGGGACCACTACCCCAGTCTTCCAGTCCAGGGGCACCGACCCCGATGTCCACGTGATGCTGCAGAATCGTGTCAACCAAGACACGCCCACAGCATCCAGGGCCTTAAGGAACTCCGGGCGGATCTCATCCACCCCCAGGGCCTTGCCACCAAGGAGCTTTTTGACCACCTCGGTAACCTCAGCCCCAGAGATAAAGGAACCCAGCTCGGAGTCCCCGGACACTGCTTCCATTTTGGACGACGCTTTGGCGGGATTGAGGAGATTTTCAAAGTATTCCTTCCACCAATCCAAAACATCTCGAGTCGAGGTCAGCAGCATACCATCCCCACCATACACGGTGTTGATTGTGCACTGCTTGCCCCTCCTGGGACAGCGAATGGTGGACCAGAATCTCTTCAAAGCCATCCGTAAGTTGTTTTCCAAGGCCACTCCTCCCATGTCTGAGTTTTTGCCTAAGTGACTCCCAGACCCGCAGACCGCTTGGCCTGCCGGTACCTGTCAGCTGGCTCCAGAGTCCTATGAGCCAAAACGGCCTGATAATACTCTTTCTTCAGCTTGACAGCATCCCTCACCGCTGGTGTCCACCAACGGGTTCTGGGATTACCGCCACGACAGGCACCGACCACCTTACGGTCACAGCTCCGATCAGCCACATCGACAATGGAGGCACGAAACATCGCCCACTCGGACTCAATGTCCGCTGCCTCCTTCGGAATTTGGTCAAAGCTCTCCCGCAGGTGGGAGTTGAAACTCCTTCTGACAGGGGACTCTGCCAGATGTTCCCAGCAGACCCTCACAATGCGTTTGGGTATGCCAGGTCTGACCGGCATCCTCCCCCACCATCGGGACCAACTAACCACCAGGTGGTGATCGGTTGACAGCTCCGCCCCTCTCTTCACCCGAGTATCCAAAACATGTGGCCGCAAGTCCGACGACACAACCACAAAGTCAATCCTCGAACTGCGGCCCAGGGTGTCCTGCTGCCAAGTGCACATGTTGACACCTTTATGCTTGAACATGGTGTTCATTATAGACAATCCATGACGAGCACAGAAGTCCAATAACAAGACACCGCTAGGGTTAAGATCCGGGGGGCCGTTCCTCGCAATCACACCTCTCCAGGTCTCACTGTCGCAGCCAACATGAGCATTGAAGTCACCCAGTAGAACAAGTGAATCCCCCGAGGGAGTACTCTCTAGTACTTCCTCTAAAGACTCCGAAAAGGGTGGGTATTCTGAACTGCTGTTTAGTGCATAACCACAAACAAAAGTCAGGACCCGTCCCCCCACCTAAAGGCGTAGGGAAACTACCCTCTCGCTTACCGGGTTAAACTCCAACATGCAGGCTTGAAGCCAAGGAGCAGCAATAATTGCCACCCCTGCCCGTTGCCTCTCATGGCAGGCAACACCAGAGTGGAAAGAAGTCCAGCCCCTCTCGAGAGGACTGGTTCCAGAGCCCTTGCTTTGCGTTGAGGCGAGTCCGACTATAACTAGCCGGAATTTCTCCACCTCACGCACCAGCTCAGGCTTCTTCCCCGCCAGAGAGGTGAAATTCCACGTACCGACAACTAGCTTCTGTAGCCGAGGATCGGATCACCAAGGCCTTCGCCCCTGGCCGCCACCCAGCTAACTTAGCACCTGACCCCTTTGGCCCCTCCTACGAGTGGTGAGCTCATGGGAGGGGGGACCTACGTTATTTTTTCAGGCTATGCCCGACCGGGCCCCATGGGTGCAGGCCCGGCCACCAGATGCTCGCCATCGTGCTCCACCTCCAGGCCTGGCTCCAGAGGGGGACCACGGTGACCCGCGTCCGAGCGAGGAAAAATGAAGTCCAATGTTTTTAATCATCATCAGGGTCTTTCCACTCTCTGTCTGGTCCCTCCCCTAAGACCTGTTTGTCATGGGTGACCCTACCAGGGGCATGACAGCCCCCGACAACTTAGCTCCTAGGATCATTGGGACACGCAAACTCCTCCACCACAATAAGATTATTTATGTATTGATTTATTTATTGGTGGGGGTGGTTTCCCCCTCTGTCTTCTTCTTTTTTTTGTCTCCACTTGCTCTGGCCACTCCAAATTTACATACAGTAGCTATAAACATCAAATAAAGTCAAATAAAAGCTATGTAACAGGAGTCAATTTTCCCTGGCAGAGCAAATTTGTTTAGCATGTAAAGCCATCAAGATCATCAAGATTTGCCCCAATGGTCAAAAAAGATTGTATACAAGTTTTCTACGTCGTAACTATGAAAATATTCCATTTGTAAAGAAGGAATCTTACTTTAAAACAAATTAACCACGACAAACGAGTCATAGAAATGATTTATTTCTATTGTTCCTCTTGATTTTTTTCTTTAAAGGAAATCTAGAAATCTATGCAAGAGCATATCTTACTTAATTGTCCCCTCATGTATATATGTTTACGCATATATACCAGGACATGTCCCAGGCCGCCTATATCTGTTGCCTCCTTCCAGCTGTAGTTCACTGGCTCGTATGCACTGTAGAAGCTTTTCAAAAACATCCGCTGTCATGTCGCTGCTGTGCCAAGAAACAGTGATGTTTGATGAAAGCATGGTCTGTACAGTTTTCTGGCCTCAATCATTGTTCCAAAAATCTCTTGGGTTATTTTTCAACGGCACATGCAATATATTAACCTGTGCATCCAGCCAAGAAACATATTACAGGCTCCTAGCTCAGAAAATGCAATAATTAGTCAGAGCATCACGTAAGAGGACTTGTTCTCATTTAGCATGTAATATGACTAAAATGGTTATGGTTATAGTCATGGAAATCATCAAGATTAAACACTCTTAATGCACAACATAATCATCACGCAAAACTAGGGTTGTCACAAACTCTCGTGAACTTGCGAGATTAAGCATACTGTGTAATCCTGAGTTTTGGACTTTCAGACACCAATGTCACACTGGCTTTAGTTTTTATTCACATACTTTCCACGACAACTTGTGTACTCCACTTTGGGAACGTTGAGGTTGTCATATTTACAATTTTAACAAGTTTTTGCAGCACGCCTAATTTAATCTTTGTTGGACATCTCTGTTCAGGGATTGCATGTTCAACTCGTGCATGGATTTTCTCTGGGTATTCCGGCTTCCACCCACATTCCAAAAATATTCATGTTATGTTAATTGGTGACTCTAAATTGGGTTGTTGGTCTATATGTGCCTACATTTGCCTAGCAACCAGTCCAAGGTGTACCCTGACCCTCGCAAAGGTATATAATGCTTCTTGACGCTGACCACTCATCATACTTCAAATTCAGCTATTTCAACCTTGTGAAGTTTAGAAAAAAAACAATCAACAATCAGTTAAACAAAAAACAAGACTACAGTAATTGTCATTTGATTAATTGGTTCCATACCCCACCATGATAACTAAATCTCCATGAAGTACGATTTCTTATTTATAAATTGAATATTTTTATCATTAGAGCATAGGAAATGTGTTTACCACTTGAACTAACACCCCTACAGTCACCTTTACACTCACATTAGCTGTTATTGTAGACATAATAACAGTAAATAGAGTAATATATAAGCCATTTAAGAGTCATGCTGGTGTGTGTTTCTACAAATGTGTTGGCTAGGGGAGCAGAGTGAGTGCCAGACAGGAGGTGACATTAGGGGTGTAGAGGTGAGTTTTAGCTTGCCGTGGGTGATGGCGACAACAGGAGCCCTTGTTTTTATTAGGCATATTAATGATGGATTATTGTGCCTGTTGTGAGATCATTAAAACCTGAATTAAAAGACTGTTGATTCAGTGATCAAGTCTGAAGATTATAGTATCATATATACTTTGTCAATGGTCTTTGAAGGTGTCTTGTGAATGCCTTACACTGTATTTGCATTTTGGTAATTTAGCCATAATTATTTTATTTCATTTAGGCAATATAGAAATGTTACAGTTGCATAAATATCATTTTTGGCTAATAATAGGTCTTATTCAACCACAAAAGCATGATTTATTAATTATTATATAATCTCGAAAAACTATGAGGGTGAAGCTACTAAATTCAAACTGTGGGGTGGCGAGGGACAACTGTATTAACATGTTTTCTTGCTTTGATTGATATGCGGTAACAGTGAACATACTGTATATGCCCCTTTAGGTTTGAAACTGGTTATTTTTAGTTTTGTTATTTAGTTAAAACAATGCACAATGTTTCCCTGCAGGTGAAAGTGCATTATTTTTCCACTAATGCTGAGCTTTTTCAAAGGTTTGCTCAAGGTATCATAATGTTTTTATAATGTGATTGGTGTATGCTCAAAACACCAAATCACCCACAAGTTCTAATGTGACTTGTGTGAGTGGGGTGCTGATGATGAATGCTGGATCTCTCATCTGTGTTACATGGACATCTGTTGTGATGACTCATGGTGGTTCTGTGGGGGGAAACCATTAAGTATTCACATGTTATAAGGTATGGATTTTATTGTCAATCAAACCATACAATTATATTGTTCATAGAAAATTTACAGCGTAATTCTTTGTGGAAATCCTTTTACAATCTTCCAGTTCTCTCACTTGCCCTGTTTTTTGGAGCCATTCACTTCCTCCCACTTGCTGCACACACACACACACACACACACGCACACACACACACAAACACAGTCTCTTGCTGAGCCACATTCTGGTCCAAAGAGAACTACTGATGAAAAGAAAAAGATGTACTTAAAATCACACTCGACTCTGGTCTCTGCTTACACTTTCATCCATAACTCTACTTTTCTCATATACAGCAGATGGTTCATTCACGCAATTAAAGTTCGATTAGGCACCAAAGCAATACCATGCGTATTTAAATGGGTGCTTACTGTAGTGTTTTCTTCATTACATTGCTTTGTATGGGTAGTGAGAATTAACACAAGTGCTTTGTGTTTTCTTGTATGTGTAACATAGAGATAGTGAGAGCCATGACACATGTGATTAACCAGGGGATGTCAATGTACTGGGGGACATCACGGTGGTCCGCCATGGAGATCATGGTGAGTGATTAAATAATACAGTACAGTATTTATATCAAATAGTGGATTCCACTTTAATGAACAATCTGTGTTAATACATTTCTGGTTGCATTGCCAGTTTAGATTTTAACTTCACTTTAACCTTTAATACAGCCTAATTTCCACCAAGTTTCACACTTTGGATTCTGATTTAGTTCCACCAATATACTGTATTTCCAGTAATATTAATAAATTAATTTACACAATGAAATAAAACTCTCCATTAAATAATACCATAAATTGTGAAATTTAATCCTACACAATTTTGTTTAAATTATTATTATTGTTTTTTTTAATCCGATCATTACATCTATTTTTCGATCGATCTATCCATCCATCTATGATATGTTATTATAGTAATAAATAAATAATATAATGTGATGTAATAAAAGTCCACATTAAAATATTCTATTTTATATTTTCATTCATCCATATTTAATAAATAATAATAATTAATGGCTGTTATGTTTATTAAACTTTGGCACACACAAAAACTACATAGCTTTCCTTCCCACATTTTTTATATTTTAACTTTTGTCTTGCGCCACACACCCAAGTGGTACACAAAAGACAAGGCAACCCAGGAGAACTTAGTTGTTCATCTAAGAAATACTACTATCAAAATACATCATTATCAAGGCTGCTTGCTATCATTAGCAAGCCTTTACAACCGTGCACCAAGTGCATACATGAAAAAAAAAAGTTTTTCAACGCATCCATACTTATCTGCTTTGTGCACCACTGTTAAGCCAGGTGTGTCTGTCTTAAGTGACATGAGAGAACTGGTTATGGCTAGGAACCAAATATAAAAGCAACATAATTAGAAAGCACTTGCATTTTAAGTGTAATGTAATACAGATTTAACAAATCTTGAGCAATTGTGCAATTCGTCATTACTGTCACTCTTTTAGGCCTTCTCTCAAATAGACTCCTACTTCTAATAAACATCAAACACTTGCTGCAGGACAAAACACAAGAATTTGGACTGTATTTGGTGTATAGCAAATAGGGATGTCCCGATCCACTTTTTCGGCTGATCCGATTAAATTTTTGCTAAGCCGATCCGGTACCAATCCTATTTTTTATAATAAACTTTTGCTACAAACATGATTTTTTCTAATTTAGTATGGTTGTTATAATAGCTCTTCAAAGCTTCAAAATAATGTAACCAAAGTATTGCTGAATTTACTTTTTTTATTACAAAGCATGACCAACAATATGTTAAAGTATGTAAAATAAAACTCTATCCAACAAAAGTAATAGAATTGGGAAAAAACTGAGCATGCAAAGTACTGCAGACATGGGTATTTTGTGTGGTAAGCTGCTGGTTAGTGTGTGTAAGAGAAGAAACTAACAAGTGAAACTTTTTGTCGAAGGACTAAGTGCTCTGTGTCGACATGCAAATAAATGGCTAACATAATTACAGCCATCCTGATGTGGAATTATTCAGCCACCATTACAATACATTTAGGGTAGCGCTTATAATTTGACATGGATATAGATCAATTTGTGGTGTCATTTAGAACATAACAATCAGCAGTTAAAGCTGCACTTCCTGTGCAAGCTCCCAGCACCATTTACAGAGGAGTCAGGGCACAGAAAAGGGAGTCAACCGCTGTAGTCGCTAGCCAAGTATCTAGTGTCCAACTCAAATGAACTTCATTGGAGGGACGTTTCTGCACTGTGGTGTTGCGTGTTCTTCTTCCAGCTTTGAGCCACATTTAGTGTGAGTGTGGCCCAGAATTACGGCAACCGGATTGGCCCAATCACGTGACAGAAGTCTTCAAAATACAGCTAATCAGCAACCGATACAGATCTTGAAGATCAGATTGGGACATCCCTAAAAGCAAATTAAATTGGGACAGTTGTTTAGTCTCTCTGCTTATTTTCTGTCTCTCCTCATTCATTTATTTAGGAGGCCTACTCTGTGGCCAGGCAGTTCAATCTCATTCCTCCAGTCTGCGAGCAGGCTGAGTATCATTTTTTCCAGAGGGACAAAGTAGAAACACAGCTTCCAGAGCTCTACCACAAGATAGGTTTGTTTCATCATTCACCCCTTCCAGGCTTCCCCTGAAATCCTTCATATCCTCATATCGACCCGTCACTTTTTAATCACTTTAATCAATCAGGTGTAGGTGTGGTCTCCTGGTCTCCCTTGGCCTGCGGCATCATCACTGGGAAATATGAGAACGGCGTACCAGAAACCTCAAGGGCCTCTATGAAGGTACGGCTTGAGCTTCATTTTGACCACCTGCCTAGTGTGCAGACTCTCCAGTAGGTAGAAGCATGTACTGTTGTATGATTTGGTTGAAACCAAGTAATCTAATCCCCTAATGTTTCATTTTTCAGTCATATCAGTGGTTAAGGGAAAAAATAATGAGTGAGGACGGAAGGAAACAGCAAGCTAAGCTGAAGGAGTTGGCTCATATAGCGGAGAAGCTTGGTTGTACTTTACCCCAACTAGCTATAGGTGAGAGACTTTCTGGCACTTTTGGGACTCTCTGTGTGTTTTCTCATATTGCAATCATATTATAAATCCAAATGTGAAAAAGTTTGCAATATCCTGTCTCCCAGTGCCTTAATTTCTCTCAATCGATTCATAAAGTTTATCCACTGTATTTGTATCTCTTTTTCAGCATGGTGCCTGAGGAATGAGGGTGTGAGCTCAGTTCTTTTGGGATCCTCTAATCCAAGCCAGTTAACAGAGAATCTCGGAGCCATTCAGGTTGACTGAATAGTACCTTTTGTAATCTGTAATATTTACAGTGGAACCTCTAAAATGTGAACACCAATTGTGTTGTAATCTGAACTGTTTAATATTTTCTTTCTTTGAGGGACCTTTATTTATCCATCCATCCATTTTCTATGCCGCTTATCCTCATTAGGGCTGCGGGTATCTTGGAGCCTATCCTAGCTGACTTCGGGTGGGAGGCGGGGTATACCTTGAACTGGTCGCCAGTCAATCGCATGGCAGACATACAACCAGTCACACTCACATTCATACCTATGGACAATTTAGAGTCGCCGGTTAACCTAACATGCATGTTTTTGGAATGTGGGAGGAAACCGGAGTACCTGGAGAAAACTCACGCACGCACGGGGAGGAAATGCAAACTCCACACTGAGATGTCCAACGGAGATTTGAACCCAGATCTCTTGACTGTGAGGGCATCACGCTAACCACTCATCCACCGTGCAGCCCCGGAGCCTATATTATTTTTAGTCCCACAATAATGCGTATTGTATATGCAACAACTGCTAGTTACAAACCTCACTCCCTGACACTTCAAATATTGAGTTGACAGTTCAGGCTTTTAGCTCATTAGGGTAGCGCTGCTCAACTCTCAGTCAGTGGGGATTTGTCAAATTTGTTCGAGCCCCGTCCAGGGAGCAGGGCTGAACTGTGTCACTTTGGTGCTGTGACCTGGATCAAAGTGAGGCTTTAGGAGAGTGAGTGTCACAGATACCTGGTGATGCCTGGATAGCCAGTGAGACCATGCAGAAGTTATGCAATAGGTTGTGACTCGCTGACACCTCAAGAGCCATGCTGGACGCTAGCGCTGCACATCTCTCAATCAGTGGGAATTTATTTGGCAAACATCTTTCTACAGTGGTGTGAAAAAGTGTTCGCCTGCTTCCTGATTTCTTATTTTGCATGTTTGTCACACTTAATTGTTTCCGATCATCAAACAAATTTAAACATCAGTCGATGACAATACAACTTACAACAAAATGCAGTTTTTAAAAATGTGTTTTTTTATTATAAAGGGGGGGAAATCCACACCTACATGGCCCTGTGTGGAAAAAAGTGTATGCACCCTAAACCTAATAACTGGTCGGACCTCGTTAGCAGCACCATCTGGAATCAAGCATTTGCGATAACTTGCAATGAGTCTGTTACAGCACTGTGGAGGAATTTTGACCCACTCATCTTTGCAGAATTGTTGTAATTCCGCCTCATTGGAGGGTTTTCCAGCATGAACTGCCTTTTTAAGGTCATGCCACAGCATTGCACTAGTCATGTCAAGAGTCAAGAGTCAACAAGCTTTTATTTGTCATTTCAACCATAAAAGCTGATGCAGTACATAGTGAAATGAAACAACATTCCTCCAGAACGCTGGTGCTACATAAAACAACATATATTCACATACAACACGACAGAGAACTAGGGACTAACTTAGAACATAAAGTGCATCGTGTGCAGCCTAGTGCAAACAGTTCAGAAACAACACAGTGCAAAAACAGACAAGACAGTGCAGGACAAACAACAAAGAGCATAAAGTAATAACACCGACCAAAAACCAAAAATGTTTTGGGATTGTATTACAGAAACTGTAAACAGGATGTGAAAGTACAAAAATAGCATACATAGCAGCAAAAGGTGCAAAATAGCATGTAAAAGTAAACATAGTTATAATAAATAATAAATATGAGTATGATGGAGATGTGCATGAAAATGGAATGAAATGATGAAGGATAATATGTATCAATTCAAGTTCTGTGTGTTGAGAAGCCTGATGGCTCATGGGAAAAAACTGTTGCACAGTCTGGTTGTGAGGGCCCGAATGCTCCGGAACCTCCTTCCTGATGGAAGCAGTGTGTGAGAGGGGTGTGTGGGGTCGTCCACAATGCAGTTTGCTTTGCGGATGCAGCGTGTGGTGCATGGTGTGGTCCATGACAGAGGGGAGAGAGACTCCAATGATTTTCTCGGCTGTCCTCACTATCCTCTGTAGGGTCTTGCGATCTGAAACGGTGCAGTTCCCAAACCAGACAGTGATGCAGGTTTTGGGTCGAGACTTTGACTAAGCCACTCCAAAGTCACTCCAAATGTTGTTCCACAGCCATTCACAGGTGTACTTGCTGGTGTTTTTTGGATCATTGTCCTGCTGCAGAACTCAAGTTGGCTTCAGCTTGAGGTCAAAACAGATGGTAAAAGAATCTCCTTCGAGATTTTTTGGTACACAACAGAATTCATGGTCACATTTACCACAGCAAGTCTTCAGCGAGTCCTGAAGCAAGAAAACAGCACAGACCATCACACTACTACCAACATATTTAACTACTGGTATGATGTTCTTTTCTGAGATGATTTACCCCAAACGTAATGGGACACACATCTTTAAAAAAGTTAAATTTTTGTCTCGTAAGGCCACAGAGTATTTTCCCAAAGGTCTTAGAGATTATCAAGATATTTCCCGACAAAATTGAGAGGAGACTTAATGTTCTTTTTGATGAGCAGTGTTTTTTTTCTTGGAACTCTGCCATACAGGTTGTTTCTGTCCAGTGTCTTTTTTATGGTTGAGTCATGAACACTGACTTTAGTTGAGGCATGCAGTTTTTTTTAATGCAGTGGGTTTTTTGTGACATTTTGGGTGATTTGTTGCTGTCCTGTTAGGGTAATTTTGGTTGGAAAAGTTCACCACTGTTCCGTGTTTTTGCCATTTGTGGATAATGGCTCTCACTGTGGTTAGCTGGAGTTCCAGCTTTAGAAATGGCTTTATAACCTTTTACAGACTACTAGAGCTCAGTTAATCTCAGGTAAATTATGTTTTATCAGGTCGTCAATCACTTTTTCACACACTGTCATGTAGGCTTGGATCTTTTTTTCCTCCCTTAATAATAAAGTTTCATTTAAAAACTACATTTTGCATTCAGTTGCGTTGTCATTGACTCATTGACTCACTTTTACGCCACTGTATATATTTTTTGGACCTAGGGTACAAGGCTGACGTATGTTACAAATGTATACAATGTTCAGTAATCTTTTGTTTATAGCAATTAAAATTGGTTACTGGCCTGACTGTGATAAGTGAATTTTGAAGTAGGATTTCTTATCTTATTTTTGTGGTTAGAGTACAGAAAACCTGTTACATCCTTTTGGATATATTTTTAAACATCGTTAGAGCCCTCTAGACATGAACTAACACCCTTCATAGCTATGAAAATGTTAATTCTATTGATATTGAATCCTATTTTGCAGAAATTCACTTATCACGGTCAGGTCTGGAACCAAATCACAGTGATAAATAAGTGGTGACTGTAGGCTGTATTCAACCTTGAAACAACATGATTTATTAATTATTATATCTTTGAAAAATCGTGATAGTGTGAACCTGCAAAATTTGAAATGTGAAATGGCGAAGGACTACTTTAGAGTGTATATGGGAGGGATTGGGCTAATGAACACTGAGCCCAAGGCGCACATGCACAAATGCGCGCTACTCCACAATGTCACAAACTTTCAGAACATAAATCAATACAAAATATGCCAAAATTACCCACAAAGTCAGAATTAAAAGGTGTCATTTCATTAATGCATATTAATCCATCTATCCACCGCACACTATAAAAAGAGCAGAAATTGTAAATGCACGGCATGCTGTGGTGTAAATAAGATAAATAAGATAAGGCCATTTAGTTTACTTAATGAAATAACATGGTATAGACCTATTCTATATGAAAGGTATCCTAAATTTACTTCTGTTATGATATGCTACTATGTTGATAATTATAATTGTATAACTGGTACTGTACTGTTCTGTACCGTACTATACTATTAGTGGTGTTACAAAACAGGATTTCATCATGTATTAAAGCTATGCTGTGTGAATTCCAGGTTATTCCAAAGATGACAGCGGGCATTGCCTCAGAAGTGGATCACATATTGGGGAACCATCCACACAACAAAAGAGACTACCACCATTAGTATGGACCAACAGTGATGAAAACTGTGCTCTGAAAGTGTATCAAATCGCACACTCTCAGCCATGGAACGGCAGCCATTGCCCAACTTTGCTCAAGTGATCTTGTGTGTGACTGTAAAAGTTGTTCTGTTTGGCTCCTCCTCAGACACTTGTCATTATCATAAAGCGAGATGCTTCGTAAAGAATGCATGCTACAACCATGCCAGCCAGCAGATGCAACAGTGAACCAACAAGATCATTTCGGGTATGAGATTACCCTTTTTATTTTGCAGCTGTATGCAGAATATTTAAAGTGGAGAATTTACCAATGGCTTAGGTATAAGGTGCAGAAGCTCAATAAACATCATTGCCGTGCAGTGAATAACTTAAAGTTCCATCTTTTTTTAATTTTACAAACTAGAATTCGCCTCACTAGATGTATGTGAAATGATGGCATCAAAACATATATTGTAATAACTTGTATAACTGGATCTGGTGTTAGCAGACCCAATGCTATGTTGCATTAATTTTTGCAGCTAAAGCTCAAGCGTCAACGTGATAAAATGTTTCAATATAAACTGAGAAGAGAGCAATGTTAAAGTAATTTATTTTTCAAAACAACTGTGCTGTACTGATTGTAATGTAATTTACTTGATAAGCAGTACTCAGAAATAGTATACTCTCCTGATGCTTACCTTCACCTGTTTTTATTTCAAATTTGTGATTAAAACATTTGTCTTGTCACAGCTGACAAGATGATCGACAAAAGGGAGCTTGTAGATCCACAAAGCCTCACAGATAATGAAAACACAAAAAATAACAGCATATAGGCCAGATTGCACCCTGAACATAATGTGCTCTGACCCCACCTCATCCGGATGCCAGTTTGACTTAATGGGTTTATTTTGTTCTCTCTGTTCATGTGTGTATTTTTGCCGTGGTCATTCAGATTTGTACATGGAAATAAAGAGCATATAAATAACTTGCGAAATGTTTTTCTTTCAAACTAAGACTAGCACAGTAAACCCTACCTTATATTATATATATTAATATATATGTGTATATATATATATATATATACATACACTCCCGATCAAAATCTTAAGACCAGTTGAAAAATTGCTAGCGTTCACCTTTTGCACATTTGGATCTTAATGAGGTTTTAAGTAGAGCTACATTATGCAAAAGCAAGAAGAAGAATGTGACAAAAAGCACTTTAAAAAAGTAATTTTTTTGAAAACAACAATTAAACTAAAATAGGCTGTTTATCAGCTGATCAAAAGTTTAAGACCATCGCTCAAAAAATGACAAAAAACTCTCCAAACCAAAACAAAACATTTTCTCAGTAGGACTCAGTAATGAGTACTTCCACCGTTCTTGTTAATCGCTTCAATTGGTTTGGGGATGCTTGATGTGAGTGTTTTCAGGAAGCTAGTGGGAACATCGCTCCAAGTGGTGAAGATGGCTTCAAGAAGGGCATCAACAGTCTGGAACTGATGGCCATTTTTAGAAACTTCTCTTGCCACCCATCCCCTAATGTTCTTCATTGGGTTTAAATCAGGCAAACATGCAGGATGGTCCAAAAGAGGGATGTTATTCTTCCTGAAGAAGTCCTTTGTCAAGCAAGCATTGTGAACTGCAGCGTTGTCCTGTTGAAAAACCCAGCTGTTACCACACAGACAAGGGCCCTCAGAGGGATGCCCGCTGCAACGTCTGCGTGTAACCGGCCACTATTTACACTTTGCCAAGGAGTATCAAACATGGCACATTGAAAGGTGGAAAAAAGTTTTATTCTCTGATGAGAAAAAATTTAACCTTGATGGCTTCCAAAGTTACCGGCATGACAAGGAGATAGCACCTGAGATGTTTTCTACCCGGCATACTCGGGGTGCTTTTTCATTCAGTTGAACACTGGAGCTTCAGGTGGTGCAGGGTCGTCAGACGGCAGTTGGTTACATGCAAACGTTGCAGCAGGTATCCCTGAGGGCACTCGTCTATGTGGTAACAGCTGGGTTTTTGAACAGGACAACGCTGCAGTTCACAATGCTTGCTTGACAAAGGACTTCTTCAGGAAGAATAACATCACTCTTTTGGACCATCCTGCATGTTCCCCTGATTTAAATCCCATAGAGAACATTTGAAGATGGGTGGCAAGGGAAGTTTATAAAAATGGCCATCAATTCCAGAGAGTTGATGCCCTTTGTGAAGCCATCTTCACCACTTGGAGCAATGTTCCCACTAGCTTCCTTGAAACACTCGCATCAAGCTTGTGTGCTTTTTGTACTTTTTGTCACTCTCCCCCTTCTTGCTTTCCCATATTGTAGTTCTACTTAAAGCCTCATTAAGATCCAAATGTACAAAAAGTACAATCTAGCAACTAGTCTTAAGATTTTGATCAGGTCTGTTTCAAATGACAGTTTTTGAAGATAAAAAATATAATATGAATACCCATTAGTATATTGTATGTTACAAATGGTTTAAAAAACAGAATGAACTAATATCCTACATTTGTCGCTGTTGAAAGTATTTTTTTAAGTTTCGTGTGGGCCAAATAAGATGACTTTGCCTTCACGGCTTTCACTCACTCATTGTCTCGCGAACGCTTAAATAGTGCATAGTGCGTGCATATAAACAAGCAGTTCAGGCTGTACATCCATTGATAACAGTTAATGTAAGCAGCAAAACTTTGCCAAATTGCTATTATTAGCTGACTACAAGTATAACTTATGTGCCAGTGTGTTGTGTGAGGGCATGGCTTCCAATGGCAAAGCAGGTCTGCAAAGCGGGTTTGTAACATTGGAAGGTTTCTCCCCTTCAGGCAGTACTTAACCTGGGCAGACATAATCAACATTAACATTTGTTGTTATGGAGTAACGATGCTGAATAAGAATCTCACTAAGATGTTGGGGGGTTGCATTGTATCCCATGTTATTAATAAACGTCCTCTAATTATAAAACTTTTAGAAGTCGTATTACCGACTTGAATACTTCTACATTTTTAGTGAGTATCAATTGCTTTTACGCCGAGGTGCCGTTGCCATAAAAACAGAGGAGGATCTTTCTGCTCTCTCAGCCAATGAGCGGTTACGCCTTCGAATGCTTCTTTCTGATTGGTGCCGGGGCATTCATGTATATTATTTGTTTGGTCAGTTCATGAAACCCGCGATTTACAAAACTTGCTCTACTAAAAAAGTATCAAGTATAAAGATAAACTTCTCCTGGTCGTGTACTGACGCTGTGAAGTCACGCATGGCGAATTCAACCCGGAGTTAAGGTTGCTCAGACCGAAAGGAACAGTGTACGAAGGTGTTTATAGCATGCTAACTTGGCTAAGCTAATAACACAGGGGAGTTGGCGTTTCCTAGTCGACTGTCGTCAACTAACGACGGCGTCCATTATATCCTTCCAGAACACTTGATCTAATTTGAGGTGAGTGTTTTCATACAATCTTTCCAGCTTTAAGACAGTAATTCTCTACGTGGGCTACCAACTGGCATTACAGCTGGATAATCTTTACCAATGTCGCTGGCCACCGAAGCTCGATTTGAAGCAAGACGCCACTTCATGGATAAAGGGGCGACTATCTGTGTGGTTCCCGATCTCTCCTCCGACCTCTTGGAAGACGAGTTAGAGTTGAACAGGTCCTACCCATGCACCCAAAGACCGTTGCAGAAAAGAAGCATTTTAGAATTGCAGCGACGTTATTATTCCGGATCCTCCGCGGGTAAGCAGACTAACAAGCTACACATTGGACCATTTTGGTTTTACTGCTACATTGGGTGAGATTTAACGTTTCTGACTGAAATATTAGGTGATTTGCCATTGCCAAAAATGCCAAATGGCAATTTGCAAAAATTGATAACAGTAGATCAGAGTGATTGTTGAATTTTTTTATGATTTACAGGTGAACATTTAACACCAAGAAACCACCAAATGTCCAACTCGCATCCTGACATTTCTGTCAATGTCCTCCCGTGGCCGTCCACAATGTCTGAGATGGAGGACAACCTTTATGCTCAACTTACATCTACAGATGTTGGACTGTTTGTGTCTCCTTTGGCACTCAACCCAAACAAAGTGCTTTTGACTGTGGATCACAAAAGCAGGGAGGTATGGAGTTTTTTGGTGTAGTTTTTAGATTATGTGTATAATTTACAATTAAGGATAAATAATTTTAATGGTTTTTTTTTAGATTTTATCAGCCAACAATGAGGCCTGCAAACTCTTTGAGTGCACCTCTGAGGAACTGAAAGGAAAGAAGCTTTTTTGTGTCTTGAAAAAAACCACTCAGGTCTTAGAAGAAGCGCTGGATGAGGACTTTTTGCTAATGAATGGAACTGTGGCGACTGTGTCTGGCAAAGTGGTATGTTTTAACATTAAGCCATCTTGTTGTCTTGACCTTAGGTAAAATGTTTGTCACCTATGATATACGATGGGTATTCAGAGTGTTTTCACAAAAACCCCAAATGTCTCTCGTCTCTTAGGTTGATGCAGTGACAATGTCCGGAGAGATCCCTATGTCAGTGTGCACTCACAGCATGTCACAAAACGGAGAACACCTCGTTGTAATGATGGAATATGTGGAACGCGTTTCTGCTTTTTTGTCATTTACTCAAGATGTATGTGTGTTTTTTTGTTTGTTTTTTTTACCGGCCTTTTATTTCAATATATGACCTTGTCATACTGCAACAAAATGAGTGAATAAGGGTGAAAATATCAAATGCTTTTCAGTAGGATGTAGTATAGTTCCACAAAAATAATGAACATAATTTTTAATTAATACCTCTCCAACTGGCATAATTTTTATACTTGGATTTTGTTGCATACAAACCTTAAACCTAACCCTGTTTTTTAATGTCATCTTTTTGTGTGTATTTTTACATGTTATATTGTTGACGGAAGGCGTTTGTAGGTTTAACTAACTCACCATAACTTATTAAAACCCGTTTTTTCCCTCCTTAGGGTAATATTATTTCTTGTGACTCAGTCTTTGCTCATCTCCATGGATACCACCATCCCGATGACTTAAAAGGACTTTCTGTTCCGGAGCTTATCCCTTCCTTACAAATCCCCCTTCACTCCCAAGCATTGCCCAAAGTAAGCACCCTACTAAAACTGTACCACTCTGTTAAGAAAAGCTGGCTCTCATCAAGTCTGTGTTCACGCTTATTTACTTATTTGATCCTTTTTAGATGCTAAGGATTCAGCGAGTTTGTGGTAAAAGCAGAGACGGTGCATCAGTACCGTTGTGTATTAAGCTTCAGGGGGCTGTACAGTGTGCAAGACCCCAGCAACAACACAATGAGGTGGACTGTGCAAACACAACAGACAATCTTGACAGAGAGGATGCACCCAAAACAGAAGACTCTCACACCCATCTCAGAGAGCAAGGTTGTTTAATTCGTTACACTCATGATAGATAACTGAATATAGAGTCATATAATATACTGTTTAATCTCCTGTTTGCACCACAGCATGAGTGGTTTTAAATGAAACAATTTTATTACTTCCACCTGTAATGGTCATATTTCATTGCTGATTATAGTGAGTGGATATAGTAAATGGATTTTCGCTAACCCAGGCGTCGAGACAGACAGCCGAGTTGTCTCCCCCAGCCCCACTCTGGAGTACAGCGGAACAGTTTGGGCGTTCATCCCACTCACCAGCCTACTCCTGCTGCGACCTGATGGTTCAATCTGCAGCATCCGCGATCAACAGGCTCTCAGTTTGTTTGGCTACAGCAAGGACGAGCTGCTGGGGAAGGTTAGCCAACGAGACCAGCTGAGAAAGGATGACCGGCATTATGTCTTCTTTGCCAAGCTTCATTTGTCACTGTCAACTTTGTCTTTAATAGTGCGTCACTTTCCTCATGCCCGGTTTCTATGGATGGATGTCCGATCCAGTCAGGAAGGTCACTCCCTTCCCCGAGTCGCAAGCCGAGCCTGTCAAAAGTGCAGCTGAATCCAAACTGTCAGGGAAATCTGGTAAGCAATTTAAGATGGCAGCATTTGACCACCATGTGCCTTCCCTCTAAACAACTTTTTTTTTTTTTTTAAACCATATCTTTGTGTGTGTTATCTATTGTACTCTCACCTTCAGTCTTTGACCCTTCCTCACTGGTGGCCGGAGACATGGCCATGGTGCAAGAGGCCTGCCGGCGGAGATCTTCCACAGGGAGGGGTAGAATCTTCACTGGGAACAGCACCAGGCTGGACAAACAAGGAAGTGCTTTGTCTACACTGTCCCCTCCTGCTGTCACGTCCACACATGTGTTTATGTAAGCCTACCAATTGTTTGCTCTCATCATCAATCCTCTAACAGGATGGTTAGCTTTTTATGAACTATATATATATATATTTTTAATACAGTACGTAGCTGTGATGGGCGGTGCATTTGGTACCTGGGTCTTCATTAGGCCAATAGGAATTTATTTCCTCGGACACTCTGAGAGCCAGTATCAAAAACCAGTATAGAAATTTTAGTAATTATGCTCCTTGGTGGGGTTTCGAACCACCATCTCCTGGATAGAGCAACGGCACCGCCATGTGCCATACAGGGGTGCAGAGAGGAGGGAACTATTACGTAAAACAGCCGTGGGCCCCGTGATATTGCAGCGAAGACAGTATTTTACCAATATAAGTCCCATTATCTTCAGATACACAGTAACCAATACGCCTTACTTACATTATTGCTAGTAAAGAGAGTTAGTGATGAATTTCCAACGGTAACACATTTGACAGGTATAAATAGTCAGTCAACTCTAAACATTTACACTATATTATCTGACGATAGCTTCAGATCAGATCAACAATCCCGATTTATCTATTAACAGGACAAAAATATAAAACTGTTTTAAGTAAAATCCATTTAATAACCAGAGATTTCTCCTCAGTCAGCCATTGTGGGAGTAACTTATTTTGCAAAACAATTTTGTTCTGATCAACCAATCAAGACAGGGGCCTGCCTCTTTGCTCCAATGAACCAATCAGGGGGCCCTGCAAAGCTGGCTTTGAGGCAAAACAGTTTAGAAATCTGATCCCATTGCTACTGTGTATGTGTATGCAACAGCGACATTGTCAGAGAATTTAATTCTGAGGGCCTGGGCAGATTGCGTTGATATAGCAACACATAGAAGCTGAAATCTGATTGGAAAAAATATATATAACTTCCACTACACTAAATATATTACACTAAATATAAATCACCGCAGCAAAAGACCTATGCTGCAAAATGAAGACAATATTCTTTTGGTAATAAATTGTTCATTAATGACAACATAATCATTTACATGAATGTTTAAAAAAAAACCTGAGAAAATAATAAAAGCAATAAAAAATAATAAATGTTATGAATGATTTAAAAACGTTTTGCCAGAAGGCAGAAATCATGCGTAAGTTTATGGGCTGTAACTTCATTTAAATGAATACATTACATACTCAACTTAAAAATTAAAATAAATATATATATTTTTAACAGTGAACAGGAGCTTTTTGGTATGCTGAACAAAGGGATGCTGTGATTGGCCATTGTTAGGCATTTTGGGAGGAGGAGGAATGATGAGAGAGAACCAAGATTACCAATGGGAGGGCATTACTTTGCATTACTGCCCCAGTGGAGGGCAGCTTGTATGGCGGTACATTCAAAATTCTGGGCGGCACTTTTCATTTTCATTCTCTTATTTTGAATATTTTTTCATTAAATGGGATTCGTATTATGAAGTTTTCGTATAATAAAGTTTTAATAAGTCGAGGTTCCACTGTACAGAAAAAAAACATGTAGTGAAAGATGGAGTGTTATTTAGTGTTACCAAGTGACTGGCATGGAAAGATGAAGGCATCAGATTTGTTGCATCTCTTGACAAGTTCTGTCACAATCTATTTGGGTGCGCAATAATTTGTCCAGATTTTAAAATTATTCAGCCTTATGCTATGACTGAGCTTGATGGTTAGGCTGCTTTGATCCTCTATTCACAATTAATCTTTCTTAGTATGAATATTCAAATACTCAACTTTTCTGTCATTATTTACCACATTTTTTGTTGATGCTGATGACCTTTTACTTGTTTTATTTAGTGCTAATGACACTTCAGAGCTGCTGGAGGAAGCAGCTCGGGTAGCTGGTGCCAGTAACCACCTAGACAATGGAGAAACCACTCAGGCTCTCCTTAAGACATTTGCCTGGGTTGACCATCCAGAAAAAGACACCACCTGCATGGTTTCTGTTGAAAAGGCATATGAACAAGAGCTCGGCTGTGAGGTTCAGACAAATGATCATCCTATCATTGAAATCATTGCAGGTATTGGTTCACATCCATGTTTAATCTGTCTGTATTGCAATGCTCTTTAACCAACACTGCATACACCATATTAACATGGATGTCTCTAGACACACCCACTCGGAATGGACATGCTGTTCACAGCGGGGGTGTCAAGTCTTCTGGTCTGGCAAAAGACAGACACTCATGTACATCTGTCCTTCAAGACTCCAGCTTTGAGGTCATTTCAATGGAAAGCAGGTGCGAATCTCATATTAAACTACAGCATTACACATACTGTATGTTGGTGAATGACAATAAATGTTGCACGATTTTACAGGTCTTCCTCTGGCTTTTGTGAAAAATTTGCTGGCCATGGTGGTTCTGATCCATGCCAGGCAGATGTCAGCTGTTTCCTGGACCTCAACAGCAACGGTGATTTGGTGACCCGAGCCCTGGCCGACCTAGATCTGAGTGCCAGTGTGGAACTTCTCAGCGGTGGTCAGGGCATTGATGAAAACCGGCACTCCATGACCTCTTATGATACAGCTGAGTTACTGCGTACACCCTCTCCGTGCGTGCTCGGGTCTGACCTGGAAGCTGGGCCTGTCAACAGCAATAAAGAAGCCAGTAATGCTGCAGCTGAAAAGCAGGCTGACTCTGATCAGTGGGCGGCTCTCTCTTCCATTCCAAAGGAAAATGGCCAGGAATTCTGCATTAGTGGGACGAATACCGAGGCTCAGTCAGTAGTGGACCTTCCTGCTACGTCTACACCAAAGAAACAGAAGGTGGAGGTGGGCGGTGTCACCTCTGATGTTCCGCAGATACTCGAGGGCCGATTTGAAGGATGTGGCTACCACAGAGATGGCACAAGAGTTGGTTAGTTTAAGCCTTTATTATTACTTTTCCTATTTTTGCTAACACAATAGGATTTACTATTTCATCTCCAGAGGTGCAGTGTGATGTGATCAGAACCATCCTTCCTGATGGAAGCCCTATGTTCTGCGTGTGGATGAGCAGGCATGGCCAGCAGCGGTCGGTGTTGCAAACTGATCGATCCTTCATTTCTAAATCAAGAGCCAGTCTTGGGGAGGTCAGCTGAAGAGGAAAAAATATATATACTAGACTATTTATTTGTTGTTTTTTTAAATTTTATATATTTTTTAATTTTACTTTTTTAACTTAAAGCAGTCACATATTAAGTATGTTCTCATTCCAAAACCCTCCCTCAGAAGATTGCAGAGGCCAGCCATGTGACAACGTTGCGCTCCACCTTGGATCTTGAACACTCTCAGGCCTGTGATGGGCAGTTTGAGGAGGAGTACCAGCCTATTAAAGCGGTCGGAAAAGGAGCCTTTGGGTTTGTCTGGAAGGCAATTAGACGCTGCGATGGACAAGAAGTACAAAAATTTCCATTAAAAACTTGTTAATCTGGCACACACAACCAATTTTTTGGTATCATAAAGTTATGTTTACACATTTGCAGACAGTGGTGAAGTTCATTAGCAAGGCCAGGATTGTGAGTGACTGCTGGGTAGATGACCCAATGTTGGGCCGAGTCAGCCAGGAGATTGCCATCCTGACTCGTGTGCATCATCACAACATTGTCAAGGTAACAGGCCCCGGTTCTGAAACTCACTTATAGATAGATACTTTATCAATCTCTAAAAGAAATTCACTATGTATAGATAAAAAATATATAGTATTTTTTTCCCCTCAGCATCTTGTGTGTGTTTGCTTCATTAGGTTCTGGAGGTGTTTGAGAATGGGAGTTACTTCCAAATGGTGATGGAGAAACACGGAGATGGTTTGGACCTCTTTGAATTCATCGACATGCAGCCACGACTGGACGAGCCACTTGCTAGCTATATATTTAGACAGGTAAATGCATGTAGGGAACAGTCACAGGTGTGTGGCAGAGGGGGCTTTATCGGCCTGTAGCTTTCATTGGTCCTCTATAATAACATAATTAAGTATTATAAGGAATATTATTAGTTAATACAGTAAATTGCTATGTCACCTATGACACAAAGCTAAGATGTGGATGGATAGTCTAAGTGCCCTTCAATCATTTAAATGTTTTGTGTATGGAGCTCGCACTGGAAAAAGTTTGAACATTCCTGCTGTAAAGTATTCAGTAGATGGTTGTGCTGAACTGTAGGTTCTGTGTTTCTCTCTTAGCTGGTGGCAGCCGTTTTCTACCTGAGGACAAAGAACATCCTGCACAGGGACATTAAAGACGAGAACATCATCATTGACAAGTGCTTCCACATTCGCCTCATAGACTTCGGTTCAGCGGCCATGATGGCGCCAGGGAAGCTCTTTTACAATTTCTGCGGCACACTCGAGTACTGCTCTCCAGAAGTGCTTCAAGGAAACCCGTATGTACATGATCGCTGCAAAACATAAGATGCAGCTTTTTTTATTTGGTGTCAAATGGGCAATTTTATAACCACTGAGTTGGCTAAAGTGTACGTTTATGGAGAGAGATCTGTTTGAACAGCTTACTCAATGCATTACACCGGACAACAGAATCGGTTTGAGCACTGTTTTCCAGTCTTTTATGACTTTTATGAGCCATAACCTTGTCAACACATGTTAAAATTACCCAGAGCATCAAGGATACAACAATCAAAGTTTTTTAAAACATTTGGAGGCCACAAATTATGTGATGAACACAAATTTGCAATAGCTGCTTGGTTAATGTGTTGATGTTTCTCTTGTGTAGATATGAGGGGCCAGAGTTGGAGATGTGGTCTTTGGGGGTTTTTCTGTACACGCTGCTGTTCAGTGAGAACCCTTTTTGTGGTGTGGCTGAGATCCTGGGTGCCAAACTGAAGCCCCCGTTTCCTCTCTCTCCAGGTGCTGTAACTGCTTTATTCCATCACTGGTTGTAAAAGATGTTTACCAACTGTGTGCTCTATATACCAGAACTGGACAGTGTGTTATGTGGGCTCCTGCATCCTGAACCCACCCAAAGGATGACACTGGACCAGTTGCTTCTGCAGTCCTGGATCAGCCAGCCAATTTCACTAGCAGAGTACACCTGGACGGAGGTGTTCCCCTCAACTCAGAACTCCAGTGAGTACTTCAACAAGAGGGTTTCACCAAAAAATACATCTTGAGTTGCAAAAGCAGAACATTTCCACTACTTGTCTTTTAAACAGGCTTACTGCAACACCAAGATTTCATTCCCCAACAATATGTAGGACAAGATTTGTTCCCAGATCAGGGTGATGACACCCTCCCTGATGAGGAGGATGAGGAAGAGAGGTTGTCCATGGTGGCTCTGGAATCCGAGCTCCAAAGATACCTCAATGATAATTAAAGACGATGAATGAAAACCGAGCACACACACTTCCATCCAGCTTTTTTTTGTCAGCTGCAGTTATTCCAACAAAGCTTAAAAAGTTATGGTGTAGCAGTTTTTAAGACACATTTTTATTTATTCTTTTAATATTTTTTTCAAAGCAATAAAAATAGTAATACCTCACACATTTCACCTTTTTATCCAAGTTCACCCAAATGACAAAAGCCTTGAGATGTCAGACCTCAAATTGAAGCAATTACTTTAACATGAAATTACATTGTAAATATATATTTATGTTATTTATTTATATGTATACATTACGATTTTTATTGTTTTATTTTTTTTTTATTTCTGTAAACATCTGTCATTTAAATAATAATTGAGTTTTTAAACATGAAGTGGCGGCGTGGAACTTTTACATCATTTTTTGTGTTTTCTTTCTTGACATTAAATGCCTGCAAAAACCGTCCTTTGCATTCATTTCGTCGCGTGTTCTTCAGCTTCATTGCCTCACATCATTACTAAATCACTTTACTAAACTTGAAAAGCCGGCGTGTCTATTGGTAGACAGAAATATATACTGTGGTATGTAGTAGAGAGTAGCGGCAGTTTTTAATAATATTGATAACATTTAAATAAAAACGATTGTTCAGAACAAACTAATTTGTCGTCCTTTTTCAAGTCCGTAAATGTTAATCTCGCTCACTACACGGAAATGTACACACTGCTCCCAACTGACGCGTAGTTTAGAATCACAAATTAAAAAACAAACCAAGAGCTATTTAACAAAACGCTCTGCTTTTCATATAATGTATTTTAAGTGTTACAATTTTCGAAGAATTCAAGTATCAAAATTAAACCCAAAAAATCGCCTTATTGTGTGTGCTCCGTCAGGGCGGAACTTTTCTTTTCTTTGGTGTTGATGCACGAAATTTAATTTGGGACGGACGAAACATGAACGCTGGTGTTATTTCACGCCAGGTGAGTAAATAAAAGCGGATCTTGCAGGTTGAATGCGGTTTTCTGTCATTTCAATTTTTAATGTTAACATTTTTAAACACTATTGGTGGAAAACAACACCGTAGCGTTTTACGATTTAATGATGGAACCTTCATAGAGCCCATCCATGTCAGCGCTGCTATTTCTTACATACGTTCGCAGGTTCTTCAGTGGGTTGTAAGGCGTGCCACCTCATCTATATTTAGCCCCCTTCAGTCAGGTAGATGGCTGCATCGTCCATGCGTCCAGAGTAGACTGTGCTCGTCTGGCAGCACCTCGCTGCAAAGTGCAGCCAGCAAAGACCCAACTCCCCTTCAGACAGCGACTGTTACAGAACTGTCTCTCCAAAGCCTGTCTGACATGGGCTTCGCAGACACACAGGCTGAGGCAATATTTGAAAGTGTGACAAAAACCAGAGGTGGAAGCACTGCCAAGCATTGTCTATCAACTCTCACAGCTTTGTTTGTGTTGGGTCTCAACCCTTCCAGCGTGGTGAAGTTACTGACTAAATGTCCTGAGCTTTACACCGTCAAGGAATCGCTTCTTCAGCAGCGCATTGCCAACCTGCGCAAACTTGGTTTGAGGGAAGGTAAGGTTACGTCTGGGTTTTTTCCCTCTCTCCTATGCATACTTAAAATATGTATTCATTGTGTCTACGTACAGGCAGTCTCCAAAGATTGGTGGCCTACTACCCAGCCATCCTCACTGTGCCTGTGAAGACGGTCAAACATGTGGTGATGTTCCTCAGAGAGAAGTGTCTGTTTACAGTACAGCAGGTCACCGACATTCTCAGGGACAGTCCTGGTGTGGTGCAAGAGGACCTGGCTCAGCTGCAGTACAAGTTTCAGGTACGGTCTAGCAGGGGTACCCCATAGTGCGGCCTGCGGCACTACGGGACGGACAGAAATGTGCAAAAAATGGTAAATGTAATGGAAGAAACCATTGAAATGTTGGTACTAATAAAAAGAACCCAAAGCTTAGAAGCAGGCACAGTTTTCTTAGCAAATCAACAGCAATTTGTTTTCAAATGTAATGATTATTGTACTTTTGCCACCTTATAGAACCTGCGTACCACACTTTGAGAATAGGTGGACTACACAGTAGTGCTCTACGCATGAGCTACGTTTTGACAACATGTTTTCTTAATGTGTCCACAGTATGTCTACTTCCGAATGGGCATCAAACAAGCAGAGATGGTCAAGAACAAATTGTTTCGTTCCACCCTGGAAGAGCTGCGCTGTCGTCACTGTTTTTTGGAGCGCCGTGGATTGTACCAAACCCCCGACAAGAAAGGCCAGACCACCATCATTAACCCCAAACTGAACAGCATTCTCGGCGTGGACCTGGACACATTCTTGACACACGTGGCCCAGGCGGCATCGGCGGAGGAATATGACGTCTTTCAGAGACTGATGGCCAGGGAGTGGCAGGAAGAGGAGCATCAACATGGCAACATCCAAGTAGGAAGTGAAGACGATGACGAGGTGGAAGACGAGGACCAGGAGGAAGATGAGTTTGAAGGCAAGGATAGTTATAGGAAAAGGAAACCAAAAAGGAAATGACACTAAAAAGCTTTTTTTTGTTTTACCTGGTTCTACCAAGTAAAAACAATTAAACAGTGAAAAAAATGATCCTCATTTGTCTTGTTCTTGGCTAATTGTGCATATTATTGCAAATAAACAATTTCACATACCAATCAATGTCACAGTAACTCTTTATTGTCTTATTTTTGTTTACACAGAAGTAATTCCTTAGGCTTAGCTAATTTAAAACCCACTTCCCAAACATAACTTCTCTATTAAATAGAAACGATGAATACAAAAGAAAATGTGTCTGCTGTGCAACTAATGGTGGAAAAGCTCCACCCTGTTACTACGTGACGGCCGAGTGCCTGCAGCGTAGAATCATTTGTACGAGTCAACAAAGAAGACATCAGATAAGGGACAGGCGGCAGAAAAACACCTGGTGATTTACACAAGATTTCTGCCTTAATGGATGTTCGACACACAACGTGTTCTCTGCCATGGAGGACATGAGGTAAGAACTTTGCTCGGTCAATAAGTGCTTTCAGTCTGAATAGAAATTATTGATCCATACGTTTGTGCGCTTTAACGATTAAATCTTGACGTGTCTGTGCCATAAAGCTACAAGTGTATTAAATTATGTTTTGATGTAAGCCTGACACTGTGTGGGACATTTCCAATGGTTCTAATTAACATTATTAGTAAGATAAATGTTCTATTTAGAGTCCATATGTGTACTGTGCATATTACATTTCAATCAATGTAGGTCCATACAACACCTCCCAATTACATACTCTGTAGCAAAGCAAGAACCTTCTTGATAGGTGTACCGATGGGACTTTGTAACTAATTACCCATAAGCGACCTTTTGTTTAAAATTAACAATACTCACGCGTTCCATCGATAGGAAGCTGCCAGAGGAAGAAGTTGATACATACAACAAGACAAGATGGCAGAGCCCATCCTGATCACCAATCTGACACAGGAGTGGGTGGCAAGCCTGCGAAGGTGGCATCTGGAGCTCTTCTTCATCCCCACCATCATTGTCACGCTGGCCACCATGCTGGTGAACCCCGTCCTCATGACGTGCATCTTGGTGTCACGTGCTTTACGGCAGGAGACGCGCTACCTGCTGGTGGCCAACATCCTGGCAGCGGACATGCTCTTCCTCACCCTCAACCTGGCCACTGCCATCCTCAATGCCACAGAGGCCGAGGTGCCATGGCTGCTCTGCGAGTTGGTCACCGCCGTCACCGTCACGGCCTACTGCTGCGCCATTCTCACAGTCACTCTCATGGTGGTGGACACTTACGCTGCCGTACGCTGGCCGCTGCACTACCACGATCTTCTCCCGCCTGCTCGCACCCGCAGGATCCTGCTGGGGGCTTGGCTGCTGGCAGCGACCTACCCCTTCACCCTGGTCATCCTCATGGAAGTGGAGAAGGGGAACCCGCAGGAGAAGGTGACCGTGTGCCTCGTCCTCATTTCCCTTGGCATCGTTCAGGCCGAAAACATGGCGGGGATCCACATCTACTTCTTTGTCGCCGCTGTCATCTGCGCCGTGCTCATCTTCTACTGCTACATCCGCCTCTACATGGTAACCAGAACCCAGGGTATCTGGCAGAACCGCTTCTCCAGAGCACGCATCACTCTGTTGGCACACGGGTTTCTGCTCTTGCTTTACTTCACCCCTGGCTTCATCTTCACCCTGGAGCTCCTTCTGTTTCAGAGCAAAGACGTCAGTCAAGATGTGCAAGTGTGGTTGAGCACGGTCAACATGTGTGTGTTCATGTTGCTGCCCAGGGCCTTTGCTCCTTACCTGTACGGCCTGCGCTACCACGAGGTCTCTGATACACTCCTGCAGATGCTGCACCGAAGACTCAGCCAGATCACATAACTCACGCACAGCTTCACTGACTTCCTTGGAACTGCCCATTCTGAGTATTGTTCCACCCAATGAGTGCCATCAACCTTTTAGAGAAACTACCAGCTGCAGTCAATCAGGACTACTAACAAGAAGTTGATAGAGAAGTTACAAAGCATTCATTGCCACTAATTATTACAATTCGGATTGTAGAATGTATGTATTGTATAAACAGTTGTCTCTTTTTAAGCGGTTAATTAATTCCAGACCCAATCAGGTTAAATGAATTTCGACGATATAAAGCATACAGTGAATACATTTGTAGTCAGAGCATAGAAAACTTGTTTATGACTTTGAAAATATGTTTTTTAACATTATTAGAGCCCTGTAGACATGAAATAACACCCCAACAGTCACCTTTACACTACTATTATTTATTGCTAACACCAGATTGCAACTTGTACACTGCAGGGACTTGCTACCAAGCTAACCAGTTAGTCTCAAATTTATTTCTTCCAAAATTAAGAAGCAAATAACTTACCACTTCCACACTGAATGGAAGTGTCGGACATTCCATTGCTGACTTCATGCAGTGTTAAGGTGATGAGAAACAACGTAATGTCTCAATGTTTTGTGTCCTTACTCAAAACAGTGATTGTCCGTCCATCCATCCATCCATTTTCTATGCCGCTTATCTTCACTAAGGTTGCGGGGGTACGATGGAGCCTATCCCAGCCAACTTTGAGCGAGAGAAGGTTATGTCCAGGTTATGACCTGGACTGGTTGCTAGAGGTGATGATTTATTAATTTCTGGAAAAACAAACAAGCAAGGGAACTTTGCAAGGGATGACTGTATTTGAGCTTGTATGTACAATTCTAAAAAAATCCAAAATAAAATGAATCTCATTTCCAATATTCATGCTTATAGTGTATGTAAACTTAGATTATCATTTTTACACAGCTCCTGTTATATGACTTCGATTTTTTTGCAGTAGGTCTTTGAAAAACAACAACAACAAACAGCACGGGCTCCCGTCAAGATTATCGCAAGGGTTTTCAGATCTGTGACCAAGTGACACGGCGCCCTGCATGACCTTATACGTGAAATGGTTTTGAGGTCTTGCTGTGCCTCAATTTAAATGACTCATCTCTTAACCATCTAAAAGCTGATGCATCTAAAGACTGCTGCTGCTCCTGCTGCCCTTTCCAAGACAGACTCACAAATTGACGTTTTTTTTTAAAATTTTGTTCTTTTCTCAGAAATAGCAGTCAGTAGCACCTGCTGGGAGAAAAGACTTGTGAGTCTTCCAGACTATTTATGTCCGTCATCTCTAAACGCAGCATGTGGAGGATTAAGTCACTACATTTGTACACTTCCTGCAGTTACTCGGTTAAAATGCATAAGTAAGTTAAGGTGCCAGTGAGTTAAATAGTAGTCAGTGTCCTTATCATCTCAAATAACTTATATTGCAATCCTGATGAATGATAATTGTAATAAATAATAATAGTGATGAGTGATGTATATACATTTATTCCTTCATTCATTTTCTATGCCACCTATCCTCATTTGGGTCGTGGGTTTTTAGTGTTGTTCTTGCATATTTGTGTTTAAGTTTAGTTTATTCCTAAGATCATATTTCTCCTCTCTTGTTTAGAAAAATTGTATAACATTCTTTGGTAACTGGTTGTTGTTTGCTTTATGCGTCATTTTAGCGGTCTGAAGGATGAATTTGTATGTATGTGGTGTGTTTTACTGTATACTGTATGCCTGTAATTCTTTTTAGAATGTGTTTAATACGAGTGAGAGGCATATTTATAAGGCTTAGATTAGCAAACGGAGGCATTTTTAAGTATTAATCAAAGCTTTTGGACATTTACTGAGGTCTTGGAACGTCACCTCATTACGAGCAGGTGACAGCATTTCTAAATCTTCCTGACAGGTCATCCGAGTTGACAGATTGTTTCAATGTTAGTGCAGACCTGCCAACTTGTACAAATTTGTTGTACTCAACATGCAATTTGAATACGCTTGTATTCTTCACTGCCCTCCGTTTTGTTGCATCTTGCTGGTTTCAGGTACAGGAGTTCAGTACAGATAAACAAGTAGATATCAGTTTCTCATTTCAATCGGGTGGGAGGGAGGTGTGCATGGGAGAAAATAACTGAGTTCGGGCTTGAATGATGGACCGCTTATTTGATCAAAAACATTATATAAGGTGGTGATATAGCTCTATGCCTTTATCTTTGGTCCCTTTCTCCTCTTCTTCTTCCATCCATCCATTTTATATGCCGCTTATCCTCTTTAGGGTCACGGGGATGCTGGAGCCTATCCCAGCAGACTTTGGGCGAGAGGCGGGGTACACCCTGGACTGGTCCCCAGTCAATCGCAGGGCACATATAGACAAACAAACATTCACACTCACACCTATGGACAATTTAGAGTCACCAATTAACCTAACATGCATGTTTTTGGAATGTGGGAGGAAACCCGGAGAAAACCCACACACGCACGGGGAGAACATGCAAACTCCACACAGAGATGCCCAACGGAGATTTGAACCCAGGTCTTCCTGACTGTGTGGCCAATGTGCTAGCCACTCAGCCACCGTGCGGCCCTCTTCTTCTTTGACCTGTGGACTGAGGCACACCCTCCTCCCCAATATCTGTGGTTTGGTCACATGGTGGGCATTTGGTGACGTTTGCATAGCGGCATGTGTAACCCGCCAGTAGAGGGCGCCCATCTGCCGCGCATCCTGACTTGGTGAACCAGTACCACCACACTACCACTAGATGGCGACATTTCTTAACATGAAGGCGTGAAACTGCATTCTTTCCATCTTATACTTCTCTACGCACTGATGGCTTCGGATGAATAGGCAATAGCACCTTTACAGGTATCCCCCTTGAATTTGTACGGTTAGAGACGATGCAAATTAATTACTTGAAAAATGTAGCTTGGCCGATGACTCATGACTTCAATTTGAATAAGGTATCCCCTGTCATATGTAAAATAGTGACACCAGCAAACAGGTGTAGTCCAAACAAGACTCATTTATAATAACAAAACCAGTTTGTACGCGCCATTGATGGCACAGAATAATAAAAAAGAATGTGAGAATATAATGAAAATATCCAAGTCAGACTTTGTTCAGAAACTCACCCTATTTTGTAGTTTAAGTAAAATGAGATAGATGCGCAAGTCCTGCCTTACAGCATAACTTTTGAACTTTAATAACCGTTAGGACCGCATGATAAATTTTGCACGGGTGGGCAAACTTTTTGACTCGCAGGCCGCATTGACTTAACAAAATTGGCTGGGGGGCCAGACTATATATTTGATATTGACAATTTACGTCTGTAATTATTTGTCTTATTTTATTTATAAAAGGATCATACAATCTGCTTTATGTTCTTGTGTCCCTTTTTCAGGAGCACTTTAAACATTAGACCACATCAAAAAACAAAATTGAATTTTATTTTTTATTTTTTTACTGAATAAGACACCCGGAATATACATGAATAAAGGATGTGTGATATACAATATGAACTATGAATGACAAAACATTGACTATTTAGGAGTATGTCGACGTCCCTCCTTGCTTACTTCCCAGACAGTGCATTGGGTAGGTTTGTTGTTGTTGTTCTGGTGTTGTTTGTCACACATGGGTTGACTCCTGTTTCTTTGGCACCGTGAGTAAGGGTAGTTGTTCGGATGGCTGCATGTGAAAAGCAACTTAAACCATCAAAAGCTTGTCTCAGATTGACTCTTGACTACTTGCAAGTCATGTTGCCAGCTTGCATGTTTGCAGTGTTTAAACTGTTGCAGTTTAAACACTTTGGAAGTATCTGGCGGGCCGCATTCAAACACCTGGCGGGCCGGATGTGGCCCCCGGGCAGTACTTTGCCTATCCCTGGTCTATTGTATATGAAGTAGGGCTGTCAAATTATTACACAGTGGATATATTTGCATGTATTAACAGCTTCAAATTAACTTAAAAATGAAATCAAGCTAAAAGATAGCACACACAAAATCACTAGTCCCTGAAATAGTAGCAGAATATTTGAATGACATTTTACTGTGCTATTATGAGCTGTGCAGTTGCGTTCAAAAACGTCACGTAATCACGTTTCCAAGCCTGTTGGAAAACGATGTAAAGATTCCTCAATAACGCCATGTACAGTGGTGTAGGAAAGTGTTTGCCCCCTTCCAGATAATTGTATTTTATTTGTCACACTTAAACAATGACAAATGCAAACATTCAAATGTGGCAAACCTGCAAAAAATAAGAAATTGAGAAAGGGGCAAACCACTGTACATGCACACCGATATGGCGCAACCATAACTTTCAACTGCACAAACGATCAACCATCTCATAGATTCCATCACCATCTTCTAGGACGTAACACACAAGTAGAGTAGTTGTCAAAATACTAGCATATGAATCACTTTGATTAGTATATTTTTGTTGCTACATGGCAAACAAGTAGGTGCAGTAGAAACAAACAAGACCCAGCATTCATGATATGCACGCTCTTAAGGCTGTGCAATTGGGCAATTCGATGAAAGGGGTGTGTTAAAAAGTGATCCATTTTATAAAAAAAATATGAAACAGGTGTTAATCAGGTGGCCACTATTTAAGAATGAAACCAGTGATTTTTGAACATGCATTTCTCTTTGAAAGCCTGAGGAAAAAGGGTCGTTCAAGACCTTGATCAGACGAACAGCGTACTTTGATTAAAAAGTTCATTGGAGAGGGGAAAACTTATAAAGAAGAGCAAGAATTGTTTGGCTGTTCAGATAAAATATCCAATGCCCTAAAATTGAGAGCAAAACTAGAGACTCGTGGCAGAAAACGGAAGACAACAATCAAAATGGATAAAAAAAATAACCAGAATGTCAAAGGCTCAGCCAATGATCAACTCCAGGATGATCAAAGACAGTCTGGAGTTACCTGTAAGTACTGTGACAGTTGGAAAACGTCTGTGCGAAGCTAATCTATTTACAAGAATCCCAAATTACAAGGATAATTTTGGCCCTCCTGTGATTCCATACAGTGACACCAACCGTCACCATACCGACACCGCTACAAGCTAACGAGTTGGCTAATGTCGGCGGGTTAAGTTGCCTGGCTTTTGGTAACTCAACCCATGCCCAAGGTTTTAACACATCGAAGCCTGGTTACGACCGTGAGAAATAACACACGACATGACGAAGTATTTCCACTGCATGGACCTACATACAGTAGTTTTTGAAATCGGTTTTCATTACAGGGAAAAAAACCCAATAACAACATTTACCGGTATAACATTTTTATGCCAATATCGGGCTGATGATATCGGTGGGCTGATATAAACAGACATCCCTAATTATTATCCATTCATTCATCCATCCATTTACTATGCCGCTTATCCTCGCTAGGGTCGCGGGTATGCTGGAGCCTATCCCACCTGACTTGCGGCAAAAGGTGGGGTATACCCTTCACTGGTTGCCGGTTAATCGCAGGGCAGCCTAATTATTATTATTATTTTGTTACTTGTTTTATTATTATTAAATGCCTGCAACTTGCTTCTTTTTTTGCAAGTTTATTATTATTTCTCTCTTCTTTTGCTTTTCTCCCAAAGTATTACATTTTTTCATCTTTATCTTTGTTATTTTATTTCCTCTTAGATATTTTGTTGTTTGTTTAATTGTTTTTATATTACACAAGATGCAAATAGATGCAAAATGTGTCATTAGTGTCATCATCATAAAATCACCATCACTTGATTGCGTGTGTGTGTGTGTGTGTGTGTGTGACAGAGAGGAGGAGGATGTTTGACAGCATCAGCCGACATTTTGACAGAGGTTCTGCATCCCTGGAGGAAAAGGGAGAGCCACAGCGGCGTGCTTGACACTCTGATGATGCCAACTCCCAGCGTCAGCCGCCTGCTCAGGGCGTGCAGTGAGACACGGGATGAGGTGACCTACTTATGAACAGCAGACAATTTGTCAACAAACCAAGATAGGGATTGGCCTTGTTTTTGGACCTTTTATGCAGGTCAATGTTTCATTAGTTTGGGCTTTATGTCATGTGTCATAAGTGTCCCTACGGCCTGTTTATGGGCACCAAATGTGGGAAAAATCTATCATCTCCCTCACTTGTTTGCTGCACTTTTGAGAGAGGAGGCACGCCCAAAGGACTAGTCAAATTATTTCTGATTCAGGGGTGTCAAATGTGCGGCCCAGGACCATTTGCAGCCCGCAGCTCATTTTTAACTGGCTTGCAGCACATTGTAGCAATAAGGGTGACCAAAAAAAACAACAGCAAAAATAAGACAAATATAGCAAAAAAAGGGCAAAATGTAAAGAGAAAAGCATGTATAAAATTCTGTAAATAAAAATAAATTTAAAAATTGTACTGTACATACTGTAACTAATTACATTTTGTAATTGAAGTTTTCATGACATTTTGAAGGAAAAACTTCCATGAACATGATAGTGTCTGACCCTATAGCTAGACAAATGCAAAATATGCACCCATGACAGCTTTCAAAAGGCTTCGCTAGACATCTTAAAATAAATAAGAATAATGGGCTGCCAACTATCTGCCCATCATTTACAGACATGGGAGCTGTAAACCTGATCGTTTTCTTTTCCTTCAGCAAATAGGCCAACCTAACATGATGCTGCTGTGTAATGTTAGCACTGCAGCTCACACAGCTATGCTACTGTCGCTTACATTTGTGTTCTCCAAAACTTCACTCTCTAACTACAGAGTTACGGTGTACATGTAAAAAGTGAACAGTACGTTTCTTGGTGCAACACACGTGCAGCTCATTAGCATTAAAACTACAGACACACAAGCGTGTTTTCCTAGTAGGGCTTACTAAAAGCACTTTCAGACCGTCCAAATTCCAGTATGGAAAAGCAAAACAGAGATTATGGTCTTTGCTGACCCAAACATTTGAAATGGTTTTAATAGTCAATGGGCCCACTTGGCTCCTTCTGTCACCCTTTTGCAAGAAACCTTGGATTCATTGAGGATTGTCATTTTAGATTGGACAAGCAAATCTCAGCAGCGGCGAAAAGCCATTTTTAAGTCAGGTCAAAAAAATACATACCAAGTGCAGACTTTAGAAAGCAGTAGATGCTTTTACAGCATCAAAACCAGACTATTGCAACTCACTTTATACGGGCCTTGACCAGTCCTCCCTCCGTTGCCTCCAGGGGGTGCAGAAAGCAGCTGCCCGCCTACTGACAGCTACTACACCTCATAACCTTGTGCTTGTAGCGCTCCACTGGCTCCCGATGAAATTAAGGGTTCATTTTAAAATGTTAGCTCCTAAATGTTTGCATGGACTGGCCCCACTTTACCTGTCTGAGCTAGCCAACCTCCCCAAGTAAGGTCTGCAGATAAACCTCGCCTGGCTGGTCGCCGCTCTAAACTTGCCCCTACTGCGGCCAGTTCCTTTTCTGTCTCCAGCCTCCCCCTGCACATCAAAGCTGCACACCAGGACTTTAAAAACCTGCTGAAAACCCATCTTTTTAAAAAAAAAACTGGTGTTCAACAAAGATTAAACAAGCACACTGATTTTTAGTTTGTATGTTTAAAATTTGTTTTGTTAGTTACGTTTGCTGTGCATGTGTATTTGTTGTTTTACTGATTTTCTTGTTCTATGCCTTGTGCAGCACTTTAGTTGTTTTTAATGTGCTATATAAAATAAAGTTTGACTGACTTGAAGGATAGATTTTGGCCAACACACTTCCAAACACTATTGTGGGACTTTTTTTTCAACTGTGACAAATAGTCTGATATGAGACCAGTAAGGTCTTGCTTTATACAGAGGCATGGCAGCCAGATGATTTATATCTCAATAGTAAACCTTCTTTACGCCTGTGTTTTTGTCTCTATCCTCTCCATCCTTTCCCTCTGCAATATAAACCTCCAATAATGGCTCATACTCTCACAATCGATCCGGGCTCTCACATTTAGCCGTTGTTTTTTTGCAGCTAGTCAACACAAACCAATGTGTGTGTGTGAGTGTGTAGTCCACCTCTGTAAGATCAATGGGAGCTTTTTGGGAAGAGCGGGGAAAGTCGAGTAGCGGCTCAGCATGTCAGCGATTCTTGTGTAATTGGAGGTAGTGATTGGAGAGCACACACACGGCTTTCTTGTCGAAGATGTGTGCTGCTGATTGCGTGATGTGGCTCATGAGGACGTGCTGTTGGCCAAAGTGGAAGAAGCCGAGCAGGAGAGTAAATCACAGCCAACGGACTGACTGAGCTACGACAGAAGCGAAGAGTCAAATGGAGTAAGCACCAAGAACACCATGCAAGGAGTCAGGTCAAGATCCCCCTCATGCATGCAAAGCCTCTACATCGCTCATGCTGATGACATCACACCTGCGCCTTGTTTGACCCCTCCTGCATGAATACTCTGCTGACTGGCTATACCTAAATACATACAGTAGACATACACTACATACAGACATACAAACTGTCAGATAGTTGTTCTATATAGATTGTTATTCACATTATGATGGGATTCTCCCAAAAGCAAAACTCATTCACACTCATGGATCAGAGACATAAAAGGTGTGTAGGATACCAATTTGCTTGAATATCTATATGCAGATGAAATGTCATTCAAATCTGATGGTGAGAAATGTGTTAATTTATCCCAGGAATTACTGCGTACATGCCACTTTTACAGGAGTGTGGCATGGAAACGAATACAGTTGCAAGTGTGAGGTCTACCTGATAATTATGATACTTGACTTTCCTCACTGGAGTTTTTGATGATTAAAAAATGTACAGTAAATGTCTACTCTGCTGTCTAAGTCATGTACTTGCCAAGGTCTGTGGGTCCATCACAGCTTTTGTCTTGGCTGGGAAGCAAAGGCACTACAGTATTTCCCACTCTGAAATCTGCTCTAACTTAGTTAATCCTTGGGGTAAACAAGTGAACGAGGTATCAAATAAAAGTTCAAGTGATGTTTTATCACAGAGGTAGGGAACCTATGTCTCGGGAGCCAGATGTGGCTCCTTTGATGACCACATGTGGCTCTCAGGCGTTTATTAACAACATAACATTAATTTATTTTAATGTAGTTTTTTCTTAAAATACATGTAAAAGATCCTGCTTACCAGAGAGGTGTTCAAAGTGCGGTCTAAGAGATTTATTGGCCCGCATGTGTTAAAAATAAAATTTCACCAAAACTTTAGGCAAACAGCAGAAAGGAAAAAATCAGCAGTCATTTTACAAAGATAAAAGTCAAAATATTAGGAGAAAAAAAAGTATTCTAACCAAAGTCAGCTGGGATAGGCTCCAGCATACCCGCGACCCTAATGAGGATAAGCAGTACGAATGAATGATCACATACTTGATTTTTCATATTTCAAAATGTTGTGACATTCCTAACTTTAGCAACAGGCTATTGATGCAAGAGCGGTTCCCATGTTATCACAAAGCATCCATGTAGGTTGCTGGCCTGTTAGCTGTTAGTAAGCATAGTTGGCATGGGTTCAAATAGTTGACAGCCAAAGCCCTAGAGCCACCAAACAAATGTGGGTCGCAGGTTAGTGAATTGTCCGACTATCCTGAGAGGACATCAGCAGTCGAAAATACTTGGCTGTATTTTCAAACTTTATTGAACCAGTTGTCTGGAAGATGACCCCCATCACTGGGGTCCATCCATTAAGCAGAGGAGGAAGCCTCAAACAAGGAAGTAACTGCTCTTCATCCTATTATCGGGTTCCACCCTCGCACCTCCTTTTAATTTTGGCACTGCAGTGATTTCATATTCGCACATTATTAGCTGAAAATCTGATTGAAAAGCAGGCTTGTGTTGTGGGCGCCCCGTGGTCGTGGGGGTTCAAACAATAGTGCTTTTATTGTTTAATAGAGCTATAAATATATAATATTAGCAACGGGTAGCGAGTCCATTTCAAATTTCTGATTTCATTTCTAGGACATTTTATGCTCTCTGCATTCATACTAAAAACAGTTTTCAATTGTGAATCACAAAGAACGCCTCCTGCTTTTTTCCAAATGTGCAGTTCCACCTCTCACCTATCGATGGCACTGTTGTACCTCCACCACACGGAGTCGCCACAATAAACACACAAACGCGCACGCCTCAAACCCGGATGGATGACTTCACCGTTCCGCCTGGGTTTCCTTTATGATCCCGGGATCTTCCTCCTCTCTCACCAGACATCAACAAGCCACGCAGACGAGCACACATACCAAGTCCAAGCTCCTCCAGCCGCACACAGGGGCCACCCACAGCTGGCATCCACATACCTTTAACCGGACCCCAAGACCACCACTAAAACAAGACCCCAGCGGGATCTACGACAAAAAAGGACGACTCGAATCCTCGTAGAGACACCATTTGGTAGGCGCCAGCATGTCCGAAGTGTTGCCATACAACGAGGGGAAAATGAGCGGCTATGGGGCGGACAGCGAGGTCAGCCAGATGTCCTTTAGCTGCGGACTGCAGGACACAAGCGCCTTTTTTGCCGGCTCTCAGGCTAAAAGACCCCCGAAGCTCGGCCAGATCGGCAGAGCCAAGCGAGGTAAACGGTCGTTAAGGTGTTACAATATTTGTACAAACATTTCTCACGCCTTTAATGTGTGATGACCCCCTATGGCGCGTTCACGTGCCACGCGAATATTTGAAAACGATGCTTAATTCACCGACACACTGTTTACTTGTACGGTCCTCACTCCTGATGCATTCAGGGACTGATGTGGAGGCTTTTGCGTGCCTCTTAGTGTCACACTGTGATGTATTCAGGATCCAGTCAAATATGATTGTAACATGACTGCTTCGGCCACGTATGTTATTTCGGACTATGCGTGTATGTGAGGCATTCAAGGCCAAAATAATTATGATATTAATGTTATTGTTTGATGCACACGTTATTTACCATTATTAATGTATGGCGTGACCTGTGATGCATTTAGGTACTAATTGATCATGGCATAAAAGTTGCTGGTTGAGACATACAGTGCGTGTTATTTACCAATATAAGTGCATTGTGCTCTTCTGGGATGCATTTTCAGACCGACTGAGTACAATGGAAATGTTACCTTTTGACACATGCATTTAATGTGTGATTACTAATAAATGACACATACATGTGATGCATTCAGAGGACCATTTAAATGATTCAAACACATCTCCTTCATACATATTAAGTGAGATGTATAATTTATGTTGCAGGGATTCTTTGAATATGTTAATGTTTTGTATTAATGTTTTTGTATTTATGCCTACTAATGTCCCCATGATACATTCAGGGACCAATCAAATAGGTTTTAAATGTATCTACTTGTTACATGCATAATACTTCAACTTAATAATGCATGTTGCAACCCCGTGGTGCATTCAGCGACCATGGAGATGTGTTTTTCAGTCTGTTTACATGCAAGCACGAGTCACGCTCACGCGAGGACACACCCCGACAATGGATGTGTTCTCTCTAGCACGCAGTGGTGTTTGCTTAATCCTCATCCCTCCCCACTTTGTTTTTGCTTGGAATGCGCCACAAATGCATGAGAAGGCCTCAGTAAACATCCTCCTCTTCTCCCCCACAGTGGTGATCGAGGACGACCGAATAGACGAGGTTCTGAAGGGCATGACAGACAAGTCGTCACCCGGCGTCTAAGACCACAAGCGATGCCTTGTAGACTCTTTTCATTTTGATCACCGATTTGAAGCACTTGTCGGCTGTGCATGTTGGAGGATTGCAGGAGGTGACGGCACACGGAGTGAGGATGGCACGAAAGATGGTGGAGGAAAAGAAAGGATGGAGGAGGAGGAGTGGAGAGACTGGTCATGGGATATTGCTGGCAATCCTCCAAGCAAGTCGTGATTTTTTTTTCTTTTAAAGAGGAAGAAGAAAGCCTGCGAGATGTCCAGACGGCGGCTCTCGGGTGTTCAACCTGTGCTGACTTTCTATTCATGATAATGGATGAACTTGTCATTAACTAATTTCTCCTTGCTCCAAACGCGCTGTACGCAAGCAAAAACAAGCGGAGGCAGGATGGCGCTCAATGTTGTACACTAGGCTCAGCTTGCAAACCACCCCCCTTTCCTTCCTTTTTAGATGGTGCATTCAGGGGAGCTGTCCTTTCAGGACCAGTCCAATGCATTCCTGCTGCTGCTCTACTGCTTTGTGATCCCAACCCCCCTTCAAACAGACCAAGTCAAGTCTACTAACTAAAGGAGACCTGATTGTATGTAAAAACATATATATATAGTACAGTAAACTTATATATCGAGCCGCACGGTGGCCGAGTGGGTAGCAGAATGGCCTCACACTCCGGAGGTTCAGGGTTCGAATCTCCGTTGGGCATCTCTGTGTGGAGTTTGCATGTTCTCCCTGTGTGTGCGTGGGTTTTCTCCGGGTACCCCGGTTTCCTCCCACATTCCAAAAACATGCATGTTAGGTTAATTGGCCACTCTAAATTGTCCATAGGTATGAATGTGAGTGTGAATGTTTGTTTGTCTATATGTGCCCTGCGATTGACTGGCGAACAGTACAGGGTGTACCCCGCCTCTCGCCCAAAGCCAGCTGGGATAGGCTCCAGCATACCCGTGACCCTAATGAGGTTAAGCGGCATAGAAAATGAATGAATAAATATATATCCGAGGACGGTGCAATGTCGCAATTTTCTGTAGTGGAACTCTACTTGTTTTGGACCGTTTTAAAGAGCATTGGGCTACATTGTCTTTCTAGCTTTGGCCATCAGTGGTTAAAGTTGCAGGTTGGTTCCTTCATGTCTCTCATGTAAACCTGCACATATCTTTTTTTATTTGCATTTCAAATAATTTACCAAATTGTGGAGCTTAAAGAAAATATCTAAACTAACAGTCCAAATATTATTCTTTCTCTACCTTGAGTTATTCGTGTTTTACTTCATGCATGAATTCTCACCCAATCGCCAATATCGGTGCCACCACTCTTACCCGGGCACGCTTGTTTTTAACAAAAAAAAGAGTCATATTTGTATTTTTATATCTAAATATTTGTTATTAAAATGATATGCTAGTCTATGGTCTTACAATTCATCAACAAAAATGTTTCTACTTCAGAGAAGACACGACGGAACGAGGCCAGGTGCATTTTCTCGACTGCTCTTGTTCGATTATCAGAGCTCTGAGGTTTTTTCAAGACTAACTGAATGTGTCTGGGTTTTTTGCACACATCAATGTTCAACTATTAGTAAGAAATCGTATACTGTGACTTGAGCTTCGTTGATGAATTTGTTAGAAAATGGCAGTTTTAGAGTACATTGCACTGTTTACGAGTATCCTCAAATAACCTGTCGTTATTTGACCGGTTTTGAACATTACAGTTTGTTTTTTTATTAAGTTGTTTTATTTTGTACCATCATTTTAAAAAAACTGGATATGGTTTGTTGTGCATGAAAACTTAATATTTTCAATAACGGAACATTGTTTTATGAAGCAAAAAAATATAAAAAGAGCAACAAAAATGTCATGACATTCTAAGAATGAGTCATTGTATATTATGATGCCATTTTCACTGTATTTGGTGAACTAATAAATGGTGAACGAAGTTGTAAATGTAATTTTGTTGGCTTTTTTTCTGAATCACATGATGTATTTGGATGCAATACTTTCAAAAAGGTCTTTTTTGTTTATTATTTTAGTTGTTGTAGTCATTCAGTTTTGTTTGTAAAGTATCCATCCATCCATCCATCCATCCATCCATCCATTTTCTTCCACTTATCCGAGGTCGGGTCGTGGGGGCAGCAACCTAAGCAGGGAAGTCCAGACGTCCCTCTACCCGGCCACTTCGTCTAGCTCTTCCCAGCGGATGCCGAGGCGTTCCCAGGCCAGCTGAGAGACGATTCTACTCCGAGTCTCTCCCGGATGACAGTGCTTCTCACCCTATCTCTAAGGGAGAGCCCAGCCACCCTGCGGAGAAAACTCATTTTGGCCGCTTGTACCCGTGATCTTGTCCTTTCGGTCACTACCCAAAGCTCATGACCATAGGTGAAGTTAGGAACGTAGATCGACCGGTAAATCGAGAGCTTTGCCTTTTGGCTCAGCTCTCTTTTCACCACAGACCGGTGCATAGTCCGCATCACTGCAGACGCTGCACCAATCTGCCTGTCTATCTCGCGTTTCATCCTTCCATTGCTCGTGAACAAGATTCCAAGGCACTTAAACTCCTTCACTTGAGGCAGGACCTCATCCCCGAGCCGGAGATGCCACTCCACCCTTTCACGGGCAAAAACCATGGACTCGGACTTGGAGGTGCTGATTCTCATCCCAGCCGCTTCACACTCAGCTGCGAACCGATCTAGTGAGAGTTGAACGTCACTGGTCGATGAAGCCAACAGGACCACATCATATAAATCAGACCACATCAGATCGAATCCTGCAGCCACCAAACTGAAACCCCTCAACGCCTTGGCTGCGCCTAGAAATTGAAATGAAAGTAGTGAACAGAATTGGTGACAAAGGGCAGCCCTGGCGGAGTCCAACCCTCACTGGAAACGGGTCCGACTTATTGCCGACAATGCGAACCAAACTCTGATACCGGTCATACAGGGAACGAACCGCCTGGATTAGGTAGTCCGATACCCCATATTCCCGGAGCACTCCCCACAGTATTCCCCGAGGAACACGGTCGAATGCCCTCTCCAAGTCCACAAAACACATGTAAACTGGTTGGGCAAACTCCCATGCACCCACAAGGACACTGCCGTTAATATAGAGTTGGTCCACAGTTCCACGACCAGGACAAAACCCACACTACTCCTCCTGAATCCGAGATTCGACTATCCGGCGCATCCTCCTCTCCAGAACCCCTGATTAGACCTTACCGGGAAGGCTAAGGAGTGTGATCCCACGATAGTTAGAACACACCCTCCTTAGAACACACCCTTCTTGAAAAGCGGGACCACCACCCCGGTCTGCCAGTCCAGGGGCACCGACCCCGATGTCCACGCAATGCTGCAGAGTCGTGTCAACCAAGACACGCCCACAGCATCCAGGGCTTTAAGGAACTCCGGGCGGATCTCATCCACCCCCGGGGACTTGCAACCAAAGAGCTTTTTGACCACCTCGGTGACCTCAGCCTCAGAGATAGGCGAACCCGCCTCAGAGTCCCCAGGCACTGCTTCCATGTTGGAAGGCGTGTCGGTGGGATTGAGGAGGTCTTCAAAGTATTCCTTCCACCGGTCCACAACATCTCGAGTCGAGTTCAGCAGCACACCGTCCCCACCATACACGGTGTGGACTGTGCACTGCTTCCCCCTCTTTAGACGGCGGATGGTGGGCCAGAATCTCTTTGATTCAGGTGGTGACTCAGGGGGGAGGTTTGTAAAGAATTGTCTGCTTTATTTGTTAGCTAGCAGGCTACTCCCTGGTTGATGGAAGATGACCCAAAACAACAGGACTATACTATTTTTGACAATTTTGGATGGGGCATTGCGCTTCCACGGTGACTCAAAAAACCCAAAACAGAAGCTACATATTAAAAAAAACATCTTTAAAAAACACAAAATAACACAATGTAAAAAAAAAAACCAAAAAACATAAAGGCCTTTGTTTTCATATTTAGCTAGCAGGCTACTTCCTGGAAGATGAGCCAAGACAACAGGACTATACTATTTTTTACATTTTTGGATAGGGCATTGCGCTTTCACTGTGACTCAAAAAACCCAAAACAGAAGCTACATATTAAAAAAAAAAATTTTTAAGCAAAAAATAGCAGCGGGGGACTTCCAGGTTCATTGAGGATGACCTAAGACAACAGAACTCTGCCATTGTTTTTTAATAACGGGGCGTGTTAAACTGTTTCATCATGACTCTTAAAATAAATCTCTGTTCTTGACTAACAAATGTGTAAAAAAAGTCTTAAAGCCCTGTGTTTTCTGTCCACGTGTTACTGTAGCTAGCAAGCTACTTCCTGGTTCACGGAACAGACAACAGGACTATTGTGTAACATTGTTTATTTTGGAGCAGGGGAAACTGGTTCCAACGTAACGCAAATACCAATACAAAAGTTACATTCATGGAACAAAGCTAAAAACAACGACAGCAAAAAAAAGTGACTGGTGTTTGTCTGCAAATGTATTTACTTTATTAGCTAGCCGGCTACTTCCTGGTTCGGGGAGGACGATGCAAGACAACAGGACTGTGCCGTTTTTGGTAGTGGACCAGGGGCAACGCTGTTATGCGACTCAAAAGCAAAAAAAGAAGCTAAATTCCTTGGGAAAAACAGTAGGGTGCTATGTTTTTGCTTGTCTGTCCATTTATAATCTAGCTGTCTACTTTCTGGTTCGGGGAGGATGACCCAAGACAACAGGACTGTAGCCATTTTGGTAACAGGATGAACACAATACAGTCCCTTGCTATATAGTGGTGTAAATATCGCTCCATCACTACAATATATCGTGATAAAAAAAAAAATTATAAATGATTGCTGTTTTGTTGTTGACTATGGCCTATCATTAATAAAACTATTGAAAGACAAGCTACTGTATATGTACTAGTCTGGTCACTAGGCATGAGTAATGTTATGAGACATGACATTAGCTTTCACACTGCATGGAGATTAGCTTCGGAACCACCCAACATGCCATGATTGAGCTCAAATGAAAAACATGTGGAAATGGTAAGTTTTTAGCTCGTTTGTCCTTTGTCCTCGCTCCATTTGAAATAATGTAAACAGGAGAGGCAGGCTAGTTAGCTTAGTAGCTTGCTATGCTAGCGGCGGCTGTACATAAAGGGAGTATAAAAGTGACTCTTGGGGTGTTATTTCATATCTGTAGAGTTCTAATAATATTAAAACTCATATTTAGAAAAGCATAAACAGGTTTTCTTTGCTCTAACTACCAAAACATTTCATTTTTGGAATTTTGTAACCTACTTAACGGAACCAATCAAATGCGATAAACAAGGCATGACCGTGGTTCTATTGTGATTCACAAACAAGAAGCTGAAACAGAAAATAAAAATCTTACAGCGCTGTGTTTTCATATTCCCAGTTGTTAGCTAGCAGACTATGGTCGTGTTCCAAACCGTAAATGAGAAGTGTGTCACAATGCAGTTCACCATCAGTACCCAGATCTTACACTTAACTCAATGGTTCATGTGCGGCAATGGACCCTAACCACCCTCAATCATCACTTCTTGGCTACTTAGCGGAATCGGAGTGATTAATTGTCCTTTCTGAGAGAAAGAAGAAGAAATGTGTGCTCTCAGGAACTAAGTATGCAGTGTACAGTAGATAGTATACTTATTGAAGTGCAAATACGAAAGGGGGGAAACTGAAAGACAGCCTGGTTTCTTCCCGGTTCATGGAGAATGAGCCCAGATGATGGAATGCACCATTTTTTATTGTGAAATAAACAGTTCACTCGAACAGCAGCATTAGACAAACATCATTAATGTACCTGACCACATTCCATCAGGGACATTATCGATCCTTATAACATCAGCGGAGGACTGAATGAACACACACACACACACACACACACACGCACACACACACACACACACTATTGATCTTATTGTTGATGCGTGTGTGTTTGTCTGAGGCCACGCACAATTACACTTTTCACAGTAATGCACGGGGCCAGAAGCGGACTGACGTATTGTGTGCATATTGGCTTGCGTCACAGCTGCTCCTCTCATGTGTTGGTCTGAGTGGACATGTGACTTTAAAGTACACAATTAAAGTCACGTCAAACAATTTGTGATGACAACTTAATTGCATTTTTAACCTGTAATGAATTAAAACCACTACAAGGATGTATTCATAGAATTATAAAAATACCTTCTAAATTAAGACAAAATATTGCGCAAATACTCACAATTTTTGAAAATGTAGAATGCAGGTATAATAAGAAAAATAATAAGAAAAAGTTACTTTTCTAATGTTACAACATAAAAAAAGCTGTCATTGTATGAGAACAAAATTACATCAAAAATAACATTAAAGAAAACGATTTTGCAAAAATGAAGACGTAACTTCAATAATGCCAAAAACTTGTAATTTTATTAAAACCCTTACCGACAATAACAGCTTCATATTACATAAAAAGGTAAATCTTATGAGGGAAAAGCTGTAATTGTACGGGAATGAAGTTGTAATACCCCAACATCAGTCATAATTTTGCAAGTTTGGTCACCATATTATGAGAAAATTTTTTATGAGAAAATGTACAAGAATAAAGTCATAAAATAATAAATAAAAAGTTGCAATCTTAACTTAATTGAGTCCTAATAATAAAAAACTTTCATTCATTCATTCATTCATTTTCTATGCCGCTTATCCTCATTAAGGTTGCGGGTATGCTGGAGCCTATCCCAGTTGGCTTTGGGCGAGAGGCGGGGTACACCCTGGACTGGTCGCCAGTCAATTGCAGAATAAAAAACTTTCCGAGGATAAAAAAAGAGAATAGAGTTTGAATATGTTATAGAAAAAGTCATAAGGATCAAGCAGAAGTTGAATAAATTTGTAATAGTACAAGAATAACATTGCTTAGTACTGTATGGAGTCAGTTTTTTCACTCTGAAGCTAATCCTTCTATCCAATAGGAAACAGGCAAATGTAGCAATGAATTGAAATTTAAGATAAGACATGTTCAACTGTGATAGGTTCCAGCATACCCGCGACCCTAATGAGGATAAGCCGTATAGAAAATGGACGAGTGGGTGTTCAACTGTCTTTCTATGTACTTTTACATACAATACCTGTCAAAATGGCCTGTTTGGTGTTCTAATGTTATAAAGCTGAGCTCCCACGACTGTACATATGCTTCTCATTGCTGTGGGAAAGCATCTTGTAGCTGTTATGCATCCCCTCATGTATTAAAGATTTTCCATTACAATAGAAAACATTGTATTTTCCCATCACTTTAACAGGATTTTTGTAGCCAAAGAAAGAAGGCTGGATGAGAGACATCATAGGCAATAATACACAGGATTACACTGAGTTATCATTTTGCAGCTTTGAGCATAAGAACATATAGTAAATGCACCACGACCTGGCAGATGGACAGGGATGAAGGGCTAGGATGAGGTCAATGCAGTCTGTTTAAAAAGCAATGCTATATAGCAGCAAAAGAGCAGTGTAAGTGTTAAGTGTCACTTTGTGTCCTCTGTTGTCATGCCTCAAAACTACACAAAGCATCTCTCAGCTCTTGGCTGGAAGTGAACGTGTGCACTAGGGAGCGGGCTTTGATCTGATTCCACTTTTGCCCCCATCGGCTGAGCGGGCTTCCATTAATATTCCTCCCCCAGTTACATAAGCCTCCCATACAGTATATTCTGCCATTATGCCGCCCCGGGGGAGACGGGGAGATATGCAGTGTTGAAAGCAAAAGCAGCAGCGACGTTTGCTCCAGTCTTCATTGCAACTAATGGTCTCCTATGATGGTGGTCCTCTCCACGTTGTCTACTCTCCTCTAGCAAAGTCAAAGTCACCATAGGATTTACTGTTTATCACTGAAAGAAATGATTCTGGAGACTAAAGTGTCAAGCACACAGTTTTATTAATGAGTTATTCCGTAGTTAATGGCATACTAAATGAGAATTATTGCATTAGAGTAGAATAAATCATAATAATAATATACAAAAACTAGCGCTATTGTGCTCATTTGTACGGCTGGCGTTACAGCTTTAGGTTCAGTTCAAGTTTAGTTTTAGCGTAGAGTTGCGATTAGCGTTGGGGTTTGTTGGCATTGCCGTTTTGGTTAGAGATGGGGTTGGGTTGGGTTTGGGTGCTCGCAGTTTGTGTAGCCCCTCCATCTCCACCACAAATTTTCACCTTTAAGAGAAAGAAGAGGCTCTAACAGTCTCAAAGTGACCCATCACTGTAGGTAAAGGTATATAGATTAGGGTATAGGTTTAAGGTTTGGAGTTATTAGGATCTTAGGTTTGGAACAGTGGTTACTGGTGAGGTTGATTTAATCAAAAAGAATGGCCAGGCTGAGAGCAAAATCAAACAGTTTGGCGACACATCACACAGTACAGGCAGTAAAAGCAAACAGTCACTGAAGACTCATTTTAAAGCAGGGAGGAAAAACAACACTATGGACGTTTAGGGTGTAGCATGCAATGGTTTCATTTTACTTGCTGTGCTAACACACACACACACACACTCACTCACTCAGGCCAATCAATGCAGACAGAGAGGGCGGGGTGGTGAGAAGAAGAGCAATGGAGAATGAGGAAGGCATCCAGCTTGCGGTAGATTAGTGGCCCTGCTGCCCTTGGCCGATAGAGCATGAAGGACAATTGGCAAGAGAGAGAGATGGGTTGAGGGGAGTTGGCAGCGTGATCTCCAAAATGTAAGAACACACATACAGTAGTAGATGATCCACAAAGTGTGCAAAGGAATGACGCTCCAGTAGCATTGTCCTTACATAATAGGAGTCCGTCACGTTAAATGTCTCTCGCAGGCTCTCTGCTTTTCCACATCAGTCAGACCATCACACTCAAGACACACTCACGTGCATACAACACAATAAATTAAGAAGAGATATACAAATCAATTATTGGTCTGAATCCATGAAATCCGCTCCTACACCCACCCACACACACGCATACACACACACACAAACTTCACTACTTCCACCACAAGACTTACATAAGCCCTCCTGCTGGACACCCTGCCTTGCTTAATAGATTTTTAACCTTCCAGGGCTTTGCACCCATTTTGTAGCCATGGCAACCAGACAGCAGACAAACTTTTAAAAAGTCACTCATTGTACTTTTTGGAGTGCAATCGCTTGCCACTGCGGTGGCACCCTGCTTTTACGTGTGTGACACTTGACCTTTATAGCTTCAAATAGTGCCATAGAAATAGGCTCATTGGGGGTTCTTGGCCTGCTAATGAGGCTTAGATGTAAGTGAAGAAGGTTAAAGCAATAGAAAGAGTGCTGGTGCACATTAAGCATACAGAAAAATACATCTAATTTTGTCAATAAAGATCAATGCTCACAGCAAAATAATTCTAGTCTCCAGAAACGTCATTTAGTTGTGCCGATGTGTGCAGTACGCATTTTCGCATTCTATGTATTAAACAATCAAAATGGCCAAAAATACACTGTAATAATACCATACATGCAATATCAATTCATGTATTTTATATGATCTTAAATTAAAAAACATCAACTGTAATGTCCATACTGTAATTATACTCCAGAACTTGGAACGCCTGCGGGAACTAGTTGCGCCAAATGCCATGGCTCGATACACCTCTATTTCTGCACAACAGCTTTAAATTGTTGTCCATTTTGTCCTCTCTGAAACAGGCTTTTTTGTATAATTCTGAAATATACATTATTTTTCAGTTTTGGGAAACCTTACTTTTTTTTTTTTTTTAACTCTGCCACTACCTTTGTACCATTTCAAGCTATTCGTTGGACTTGAATTACTTGAATTTCAATATATAACAGGAAAAATTGTGTGTTCTAAAACCTTTGGATGGTAGCTTATACTGTATGTCAAATGTGTATCTTTTACATGGAAGACTGTAGAAAACAATATTTTAATGAAAATATTCACATACTGTGTTGTTTATTTAATGGCAAGTAAACTCCTAGCACCCTGGAGTCAGTGTGAGGTGGGCTTACACTGGGAGGCACCAAAAGACTTTAGGGGAAGTGCAGCAGTTTGAGGAAAATAAGGAAAATCAGATTTTTTTTTTAGACCTGCTAAGCTAACTTCTGTTATCTTCAAAAACAAAATGTAGTTCCTACAGTGGGAGAGTAAACTGGGGTCTGGGGTGAGCAAAACACAAAATATGCTACACAAAATACATTTTTCAGGATGTTGTGCAAGCCGTACGAAGAATTTTTGTTTTTGTATCGATGCCCCTTCTTACATGGCTTTGGACAACTGTTGGTGTCATTAAAAGTCACCTAATTTTAGACTTAACTGGGTTTGGCCCATTCACCAGCATTACAGAAAATCCAATACTTTGTTGTCAATAACTGCTTTATACAGTAAACACTGTACATGTTTTGTTAAACTAGCAGTAACTTAAACAACTGCTGAGATCATTTAGAAAAGAAAGTAGCGCAGAGTGAAATATCGCTTCCATGTTTTAAAAATAGCCTGTAATTACATCTTGGTGGGGGAATTAAAAATAAATGATTTCTCTTTTATTAATGTGCACCCCACCTCCTCCTTGCCCTGCAGTCACTACACTTCCTGTCTTGTCTGCCTCTACTCTGTCTACACACTGAAGCATCACTCCATACTTATCTCACATTCCCTCAACAAAGGGCGTTCACTCTTAACTCCTTGTGTGTGTGTGTGTGTGTGTGTGTTTGGGCTAACAGGGGTGGCCCGGCTAACAGGGTTGACAAGGCGTGTCAACCAAAGCATTTCTCCTTAGGCAACGCTTGTCTGTGATGCATAGAATTATTAATGGATTTAAACACTAACAGACTGTAAATGCAGGCTGGTGCTGCCTTCATGTAGTGTCTACACACGCTGGTCTGCCTTGCCAATTGTGTAACACTAATTATAATGCTTGTATTACACAACCAGACAGAAAACCTGTATAAAGTAGCTTGTTCTCCATGGCTCCAGCTACAGTCGGAATGTGTAACTGACTTTAAGGCAACCAATCGATGGCACAGGTTGATCATATAAAGTGGGTGTGTCTAATTTAAGGGTCTGCAGCCGACAAGGCCTACCCGGTCGACGAAGGCCAGGCGCTCCGAACCTCCTCAGTCTTGTGAATATTAAATGGTCTGGCCTCCCTCACATGTTCTGGTTGTGTCACGTGTTCTCAAGTTTTCCCTCACGTTGTGATTGAAGGATATCCGTCACCAAGCATTGCTAAAGGAAAACATAAATAAAATGAACAAACTAAATGTGACCTTACAGAAGACAAGTCTTTTTTAAATTTAGTTTTTACAGGAGAGCGACAAGAGGCCATCTGTTGGGGTAGTTATCTCCAGCTCAGAGCTAAACCTGATTTATTAAGAAAACAGCAATATTAACATCTAGTTTATGCATTGCTTTTTCAAATTTGGAGGCCATAAGTGATAATCCATGGTGGTACCACCTTAAGTCGTTTAAAGTTACACTGTCCTATTTGTGTTTTTAAGAAGGTTAATGGTTAACTTCTATTGTGCTTATATTATTCAGAAAGATGATTTTCTTTGAAAATGGTTGTGTAGATCATCCTTGCAGACCCAAGTGATGAACGATGTGTACAGCAGAAACATGTGCCAGTCCAGTTGAGAGACACAACACATATTTGCTGGTGGAATTCACACCCAATAACGCACGAGCAGTAGTTTGAGCACAATATTTATTCATTTACATGTTAAAAACCCATCATTTTGTGTGTCAAGTTTGTTGTACAGTGAAGTTCTTGTGAGCCCCAAGATTGCTGAAAAGACAGCTGTAAGAGTAAAAGTAAACTACATTAACTACAGGAATGTAAACCTTCATTGAAGTTAGCACAAATTTCCCTATAAAACATCGACATGATGCACACAAACATATAATGACATCATCTTATTCCCTTTACGTACATAATATGAAGTGTTATGTCTCTGTGTATTCACGTTGGAAAAATGAGTCAATCTCTCCACTTAAAAAAAAAAGATTTAAGGCTTTACTTCCAAAGGGTCTGCACATAAAGCTTTTTGCTGGCACAAATAAATCCATACATAAAACTTACAAACAAATCAATACTTACCCCTCTACACGCTTCCCACTGTAATGTTGACATTTTTTTAGGAGCTGGATGAAAGCACACAAACAATTTGGGGCCACAAAGGAAGGTCGGAATGCAGACTTTCATTCAATGGAGGAGGAAGACACATCCCTCGGTTGCATTAGAAGGAGTCCTCAAAAACATCCCAATTTGGATGGCCTTCGCGCCGAGCAGTGACATCATGCAGCCCACAAATGTGGATGAGTAGGCTGCAGACCCTTTTACCTTCATTGAAGATGTAATTGTTCCTGTCCATGACACTGTTTTGGGTTGCATCACTGCGGTGAGAAATACTATGCAATTCTAAAAATAATTCATGGCAAAACAGGAAGGTGGTATCTGGCTGCCACATTGTGTGTTTGGGTACAGTCAGGTCAAGAATCTCGTCTCTTGATGTAGGTAACCTTAAATGTTCATTTATCCCTTTCATTCAACATTCATGTGTATGTATATGCACTTCTGTTTTGTTGCATTGTTTTCTACATGCAAAACAGTAATTGTAAAACTGTAATTTGGTGGTAATATTTTTGGCTTTCTGGAACGGACTACTTTCAGTTAGTGCCAGTCAGAGCCAGACCCCTCTGGAATGAACTAATGACGCTGACTAAGGTTCCACTGTAATGAAAAAATCATAATAAAATAAAGTATGAGCACCATTATGGCAAAAATCCGACAAAAACAAACGGTGAAAGTTTTATTTTGAGTATTTTCATTTATCCCAATACTCCACAAATAACGTTAGCTAGCTAGCGTGCTAGCTAACCGAAATGACACAACTGTGATAAAAGTGTTTTTGATTTTTTTTTTCAATCAAAAACAAGTTTGAAAAATAAGACCAAATAGAAAAACATACAGTATTTTTGTAAACATCTTTGGACAAAGTAAGAAAAAGGCTGGTAATTTGAATGCAAAATTACTAGCATACTAATGCTATTGAGTCATGGCTACAAAAATCTAGCAAGATTAGATTCATAAAATCATCATATAAAATGTTAACGAAATGAAGATGAAAATGCAACGTTTCATTTTAAATGTGAAACAGCGCAGTCTGGATGTATTTAGGTCATCCTACAAGGCAATATTAGACAGAAAGTCTTCCTGATCATCATTCTGGGTTGTGATGATTGTTGAAGGTAAAGAGTGAGTAGTGCCTAAAAGATTCTTGCCTAGAGCATCTTCCGAGCAAAGCGCCTCTCCTTTGGTCATTACGTACACAAAATACTCAAAGCCATCACCGTAACTGTAATGTTTGATGGCCCAGTTGTACTCGCTGCGAGCGTAGAGGCGTTTCCTGAAGAAGGGCTGGGCGAAGGTGACAGAGATGAACAGTCCTCCAGGTTTCAGGCAGCGACTTGTCTACAAAGAAACATATACCGCATGTGATACACAACTTCAAAAAGAAAACACAATTAAATCTCGTTCAGTGAATGACGAGCATGGTCTGTAAGAGTCCCCTGCCTCCGCCATCTTTGGCGTCCCGGGGCGGTGCTCTGGGACGAGCACGTGTATCCTTCCCTGCTCACATGATTTATTTCCCATGAGAAGCAGCCTGAACATGAATTATTTACATCCCTGTGACAGGGAGAAAAGTGAGAGGAAGGGCAGAGGAGTAAAATAAGTGATGTCATGCAAAGAACAGAGACAGGATGTGTTGATGGCGGGGGCTCTTATGTAGGCCAGATCTGGACCGCAAACATTTATTAGGTACATGACGGTGGTTCCACCTAGCTTGCCTTGTTATATTTGCTCTTCATTCCAACATCTTTCACAACACTTTACACGCTGTTAGTTTGACATCTAGTGCCAGTGGCAACCATTTAAGTATAGTATGACCTCATTGTCACGCTCACCGAACCAGTTGGACTTGAAATAAGCTACGTTGCTATCCAGAATCATTGACAAGTCAACGAGTCAATCATTATTTTTTGGTTTCATTTCATTTAATATTATTTTAGGTTTTGTTTCATATAATATTACCATTTTAGAATTTATTTGTATTTTTGAAGGGTTTTTCTTCCCACCATATACAGCACAAGTCAAAAGTTTGAAGACACTTTTTCATGCAAAAGGTTCGGAAGTGTTTCAAAACATTTGACTGGTTCTGCATGTGTGAATCTGTGGCTTTATAATTAACAGCTAATGTTTGGTTTTATTAAAAGTAAAAATGTTTTTAAATTATTATTTATGATTTTATTCATAGTTTCCCCCATATTGTGATGCACACCAAAATAACATTCCTACAATTTTTTGGACCAGTCTTGGATATTTTGTCAAACCTGTTGGAAACCTGTCCTGTATTTTTCCCCCAAGTGCTCTGACCATTTTTGTTGAGTTATCTTCACAAATGCCGAAAATTGTCCTATCTCGCAATGCTAAATTGTCTTTTAAAAACGTCTTGGATCCAAACCAAAAATTTAATTAGTTCCTCCATATCAAGTTTCTGACAATTCCTAAAAAGTTCATCCAAATCCATTCCAAACTGTTCAAGTTACTTTGAACACAAACAAACAAAAAAACAAATGAACACAATGATGACAAAGATGACCAAAACATAACATCCTTGCTTGCGCTTGGCAGTAATAATATGATGCTATTTTGTTATTGTTGTCTTCTTAAGGAACAAGTCTTACTGAGGGACCCAAATGTGTCCATTCTGCCTTTTTATTTACACTTTTAAGGCTACTTGCGTGAGACCTAACCAGGATTTGTTTGCTATTGTTGTTATCCCAACTATTCCACTGTGGCATGAATGTCATATTAATTTGGTGCTTTTTATGATTTCTTAGAACCATTTTGTTTCCAGGGTGAAATCAAAGCACACAAACACATTCATAAACTTACAGTGGTGTGAAAAACTATTTTCCCCCTTGCTGACTTTTGGTCACACTTAAATGTTTCTGCTCATAAAAAATAGTCAACTATTAGTCAAAGATAACATAATTGAACACAAAATGATGACTGCCGATACTTTTGGGAAAATATCTTGTGGACTGAGGAGACAAAAGTTAAACTTTTTGGAAGGTGCGTGTCCCGTTACATCTGGCGTAAAAGTAACACAGCATTTCATTAAAAAAAACATCATACCAACAGTAAAATATGGTGGTGGTAGTGTGATGGTCTGGGGTTGTTTTGCTGCTTCAGGACCTGGAAGGCTTGCTGTGATAGATGGAAGCATGAATTCTACAGTCTACCAAAAAATCCTGAAGGAGAATGTCCGGCCATCTGTTTGTCAACTCAAGCTAAAGCGATCTTGGGTGCTGCAGCAGGACAATGACCCAAAACACACCAAATCCACCTCTGAATGGCTGAAGAAAAACAAAATGAAGACTTTGGAGTGGCCTAGTCAAAGTCCTGACCTGAATCCCATTGAGATGCTGTGGCATGACCTTAAGAAGGCGGTTCATGCTAGAAAACCCTCAGATAAAGCTGAATTACAACAATTCTGCAGAGATGAGTGGGCCAAAATTCCCCCAGAGCGCTGTAAAAGACTTGTTGCAAGTTATGGCAAACGTTTGTTTGCAGTTATCGCTGCTAAGGGTGGGCCAACCAGTTATTAGGTGCAGGGGCAATTACTTTTTCACACAGGGCTATGTGGGTTTGGATTTTTTTTCTCCCTAAATAATAAAAACATTCTTTTAAAAACTGCATTTTGTGTTTACTTGTGTTGTCTTTGACTAGTATTAAAATGTGTTTGATGAGCAAAAACATTTTGTGTGACAAACATGTAAAAGAATAAAAAGTCAGGAAGGGGGCAAATTGTTTTTCACACCACTGTAGATTGGTATGACATACACAAGCAAGGTTTGCTGAAACAGGCACAGCATGGCCCTCTGCTTAATTATTCAGCAAGGTGGTGGTCGTGTGCAGGTGAGCTAACCAGTCTTAGTGCATGACAACATAGTGTAGGTAATACAAGATCCTCATAAAAAATGAGACAGGAGGATTTCCAGGTAGTTCCACCGACATGTGAAGGTTGTCCAAAAACACTCTCATGAGATAACGCTGTGGATACTGTGGTGCGTGGATAAAAATGCAGCCTGTGATTGAAGCGGTTGCAAGTTTGAATCTATAGACAAACACAAGGATAGAGTCAGGGGCAGCGTGAGTCAGTCATGCTTATGATGAACGGGAGGGCCAGAATTTTATGCGATACATGTAAAAATGTAAGTCAGAAATATTAGCGGACATTATCATGCAGCAGGACCACGACCTCAATTCCCAAATCTCTGCATATCAGGGGTCTGGTTTAAGAAAAGTTTGCCATGAATCAATGGCGTTCTATGGTAGTCATGCCTCAAGATGTCTCTCGTTGAGGAGATAAACTGGACTGAACCGAGCAAAACCTCAAATATATTAACTGTGTATATGTCAGTTCCTTCCAGGATATTTCACATTTCATCTTCTTGCTAGCCTGACTTTCTGCAGGTGCTTATTTTCTCCCCTTTATTATTATTGCTGTGTTTTTATATCCTTGCAGGACCTCGATATTCTATCTCCTCCTCTATTTAGTCTTTCTTTACTGGGATCAGCTTTGCCTGGAGATAATGTACACGAGAGAGACAGTTTGTCTGCAGTGGTCAGCTGGGGACAAACTGGCGCGCGGCTCCATCATTCAACTCCGTTAGATTTTTGCTGTTACATAATCTGTGAAATTGAAAAGGTATGTACAGGCCTCTTGTGACCATGAATGCGCACACTTGGTGTCCTTCTTTCACCAGTTCTTCTTCATCTTCATTTTCTTTCACTTAATCTGATTCTCTCTTAGTGACTATTTGCGGCAAAGAAACAACAGGACAATTTCTAAAGTCAAACTCTTGAGCAATCGTTTGACCAAACTGTGCAAGAAAAAATACTCAAAATGTACAAATTAAGTTCCGCCCTTTGTAACACTCACAAGACTTTAGCTGAGTGAGCATCTAAAAGACTGTTTTGCTTTTTCTTTGGATTTTGGCAATGCCACACAAGGGTACCTGTGATTACAGAGAGGAAAAGCATGATGACAACCATAAAACCAGAAATGGAATTTATTATTATGTACATTTCCAAGTGAAGACTACTGGGAGGAATGATTTACTGATAAATCCAATAACATTAAAAAACAGCTCAGATAACTGATAATTAAAAAAAAACACTCCAAAGAGGTGAAATTACTCGCTGTGCTGTAGGTGGCTTAGGCTGAGCAAATCAAGCTCTTATTTACTCCCATGAGTGACGTGCTGTAAAAAGTATTGTAAACAAACACGCCATTGATTGTGCTGCCTTTGACACCTCACAATCTAGTCGCAACCAATGCTTCGTAAACGCTTCGCAAAGACAGAAAACAAATTCCACCCTCAACACAGCAAACTCCAACGACTCCCCGAAACTCAAGCAGTCACCATGATGGCGTCCCAAAAGCCCACAAAGATGCCCGGGCCACCAAAGAAGCTGCCCTAAAGCCGCTCCCATCACCATGGCGTCCTCAACCATCACCAAAGACACTGGCCCTTGTAGGCTAGCAAAACTCTCTCTCAGCTGTGTATCTATCCATCCATCCATTTTCTTCCGCTTATCCGAGGTCGGGTCGCGAGGGAGGCAGCAGCAAAAGGGAAGACGAGACTTCCCTCACCTTGGCCACTTCATCCGGCTACTCCAGGTGGATCCCGAGGCTTTCCTAGGCCAATTGGGAGACAAAAACCTTCTTAAAAAGCGAGACCACCAACTGCCAATCTGCCAATCCAGGGGCACTGCGCCTATGTCCACGCAATGCTGCAGAGTCGTGTCAACCAAGCATCCAGGGCCTTATGGAACTTTGGGATCTCATCAGCCGCCTCAACAATGGAGGCACGAAAAACGGCCCACTCGGACTCAATGTCCGCTGCCTCCCTCGGAACATGATTGAAGCTCTCGGAGGTGGGAGTTGAAACTCCTGAGCGAGTGATGTTGTGCTTCTGCGCATGCACGTCACTTTCCAGATGCGTGATGTTCATATAACAAGTCACATTTGTTTGGTAATGTGAACGACCACATCAAAAAATCCGATTTTTTCTGAAGCAGGACTCACACCCTGCAGTGTGAACGTAGCCTTTGACTAAATTCGTAAAAGCTGCGAGTACAGTCCGAACCTTGTGGTAAATTATCCTGAAAGCGGTGCTAGTCATTGTCTGCATGGTTGTATGTGTGTCACTTCGCTTGATGTGTGATGCAGTGAGGCCATCAGCGGGTGAAGACAACAATAGTGGACTATCTCTGGACAGCAGACCTGTCCTTCAGAGATAGCACGGCACCACATAAAGCACACACACATAAAGTGGCTATTTGTGTTCGGACACTGGAGCGCACACACATAGACACACACACAATCTATTTAGGTCAAACTCTCATGTCATATTTCATAGATTCACGGTTGTTTACTGGTCAACTGTACCACAGCGGGCCGCCCACCTCCCCGGAAGGAACGCACGCTTGGACTCGTCTGACTCTCTTTGTTTCACCTCACCCGAACAGCCTGCAGGCAGGCATGTGGATGGCAAAAACGTGCAAACGTCTCAGAAAACAGGGAAGGAGAAAAGCCTAAACAAGGGGAGTGAGGTTTCTCCTAACAAAGCGCTTTCCTTGAAGACAGTGAGCAAGGCGATGAGGCCTCTTCTACCGTCTCTCTGCCCTGGAGACGCTTATATTTTGGTGAACGTGTGATTTGGTCCAAGAGAGCTCCAAAGTGTCTCAAACATGTCATGAGGGGAAATTGAAGGTCATGCGCACAACTGCAACAAGCTTTCATAATCCTGATCACACTGATGCACTGGGAGATTTACACCGCCTGATAAAGTGATGGATAACTGGGGGAAAACAGCCTTGGATTCCCGCTCACTGCCTCCTCCATCCTCACCTCCACACGTGCCCTCCTCTCTTCTTCTCACACTGCTCACACTTCATCTACGCCACCCACCTACAGCAGAGATGAATTATACATCTGAGACCTCGCCTCCTTTTCTCTTCCCCTCAACATCACATCAAACCTACCTTGCATTGCATGAAGGAGCAGACATGCAAAATATTACGGAACAAACACATATACAGTTAAACCCAACGTTGTTCACATTTTCAGTTCATGTGAATGTTCATTTGTTGAACGAGTGTATTTGGTTGAAAAACATCTTAGAAGTGGTGTGAGATTAGGAAAAAGAAGGCCTTTTTTCAGTTGTCTAAGAGGCACTAATCCTAATTGCTAAAACTGTACTTGAAGACGAAAAATATGGAACCACTCCTTCCGGTGTTCAGCTGGAGGCAACTACATGTTTTACATCGTGTCCATCCATCCATCCATTTTCTATACCGCTTATCCTCATTAGGGTCGCGGGTATGCTGGAGCCTATCCCAGCTGACTTTGAGAGGCGGGGAACACCCTGGACTGGTCGCCAGTCAATCGCAGGGCAGACAAACAACCATTTGTGTCATGCACATTAATTATCATCATTATCATGGCTTTATGATGTGGCAGAACACTGCAAAAATTAAGCAACTTTTGAGTGCCCCTCAACACAAAAATTTCGACTTCTGAATATATATATATTATACAGTATATACACTGTAAATATTTTTTTTTCTTCAGTATATGTGTATTTTCACTTGTTTTGTGTATTTTGTGTGGCTCGAAATAAAACACTCAATTTTGTATACAGCGGTTCCTTGGATTATGGTCACTATTTAATTTTTTAATTTGTTTCTCCAAAAATATACCTTTTTTGCGCAGGAAACACAACTCATTCACTACAAGTCAGTAATAATTCATAACAATGTGACAAAACAGGTAAAATGTAGACCATGCATGTACCATTGTTAAAAAGCCTACACTTTTTACATGTTTATGTCTTTGTGCGTCACTGATCATGTTTTTTTTATATAAAAGGCTGAGACGTCGCACTTTATTCAGTGGTCCTTGAATGCGCCATAGTCATGGTGGAGCTGTTGGTAGCAGAAGGGTTTAGACATTTTTATTGGCGTCATAATTACTTTTTTTTCACTATTTTCTGGTGGTCATGGAATATAACCCCAAATAGTGAATAGCAGGGATATACCGGTTACTTCATTTTTGGACCATGTTGAAAATATGAATAGTTCATAAAATAACATTGCCTGCAGTTGTCAATCAAAACTGACCACTGTTACATTTATTAAGGTGGATTTATTTTGATGCCTTAGACTTTACGGGTGTAATTAATGTTTTGGCTCATGTTCTGCTATGCTAAAAAGCTGACTCGCCCATGTTTGCTCCGAGAGCAAGTTGTGTGGGCTTGTCAGCCAAGCACTGTGGAGGCAACTAACAACATCCTGCCTTTCAAGTTGGTGCATCTCTTCCCACCCTGCACACCACACGTTTCCATGGAGACACAAAAAAGTTAGGGTCTGGTGACGGTAATGTATGTAGGTCAACGCAGGACAGTGTTCCAAACAAAAACAACAGAACACAACAGGGGAAAAGTTGTGCTTTGTTAGTCGTATCATTACAAAGCTGCAGTGAAATGTTTACAGCAAAAGTGGAGATACAGGAACATGTCAAAAAGTGTCAGAAGAAGACATCATTTGCCGCCTAATTGGTGTGTTGACTTCATGTGTGTGCAGGAGATACAGGGGTATAGAGAGATTGCTGCTTTAGGACATTGAACGTAGCTGAGGATTTGGGTCACGGCGGTAACAAAACCAGCCTAGCTTTGGTCAGCCCCCTCAAAATGACACTGCGGGATCACTCGTCTTCAGGCAAAAAAAAACCCACAAAAAAAACCACACACACTGAAGCTCTCCCCTTGTGGCGATTTGGACACGCTGAGCTAAAATTAAAAACCTTTCTTCCCCTTTCATCGAAAATAACTGTCTTTTATCTCCCTGTTTTTTGTTATCTCCCCCACTCTCCTCCCACAAGCTGCCTCTTCGCCCATCCTGTCTTTGCTTTCCAGTGGGGCCGGGAAAGAGAGTTTTTGCTTTAATTGCTGAACTACTTTTCCCACAGACACACTTCAAAACACCCACGCCCTCCCACTGTCAAGCTCCACACCTCCTTCCCTCCAACGGACTGTCACTCCTGTGCTCCCAGGCGTCTATACTGTAAGTACGGGCTCCTTATTCATGATGTTTGACTTTATGGTCAAAGCAGCGTTCAGTTTTGGTGAAAATGTGCTGAATTTATTAAGGTTAAGTAGTGTTTGCTATTCTTGGATGATGAAAACATGATGCACAACTTGAAAAGTGGAGTATTTTTGGCTGCGGGAAGGCACAGAGTCAGCAAATGTGTAATTAATAATCTCATCCTGCATTCAGGACAGTTAAAGAATCCTAAACACTCAGAGGAATGGCTGCCACCGAGAGAGTCGAACAAAATGTGCGCGGCTGCTACAGTGACAGTCCCCATTCTGTGTGTGTGCGTGTGTGACTAAATTACCTTTTTAGTGCCAGAGACACGTATTAGACATACAACCCCCTCACTTACACTAATTTGTAATTATCAATTAGGTTAAAACATCTACGGGATTAGTCTGTTGTGACTATTATCTTGTCTACTATATTACTAGACAACGAGTATTACAATGGAAACATCGACCATAGTAGGCTCCACATTTGTAATGGTGAGCCACTAAATGTTTGGCAGCAAAGGGACAAGAAGCAGTTGAGGGAGGGGAAAATGGGCCAGTGTGTCTGCCGGCTTAGAGGTTTTCCCACAGGACTGGGAAAAGGGTGACAGGACAGCCCGGTGGAGGCTCCAGCAACGGCACACTACCACCAGTCAGTCTGTTCAGTGGGTCATTAGCGCGGGAGAGCCGTGAAAGTGTGATAACAGCTAGTAGGATTCTCACAAGTACATGTTAATATGTATCCGTAATAGCTTTTGCCGTAAAGGGTCGCTAACATGATTTAACAACATCTCTTAAATATGTTACTGTGTACTGTAAATTGTTTGTAATTATGTTCTTCATTGTTCAATTTTTGAAAGTGAATGGTAAATTTCCTTTTGGCTTATCCCTTCAGAGGTCGCCACAGCAAATCAATTACCTCCTGCATCCTCTTCTCTCACAACAACTATCTTTGTGTCCTCTTTCACTACATCCATAAACCTCCTCTTTGATCTTCCTCTAGGCCTAGTTCAAAACTCAGCATCCTTCTACCAATATATTCACTCTCTCTCCCCCAGGCATGTCCGAACCATCTCAGTCTTTGACTTTATCTCCAAAACCTCAAACGTGCTGTCCCTCTGATGTACTCATTCCTGATTCTGTCCATCCTGCTCACACCCAAAGAGAACCTCAGTGTTAAAGGGAACTACTTCCCGATTGAGGCTGCTGGGGCTGTTGATGGGTCTGAAATGCATATTTCAGAATACTATGTTTGGTAAAAATCTTTTCTTTGACAAACCAGTCGTGTCGGGGACCACCACATCCCACCTCCTATTTCGATACCTTCTTTACTACACGGATTTGACAAAGGCGGATTAGAAAGCGTGATGTTGTAGTAGTAGTAGTAGTAGTAGTAGTAATATAGGTTGGAATGTTGTTTTAGGGCAGCAGTGTGACCCTTGTACATGTTAAATGCTTTTCACATTAATTTTAAAAAAATCACTCAAACAGTGTCTCGGGACAGAATGTGCTAAACCTTAGGGGGTTTCACTGAGTCCAGTTTGCCAAATCCCTAAAAGTTAAACAATCAACTAGAACATGTGATCGGTAGTGCACAGACATCCTCGTGCCATGGACGGCCGAGACTCTGCAGGTTTTCTGTCCAGCCGGTCACTAAAGCAGGTTATTTTAATGATCACCACCTCCTTCAATTTGAGGGAAGGAGCTAATCAATTAAAGTACCTGCTGGAGAAACCGATTGAGGAGAAAGTGTTAGTTCAAACAGTGATGATGACAAAAGAACAAGGTACAGCTTTAATGTTACCGCTTCCCAAATTTAGAATACGCACCATTAAATGTTGGTGCCGCACAATAGATAAACCAATATATGGCTATTTACACTTGCAGAGAAGCCATATTAGAAACACTTGTGCATACAGCAAAGGAATGCTGCACACTTTGCAGACCAGTTTCCATAACAACATGCAAAAATATGTTGTTGTTTTTTTAAAAATAACAACCCATAAAGAGGTATAAGATTCTGGTCCTACCTGTGCTCAATTGATAGACATTTATATATTGAACCTCTGCAGCTTGTTCTAAATACTTGATGTCTGCTGTCTGAATGTCTTTACACCCGTGTGTGTGTGTATGTGTCCAAGATGAAGGACAGACAGAACCTATTAGTCAGTACTTTTCAATGGCCAGCATTGGCCAGTAGTCATTAAGGCTTAAGTAAAGGTTCTGTAGACAGTTAGACAAGTCTACATACAGTCTCCTGCTCTGGTTGTACAAGGACCGAATGGCACAAAGTGCGCTGTAATCCATGAGCACCCCCCACAGGACACAGTCATATGCCTTTTCCAAGTTCACAAAGCACATGTGGACCAGTTGAGGACACTTCCATGCACTCTCAAGTACCCTTGCAAGGGTATAGAGCTGGTCTATTGTTTCGTGACCAGGATGAAAACCACAACTTCTGTTGCTGAGGTTCCACTGACGGTCGTACAACACTTTCCTTTCCCAGAGGTGTGAGAAGTGTGAACCCCCTGTAGAACACACCCTCTGGTCACTCTTCTTGAAGACAATCCAAAGGTACTGTTCCCCACTTCCAGGGGTTGTTGAAGAGACATGTCAACCAAGACCAACCCAAATCCAGAGTTTTAAGATTTTGGGGTAAAACTCATCTGCCCCCAGAGTTTGACTGACAACACTGGATGCCTCAGCCACAGTGATGGATATGTCCACACTCAAAAATTGTGCTCTATGGCCTCACCAAACTCTGGCAACACACGTGTTTTGCCTCAACCACCAAAAAAGCTGTATGCCGCTTGGCCAGCTGGTTCCTGTCAGATACTTCAGGAGAAAAAGTAAGATGTGATGGCAAATTTATGTGAGGCATATCTTGTGATGTTTATGAATTAACAGATACGAAGACAGCCACAATAATAGAAACACCTCTCAATAAGATGCAATGTTAGTTTACACATCCATCCATCCATCCTTTTTCTTCCGCTTTTCTGAGGTCGGGTCGCAGGGGCAGCAGCCTAAGCAGGGAAGCCCAGACTTCCCTCTCCCTGGCCACTTCATCCACCTCCTCCTGGGCGGATCCCGAGGCGTTCTCAGGCCAGCTGAGAGACATAGTCTCTTTAATGTGTTCTGGGTCTTCCCCGAGGCCTGCTACCGGTCGGACATGCTCTGAACACCTCCCCAGGGAGGCGTCCAGGAGGCATCCTAACCAGATGCCCGAGCCACCTCATCTGGCTCCTCTCAATGAGGAGGAGCAGCGGTTCTACTCCGAGTCTCTCTAGGATGACAGTGCTTCTCACACTATCTCTAAGGGAGAGCCCAGCCACCCTGTGGAAGAAACTCATTTCGACTGCTTGTACCCCCGATCTTGTCTTTCAGTCACTACGCAAAGCTCATGTCCATGGGTGAGGGTAGGAACGTAGAGAAACCCCCCTTACTAATATGCGTGCTAGTTTACATCTATGGTATCTCATAAAGTACAAACTTGAGTACAAACTTCACAGTTATATTACTTTACACTGACTACTTTGTCATTTCTTTAGTGTTGTCCTATAAAAACAATATAATACAATATTTGCAGATATGTGAGAGATGTACTCACTTTTGTGAGATACTGGATGCAAATCCCAATAATAAACATTTTACATGTTTTCCTGATGTGGTTGTACCTAATGTCTTGGCCAATGAGTGTATAAACTGTGAATACTGCCATAATCCCTCAATTGTGCATCTGTGATGGTGTTTCTTTCCCATTAAGAGTCTTCCAGAACTTGCAGCTCTTCACACAAAGAGAGATCAATACTCATTATGGGAAATTGGATAAACCTACTCTGCTATTGTCTCATTATGCAGGAACACTGAGCGTCAAGCAGAAGAACAAGCACAAGAACAAGTGATACAATGTAAGACATGCATCGGATGAGGGAAGCAGAAAATGGTGGTTGCAGCAGTGACCTTCAGAGACTAGAAATGGTTACATGAAAGCTATCATCTCACATTTCAAATGCATCGGAGCTACATTCGTCTGTAGTAACAATGTCCGATGTGGCAGAGGAGACTTATCAAATCCCCTTGGTTTTGTAAAAGCTCATTGTTCCAGCAATTTAACATTTGGGTTCACTGTCAGCTTTCATAGTGTTGCTTACATGACATGAAGTTTGTACAGTCGTGTGTTCATTGAACACACATTTTCAACTCATATAACATGCATACGTGACGGCCGATCCGCTGCATTTTTAAGATTGGATAAGATTAGCTGCTGCCACGAGATCCGACTGATCCGGTTGCCGTGACGCTGGTCCACAATCCAACATGGTAGGTGCGGAAATGCGCCACAAAGCTGGCTGCCACTCGACTCCTGCCACCCGGACGAAGAAGAAAACACAAAACCATCATCCAGACATGTGCTGTATGTGGTGTACCGTGTTGATGTTACTTTCACGTTGGATGCTGGATATTCGGGTCTGAAGCTACAGCGGTAATTCTCCCTCACTGTGCCCGGACTGCTGTGTCATGGTGCCAGGAGCTTCCATGGGACGTGCCGCTAGCTGTTAGATAAATTACTATTGCGTTGAAGAGAGTTAGTTTAAAAAAAAAAAAGTCATACATACTAAATAACACCACATATTGATCTATAACCATGTCAAATGATTAGTCCTACCCTAAAAGTATTGTATTGGTGGCTGAATAATTCGACATCAGGATGGCTGTCTTTCAGGCAGACTGTCATTACACTGACGTTCCTCACTACATGCACAGTGAATCGACACTTTCTAGTTTTCTTATTCTAGGCACTTGACTCCAAACGCTTGCTTTAACCAGCATGCGGAACACCACTGGCCTATACAGCCCCGCATGCTAAACAGCAGCTTGGAACAATAGAATATACTGTATACCAGTTGCTACACTATTTTGCCCATCTTTCTTTCAATTTTATCTTTTATTGGGTGGACTTTTATTTTCTCACAGAGGTTTGTTCGAATAGCCACACAATATTGTTGGTCTTGTAATGCTCCGAAGAGCTATTTTAGTAATCATGTTCTATTCCACAAATTCATTTTTATAACAAAATGTATTATTTTTAAAAAACAAAAAGATCGGTACCAGATCTGCTCAGCAAAACTATAAAAAAATTTGGATGTGGGACATCCCAACCAAGTACCAGTGAACTGTAGGATCAATCTACATCATCCCGCCGAAAGAGATAGCAGGGTCAGAGGGGTTTCCAGGTAAAACTAAATGCTAAAAATGCTGTTGCCCGGCAGTCCCAAAAAACGTATATTGAGAGAAGGCAGATTGTAACCAATCAACCTCACTGCAGTATGCAGTCTGCCCTTGTCCTTTGCTGCACTGTAGCAGATGGTGACAGAGGGGGTGAGGGAAGACTCCATTATGGAAATATAAAACTGCACCATCATCGTGACTGGGTGGTAGAACTTCCACAGCGGACACACAAAGTGTACATCATCTTTATTGGTGAGGTCCTTGATAATGAAGCTGACAGCTGTTTGCTTCAGATGTATTATTGTTATTGTTGCTGTGATTTGTTAAGATGTCTTTGTGAGTTGCTGAGTTCTTATTTACTAGCATTATTGGGTCAGGTTGTTATTTGCACTTGATGGCCTGCATTAATCTTGCAAGGCACTTTGTAGATTACATATCCTCAGCAAGACAATAAAGAGATTGCATTTATTTTGTAACCCCCAAAACCTCTTCCAGGAGATATCTATCCATCCATCTGCTTTCAATACCACTTGTCATCACTAGGGTTGCAGGGAATGCTGGGACTTATCCCAGCTGACTTCAGGCAAGGCAGGTTACACTGTGGACTGGTCAAGGAGATATACAGTATCTCACAAAAGCGAGCACATCCCTCACATTTCAACAACCATTTATCCTCCATCCATAGTTTGATGCAACTTTCCACAAGTGTCATCTTCTTACAAACGACCTGATCTACAATCATTATTGTCTTAAAAGTGGTGGTAGCATCATTGTCTGGGAAGGCATGAGCCACTACTGGGTCGCTGTTATTCAAACATGAATTCCAACATGTACTGTGACCTTCTGAGGCAGTGCATGATTCCTTCTCTTTGGAAACTTGGCTCATTCCCGAACCTCCAAAAGGTGTTTGAGGAGGTTGAGGTCAGGGTTTGCAAATTATCCAAGCATGCTTTTATAAACCCTGTTTTGTGCACTGAGGATGGATATTGTTTACATTTTAACTGATACCGGTGCCAAATTGGTGCCGGTGCTTAAACAGTCTCCAAAAGTGTAAAACTGTTAAAAAAGGGAAAATACAAATTTGGAATTGTGGAATTCAGTGAAAGTTGAACAGAATAGTAATTTAAATCCTTCAATCTTTCTTGAACCCTAATCTTCAACACTGCACTGCACTGGGGACAGAAAAGGACCTTACCCAAACTATACACAAAGTTGGACTGCATAAAACAGCAACAATTTCCAAAATGTCTTCAAGTGAAGAAGATTCAGACAGCGCTTGGAGTATATTCTAGCCTGAAATAAAGTGTATTGTACAGCTAGAGGAAATCTGGTTTATTTTAAGCACACATCAAGCCCAACTGTCCATCAATCACTTTTTTTAACACAACAAACGCACGTGCGCGACAAACTCCTACGGACAGAAACAACTATCAAGAGTGTTTCTTTCATCACACATCACAGCTGTAAAGTAGAGCCCTGCACATCCAACTCTAAGAAAAACACAGCCAGGATCTAAAAAAAAACCTTGGAAAACAAAATCTAACTCCTTCTTTGTTCGTGTCTGTGGCCCACCCAGTAAAATTAACACACGTCAGCGATCAACACTCGATGATGTGAGGTGAACGCTGAAATGTCACAAGCAATTCAGCAAACGCTCAATAGCCTCCTCACTAAACATGAGTGAACTGCTGCTATTATTAGCTATATATTACATAGCCTATGTACTTCTTCTTCTGTTCCTTTGGGCTTAATTCTTCAGGGGTCGCCACAGCGAATCAATTGCTTCCATCTAACTCTGTCTTCTGTATCCTCTTCTCTTGCGCCAACTACATTCATGTCCTCTTTCACTACATCCATAAACCTCCTCTTTGGTATTCCTCTAGGCCTCCTGCCTGGCAATTCAAAACTCAGCATCCTTCTACCAACATATTCACTATCTCTCCTCTGGACATGTCCGAACCATCTCAATCTGGCCTCTCTGACTTTATCTCCAAAACCTCTAACATGTGCTGTCCCTCTGATGTGCTCATTCCTGATCCTGTCAATCCTCGTCACACCCAAAGAGAACCTCAGCATCTTCATCTCTGCTACCTCTAGATCTGCCTCCTGTCTTTTCCTTAGCGGCACTGTCTCTAAACCAAACAACATCGCTGGTCCCACCACAGTTTTGTACACCTTTCCTTTCATTTTAGCTGAAACTCTTCTATCATACCTGACACTTTTCTCCACCCATTCCAGCCTGCCTGCACACGCTTTTTCACCTCTTTTCCACATTCTCCATTGCTCTGGACTGTTGACCCTAATACTTAAAATCCTCCACCTTCTTTATCTCTTCTCCTTGTAACCTCACTCTTCCACTTGGGTCCCTCTCATTTACACACATGTACTCCGTCCTGCTGCGGCTGACCTTCATTCCTCTCCTTTCCAGGGCAAACCTCCACCCCTCAAGCTTCTCCTCCACCTCTTCCCTGCTCTTACTACATATCACATTGTCATCTGCAAACATCATAGTCCATGAAGATTCCTCTCTAACCTCGTCTTTCAGCCTGTCCATCACCATAGCAAACAAAACGGGGCCAAGAGCTGATCCCTGATAGAGTCCCACCTTCACTCTAAACTCCTCTGTCACACCTACAGCAGACCTCACTACTGTCTTACAGTCCTCGTACATGTCCTGCACTACTCTAACATACTTCTCTGCCATTCCAGACTTCCTCATACAATACCACAGTTCCTCTCTGGGCACCTGTCATAAGCTTTCTCCAGATCTATAAAAACACAGTGCAGCTCCTTCTGACTTTCCCTGTACTTCTCAATCAACATCCTCAAAGCAAATGCTGTATCTGTTGTACTCTTTTTTGGCATAAAACCGTACTGCTGCTTAGTCAAGCTTCAACTACTCTTTCCCATAACTTCATTGTATGGCTCATCAGCTTTATTCCTCTGTAGTTGCCACAATTCTGCACATCTCGCCTGTTCTTAAAATGGCCACCAGCACACTTCTGCTCCATTCCTCAGGTATCTTCTCACTATCTAAGATTCTGTTAAATAACCCAGTCAGGAAGTCTACCTGCCTCCCTGGTCACAGTAGCTGTAGTTGTCCAGTCATCTGGAAGGACTTCCTGGCCACCCATTGCCTTTTTCAACTCCTTCCTAAAAGTCATGCAACACTCCTCCTTTTTCCAGCTCCCACCATTTCGTCCTCTCCTCTGCCTTTACCCTCTTCATCTTCCTCACCACTAGAGTCAACCTACACACCACCACCCTACGTTGTCTGGCTACACTCTCACCTACCACTGCTTTGCAGTCACTGACCTCCTTCAGGTTACACCTTCTACACAAGATGTAGTCTACCTGTGTGCTCCTTCCTCCACTCTTATAGGTCACCCTATGTTCCTGTCTCTTCTGGAAGAAAGTATTCACTACAGCCATTTCCTTCCTTTTTGCAAAGTCACCCACCATCTGTCCTTCGGCGTTCCTCTCCTGGATACCAAACTTGCCCATCACCTCCTCATCATCATCTCTGTTTTCTGCACCAACATGTCCATTGAAGTCCGCACCAATGACAACTCTCTCACTTCTGGGGATGTTCTGCATCACTTCATCCAGGTCTGACCAGAATTTCTCTTTCTCCTCCATTTCACATCCTACCTGTGGAGCATACCCACTAACAACATTGAACATCACACCTTCGATTTCTAGCTTCAGGCTCATCACTCTATCTGACACTCTTTTTACCTCCAGGACGTTGCTAGCAAACTCCTCCTTCAAAATCACCCCTACTCCATTTCTCTTCCTATCAACACCATGATGGAACAACTTGAACCCTGCTCCTAAGCTTCTAGCCTTGCTACCTTTCCACCTGGTCTCCTGGACACACAATATGTCAACCTTCCTCCTCTGCATCATGTCAACTAATTCTTTACCTTTTCCTGTCATAGTTCCAACATTCAAAGTCCCTACTCTTAGTTCTAGACTCTTAGCATTCCTCTTCTCTCTCTTCCTACGGACACACCTTCTTCCTCTCCTTCTTTAACCAGCAGTAATCCAATTTCCACCGGCACCCTGTCGGTGAACGACACTGGTGGCGGGCGTTGTTAACCCGGGCCAAGTCCGATAAGGAAGTCATTTGTTTGATTCGCATCTTTGTGTTTGGGAAAAAATTTACGTCGGATGCCCTTCAAGACACAACCCTCTGTATTTATCTGGGCTTGGGACCGACACAATAAGACACTGGCTTGTGCCCCGTTGCGGTTACATTATATAGCTTATATACAGTATTTGCTATTTTTGCAGCATCAGTTGTGTATCCTCCGACAAATCACGCCACAAAGCAGATCGGCTCACTTCAGGTGTCCTTCTCAAATTAAATCCAGTTCTGAATGTTAATGCTACAAAGGATATACAGAGAAGATTTGTCTGCTTCTGATGTTTTCATGCATTAATATTAATTAAAAAATAACATGAATTTAGCAGTGGGACCATTTTAGTAGCACCTCAGCAGATGTATCGCACATTCTGCTTGTTTGCATTCAGTCACTCCAGCTCAATGAGGTCTTGAGCAATGCTTGGATTCAGTAAGCTGTGATGGCTATGTGGCAATTCAACCTGTTATTTTTCATTATCGTGCTCAGGAGCAACAGACTGTTCCCAGGCAAAGGGGGCACCAACACTGTCAGGCTTTCCTCAATATATGCCCCAGATTCTGATCCACACAGAAGTACTTAGTGTACTCACTCAGAACACATCCAACTCACCCAATCCACGTACACATGAGGAGCTTTGTTATCTCTTCTCTATTGTCAGAAGATCTGAGGTGACCGAAAAAGCCTTATTTTTTAAAAAGTTTTGTGTAACGGCAAAATTTAACAATGTCATTTTGATCTCTCAATGATGACAATCAAGTGGCCTAAAGGGATGCAGAATTTTAGTTTAATGGGGAAATTGTGAGGTTATCATGTGTACAGTTTTAACATGAGGTTGTATTTTATATTATATATATTTCAAATTTGCATGAATGGATTGATTAAACTAATAAAAAATACCATAAGACAAATAAATTTATTTTCTATTTGTGCACACATCTATTTGTGATATTTTATGTTCCACTGAAACATTATTTTATGAAATGACAAATAAAAAAAAAATAAAGAAACTTTTGCCCTCTCCTTAAACACCTCTTGTCTGCATTAAGAAGAACTGTCACCTAGTTTCCATGGTAACCTGTTGCTATGGAAACAGGGCCTGGAAGAAACTCGGGAGTAGGCTTGCTGGAGATGGGTGCTTGCCGAAGAAGCAGAGGGAGGTGATGGTGGCAAAAACTAGCGTCGGTGCTTTGCTTACACCTAATCAAGGTGATAATACAATAATGCAATAATGCAGTGATTCGTACCCAAAGGGTATGCTTACCCCTGTGGGAAGCCTATAGCAAGAAGGAAAGATGTATTCAATTATTTCCAAGATTTCCACAAATAGTAGCAAGCAGATCAGTTGGCTTTGAGGCAAGACATACGGGTATATCCTGTTTTAATATTAACTGTAAACAAAACACTGTACCTTTTGATCTAAGAGTATCAAGAACATATCAGGCCTTTTTGAGAGCATCAAATGTGATCAAATCTATTATCTCCCTCACTTGTTTTGACAGAAGAGGTGCTCAAAGAGTCGCTTCAAGAGGTCATGATGGAAAAAACGCTTTTGTCATGGACATGATATCCCTTCTGACTATGTCCGGGAATGTCAGCACGATGCAATATGATTTACGATACATGGTTCACAATAACGATAACATGTCTTTTTAAAAAGATTGCCCTAAACATCTCTTATAAAATGTGAATAAAAATTAAGCAAAATATTATGATAGCTTAGTTCAGGGGTCTACAACATTTTTTTCCTTATGAGAGCTACTTTAACAAAATGAGAAAGGCCGAGAGCTACTCCTTTTTTGAAACATTTATTTTATAGCTTATTTTAACCAAATCAACTATAAGTTAGTTTTGCCAGAACCTTATCAAACCAAAAAATTTGTATCTTGTATTTCAGGATGCATTTATTCCTAGCGCAGGTTTTTTTTTTTTTTCCTTTTGTTGACTGGAGAGGATGTACAAGGCAAGGGCTCTGCTGAGAATGCTATAAACTACAACTATTTTGGTGCTTTTCTGAATACATTTCATGAACACAAGATCGCAACTGGTTGCTGATTCACTCAACCTTAACTTGGATCGGCGAGAGGTACAGATTCCTTGAAATCAACAAGTTACATGTGCTGAAAGCTGCTAGGAAGCCAAGCTAAATGGCTAATTACTGAAGTTTAAAGCAGTTGCCTAGCAACAATGCCAAACAAAAGGAAATAGAAAACAGAGAAAGCGTCTATTACAATTGTAAAGGATACTGGCCCTGGATACATGGACGCAACATCACAAGCGTCAGTCTTGTTGCCAGATGTGGAGGGGGAGGACGACTACAGCCATGAGTTGAGTACATCAGGAAAACAAGAAGAACAAAATGTGGTGGAGGATTATTTTTGGGAGACCTGTATGCAAGACTTTAAGAAGTTACAACAGATGAAGATGGAGATGCAGAAGATACTGGAGTGTACTGCAGCACAACCAGACCTTAGGCATTTGCAATCACAGATTCAATATGCACAATCGCAGAATGACAGTCTCATGGAAAAGATCCTAGAGGTCCATGGTGATGGAGGAAAATAGAGCACTGAGCAAAGAAACTAAAGCTCTAAAAGAAGAAATCGAGAAGTTGCAAGATAAAAATGTTGCGTTGTGCGCTGCTCTTGAAGAGGTAAAAAATCCTACAGCATATAATAAAGCACTACACACTGATATAAGGGCTTTGCAGGATACTATAAAGCCATTGTTGGAAGAAATTGTTGCCTTGCGAGCTGCTCTCAAGGAAGCTAAAAACCATATAGAAGAAAATATAGCATTATGCAAGGATGTTAGAGTTCTGCAGAATGATATCAAGACATTAGTGGAAGACAATGCAGCCTTGCGTGCTGCCCTCAAGGAGGTTAAAAACCCCAAGGAAGTAAATCATGCATTACGCAACGACATCAATGCTCTACAGGATGATATCAGGACACTATTGGAAGATAATGCTGCCTTGCGTGCTGCCCTCAAGGAGGTTAAAAACCCCAAGGAAGTAAATCATGTATTATGCAACGACATCAATGCTCTACAGGATGATATCAGGACATTATTAATTAAGGATTAATTATTATTAAGGATAATGCCGCATGGCACACCACTCTGGAAGAAGAGAAAGAAGCAAAGGATAACATCACTGAGCAAATGAAAACTCTATATATATCAACATTGAAAGGGCACGCTCAACAAAGTATTAAAATCAGGAACTCAAGTACTTACATTTAATGACACTCACAGTAACAACACCAAGACAGCAAGATGTTGATGCAGAAATCAAAAGGGGAAGAGGGAAGGAAAGAGGAGGAAAAAAAGGGAATTTTTGTTTTGGTTTTTTTTACATGGGTGTACTATGTGTAGGCACAGTAGACCAAAAGGCTCGATATATCATCGGATTGAAGAATTGTGTGAAAATTGCAACCTGTGCTCAGGCCTGGCTGTGGTAAAAAGAAAGAAAAGGAGTCATCTCAATGGCATACATGTCACTCAGGTGGTGGCGATGCACAGCAAAGATTACATAACTACCGCCACGGCTGCCGTCACAGCAAACACAGTAGTGTGTGTGTGTGTGTGTGTGTGTGTGTGTGTGCGTGTGTGTGTGTGTGTTTGTTCTCAGCTGTCTATTTCTACAAGGACCAAGATGTTTTAGGAAAAAGACACAATCCCGGGGAGTTTATTTACCCCAACAACAAAGACAATGGAGCTTTAATTGGAACTTTTTAAAATAATGATTTGATGTTTAGAGCAAATGAGCACCTATATGAGCCTTCCTAGTGATGTTGAGAGCCAGTATCCAGTAGTTGACTAACTTATTGCCAAAACATTCTACTATACACATGTGAGGACTAACTTTTTCAAACTCACAGGCAATGCATGGTAAAATCCTCCCAGTAGTGGTCTGAGATGTGGTGCTGTGAGCAAGGCGCTGTGCCACTACACCAGAAAAACAGTTATTCAGTGTTAGCTCCTACAATAATTGGTTGGTTGGTAAATATCCAGGTCATATTATGCAAACTGAACATTGCTGGTGCTTATTTTTATAGGGTTTTATAGTGTGTCCCATTTTGTGCGTTGTAGCTGTTTTTCTCTCTTTAAAACGCACAGAAAAGGGAAAGACGTGTGTTCATGTTCCACATGGATTGTGGATTATGGGCAAAATAAAAAACAAAAAAAATGCAGTTTTCCAATAGTTGCAGCATGTACATAATCCATTTTTTAAATTATGTGATAATTGTACTTTCGCATGAAATAGGGAAAGTTTAAGGTCAACAGGGGGATACAATAAGTAAGCATATACTTTACATACGCTTATCTGTCATACAAGTAACCACCAGAGCTTGACACTATGTGATGAAAGCATGATGTTATATCGTTTTATGACGTTATAATGTTTTACCAACATCCACTGTCCTGCAATAACTAAATATTCTGCAGAAACTGCTTCTCTTCATAAGGCACAGCAGCAAGGCCATAAAACTGATGTCATCTTCTAATGCAGGAATGGCAGCCAGCCGTTTGTGCAAGGACAGAATCGGAACATAACGTGACTTTTAGGGCTAATGAAGCCTTGCGATGCCATGAAGTCATTTCAGAGTGCAATTTAACGCTGAATACCAAAGTCTTTTTAATGGCTGAAGAAACTTACAAATGAAAGCTGCTGCTGATTGCAGACTTTACAACGTTTCTTGGACTTCGTCTCCATATTTACACCTGATATATGAGAGCAGTGTGTGTGTGCGTGTGTGCGTGTGTGTAGTGCCTGCCAAAGCCTGCCGCTGACAGCTGCTGGCTGCTAGTCTGTTGGGAGGTGTCACTTAAATAAATGGAGAATTATCTGGAGTTTGTCAAGCAGTAGTTGCAATGCTGAGTGAGCTGGCTGACACACTGAATCTTGCCAATTTATGAAGTAACAGCACAGCTTTTCCCAGCGCTTTGCCGTGACGGCAAAGGTTGCATTACATCACATGACACTTCAACATATCTTGTGAGACTTCAGCATAGTGAGCACCTAAAACTAAGACCGGAAGTGTTTTGTTTGGCATTTATCTTAGTGATAAAAACGTACAGATGATGGTTAACAGGAACAGGACTGGAACCTACAGTAACATTAGTTGACAAAAGTGAGTAGACCTCTAGCACTTCAGCAGCCATTTTACCATGTCTTTTCAAGGGACATTAATACTTAGAGTAGTCAGTGTACAGTTTGTAAAGCTTTACGTTCAGCTTCCTCAGCCAGGCACTTATCATGTTGGAGGTCTGTTTGGGCTCATTATCATGTTGGAAAACTGCCAAGTGGCCCAAGGAGAGTATCATGTTCTACCTCAAAATAGCGCATTCATGTTTCCCTCAATGAACCACTGCTCGCCAGTGCAAGAAACACTCATGCAGCCCAGGTCCATGACGCTACCATCATTATCTAGGTTCCCACTTGCATTGACACCTATTTAGACAAAAATAATGTGTTGAGTCATTTTCAGTGGATAGTACAAGCTGTACACTTACTTCTCTAAAGCTAGTTTAAATTCTACAGTACTATTGACCCTTGAGACGTATACTTAAATAGTGCTATTTTAGCAAATCCATAAAATGTGAAAGGTGTGCAAACCTATGGGAGATACTGTGCAGTGATATAGGAAAGCACAACACTCATCTCTGCCCTGGTTGCTCAGTACAATACCCCAAAGACAACATTAAGTTTACAATAATAAAAAAAATAGAATGGAAACTGGACATGACAAAGTTTTACGTGGGAGATGGTTGGAGCCCTGGAACAGATACATTCAATTTCTATTATTTCTTATGGGAAAATGATTGTAAATCTGACTAAGTAAAACTTTTGTTTAGTTTTCAACAGACTTGATACATCTGGTATAGAATGGTATAAAATGCAAATTTGATGCTTACACTGGGTTTTTTAAGCTGTGGTGGCGGGCTGCGTGGGAGGGCAGACTCCCGCTGCCTTGTTTCTCCGCTTCATAATTTTTTTCTTTATGATCTTCATTCATTCATTCATTCATTTTCTATACCGCTTATCCTCATTAGGGTCGCGGGGATGCTGGAGCCTAATTATATATATCCAAGTCCAGATTTATACTGTAATAGCACATCTAACTTGCAGCACTATTAAAACAACTTTGCCAAAAAGAAAGTTGAGGTGAGTTTTTTTTTTATTAAATACAGGCAGATTGTTTGAATAGAACACTTAAATACTAAGAGGTGAAGCAAATATTCTTAGCTGAACTACTCAACCTCAGCTGGTGAGCTACTGCTGGCTTACCAGCTACCTGTTGGAGACCCCTGTGACAGCATCACTGTCTTAAAACCAGACACACTATATGTTTATGTTGAACAACTCTGACACACAGCTAGTGTTTTCAAGACAAGACATAAGTGTTATAATAACAAGGGAGGAAGCTTGCTAAATAAGACTTCTCACACAAATAAGGTATAAAGCGAAAGTCAAGACGGGTTGCGTACTTTTATCTGGTCACACAAGTGCAAGTGCCAACAGGGCAGACAGGCAATTCCAGGAAATGTTTATTAAAATAAAGCGCAGCAAAACAATTTAATCATATTTTAAATCATATTGTAGTCAATATGTGCATAATAATAACCTGTTGTATATACAGTAGATTGCTATATATTACTTAACACTGTTTTCAAGTTAAAAAAAAAACAACACTTTTTACAAAGCCCAAAAAGACTTGTTTTTAAGGTGTTGAGGCCTTTACTTTGTCGTAGTGATGCGCCACAATCAATTACAAGTAGCAGTAACCCCACTTAAATACATGAGTAGATTTTAATGCAAAAAACTACACTAATGTTCACCCTATATGACCAGGATACATTTTTTTTATAATGTGGTCCTGGAGATGTGCATCACAAATTTGATGGTGCCCTACATTTTAGAATAGTTAACATGAAGATAGGTATTGGTCTCCAAAGTAACTGTGCCTGTGAAAATATCAAGGAAGTACCTAAGAAAGTACACCAGTAGCCATACCAGAGGGTTACATGTTATTTACAGTAAGTGTAGAGGCATGCAAAATTCTGCAATGCAAATTAAGCAATTAGCTGTCTACACATTTGGAGAGTCGAGACTTGAGGGCACACGGTTACACATCTGTGCGCACGCCTCTGTGTTCATTTGCGTGTATGTGTGTTTGCAAGAAGCATGTTTGTGCAGGACTCGGATCCAGATGTTCTGTGGTGGAATCCCTGCACATCTGGTGCTGTGCTTGGCCCGGAGCGGGCGGGATGTGCCAGGCAGCAGAGACAGGTGAAGATTTGACGGGGCGGTTGACAGAATGTTGGTGAAGATGAAAAGATGATGCATTTATCCTCATTAGAAGGATGAAAATGAATAGACACCAGGGGATGAGCTGCTTTCTGCTTTTGAGATAGGCAAAGGAAATACAGCCTTGTATTTATACACACACACCAGGATGTTCTATATCAGAGAAGGGTTCATGTCAGATTACTGAGCACCGGAGACGCACTCTCAAGGGGGGTTAATCTAGTCAGGAGACATAAAAATACATCAACGGCTTGGCTGCTTAGCCTTGGTAGAGTGGAGGTGAACATAATATGATCCTGTGGTCCTGTCTTTCCATTACTATTTCTAATATATCAGTGGGGACATCATGGGGGTAGGCGGTGCAATTCAACTATTAGCCTAATTAAAAAAACAGACAGAACTCGCTTCTTTAAGAAAATCCCTTTGAGTCCAAAGTCCTTAAAACTCTTTTTTCTTTTTTGCAGCAAAACGACAACTAATAAATCACATGATCTGTTTGTACCTGCAGAAAACAAGTTTACTTCTAGGAGCAGGGGGGTCAGTCCTCCAGGGGGCAAATCAGCGGTCTCTCCTTGCCTCGTCCACTCCTTTAAGGCGCGAATGGCCGCTACCATGGCTGGCTGCCATTAGCTCAAAGTGGGAAGGTCATTTTGGTCACTTGAGATGTATTCAGCTTCATGTTGTTTGGATTTCAGCCAATATTCACTTAAAGAAGTGCAGGAATTATTGTACTTTTTTTTGTTTGCTTCGGGGCCTGGGCTTTGACATGTAATTACTATAGAGTAGTAAATGCAAAGCAATTAAGAAGATGCCTTGAGAATTAGTTCGATTGCTTGGAGATGATTCTTGATTATCTCTTGAAGCAATTTCGACTAAATAAAATGCATCACTTGGCTACAATCAGCAGAGGCGGTTTTGATTCACTAGTTTGTAACTTGAAGAACAGAACATCAAATATGTGCTTCAACCACACAGATGTCTGATTATTTTATCAATACAACACTGGCATGGAATCAGGAGTTCAGAACAGTCCCTCAGCTGCAACTTGACACAATGAGTTTACTCAGGCTAGCACACAAAATAGCAAAGTCAGCGTGCTGACTATTGAAGACAGGATGTCAAATTCCTTTTTCCATGTGTACTGACCACAACTGTTGAACAACATTACAGCCTTCCATCGTTTATCACGGTTAATTGGTTCCAGACCCGATATGTGAATGTCCGCAAATTAGGATTCAATATCAATAAATAGAATGTTTTCATAGTTAGAGCATAGTTTATACAGTTTATTACCATTATTATAGCCCTTAGACACAAAATAACACACCCATAGTGACCTTTACACTCCTCTTATTCTTTTACACCACATTGTTCAGGCTACGTGATCACTGCAGGTATATAAAAGATGGCATAGCAAGCTACGGAGCTAACTAGTTAGCTTCTCTAACTTACATATTCTAAATTTAAGAAAGTATTTGAGAGTAGGGAAAATGGACAAAGTAAGCAAAAACTTACCACTTCCACACTGACTTCTTTTCACTGTCATGTCGGACATGCCATGGCTGACTCCATGTAGTAATGGAGGTAATATAATATATTGCATGTCTCAGTAATTTAACATTACTGATGCAAAGTGACCCAAATAATACATATAGTTTTGCTTTCAATATTTTTTGACTAATAATTGTCCATAGTCAAACACGAAACAGTGGCCATTTATTAATTAATAAATTAACACAATACAGTGAGGGAGCATAGCTTGAACTGCGAGGGATGACCGTAGTCCATTTTTTTAGAAGCCACCGCATCCAAATTATTCACAATCTATACAGTAATCACTCATTTATCGCTGTTAATTGGTTCCAGACCACACCATAAAAAGTGAATTTCCACAAAGCAGGATTCTTTATTTATAAATGAAATACTTTCATAGTTAAAGCATAACATATAGAGCATATAACCTGTTTTTCGACCTTCTAAATGTTTACATTTTTAACATTATTATTACATAACAACCCTATGGTCCGTTTCAGACTCGTATTACCGTATATAGTAAACATAACACAGTGGAGCTTTGGTTAGTGTCATTAATTTGTTTCAGAAGGTCTGAGTCATACCAAAACAGATGGTAAACAAATACAAATTTCCCTTAAAAAATAATTTAAATCCAATGAATCAGTTTCAAAAATCACCCAAAAATGTTAACAAAAACACTTTGTTAGAGTTTTTGTTCAGAAACAAATTGAAACGCATATTTGAAATACCTATAGATGATAAATGAAAGGGATAAATAAACATTTAAGGTTACTTTTACTTTCACTGAAGATTCCTGATCTTCAAACACACAAACCTGTCTCCAAACACACAAAGTGGCAAAAAGATCAACCACCACCACCATGATGTTTTGACATTCTGACAGTTATTTCGTCAACTCAATAGTGTTTGTCACCTCAATACTGTAACCCAAAATGGACCATGTCGGAGAAAGTTGCAAGTGCCAGCATTTGCATAAAGAAGGTAAGAAGCACCACTGAATTCAAGAAATTACTCATTATAAAACAAGAAGGTGATGTGTGTGGTGTTTCACTGCCCCATCATGTCTTTGGGAACAGGAGTCTTCAATGAAGGTATACATACCCTTGAATATCCATTTAGCCCTTTCAGTCATAATTTATAATGGTTTTATGCATGTAAAACTACAATTATACAACTATAAAACTATTTTGCCATATTGTTCACTAGGTAATACTAACAAGAAATTTTTATGATTAAAAAATACCTTAAGAAAACAGATGGACTTACACAGTGTATTAATAACATGGCACGACGCACGGCATTGTAGGCTAAACAGAGATTACAAACAAACCGTAGCAAAAATGTGGAGTACATTTTCAACATTAAAAAATATGCTAACGAGGGTGGATGCTAACCAAGCAAACAAAATACGCCATTCAAGACATAAATAAGACTCGTGCTGGAGTGTGTTGCTATAAATCTCGGGGAGTTGAGTGGCAGTTGGACAGGAAGTGATTTCGAGGGTTCCGAGTTTTAGCTTGACGTGGGTTACGACTGTAACAGTTACTGTTTATATTAAGGATTTTTTTAAGGGATTATTGTGCCTCTTGTGAGACAATTCAAACCTGCAGAAAAAGCCTGATGTTCCGCTGATCAAGTCTAATAAATGTATGTCTCACTGACCATTACTGACACCTAGTGGCCAGTGTAGAATAATACATATAATTTAAAACATAAGGTGTCCTTTCAAAGCCTTATATCTGTATTTAAGTTCATTTAGCCCTTTTTATGCATGAAAATGCTTAATTTAGGCAGGAAATATGCAAATTTACATACTAATTATCAGCCATGAAACAGCATGATTTATAAATGAATATATTTTACAAAAAACGAGATAGAGTGAAGCCCCAAAATTTGAAGTGCAAAGTGGGATGACTGTGCTTCAGAGAATCATAATTCCGTCTAAATGACATCATGAGATATTCACAATACAAAAACCCATCTGCGATTGACCGATATGTCAGAGTGATGTTTTGTCATTTTGTAAACTGGGTGCAGGAGTTTTGCATGCAACCTAATGCAGTCTCTGCATGCTGGAGTAATTACGCTTGAACATAAGCTTGCCTGCATGCTTGTATGTAGATCTTTTATTGTATAATGCACACCACAAAAGATTCACCATAATGTGCAATAAGCACAATGTCGTACGCTACTGCTGCTGACGACAACACATTTGATACAGTTTGAAAGGAAGAGTTCAGGTCCGTGAAGCTCAACAAAACACTAGCACGTGCAAACAAGAAATACAGCGAGCACTCTACTCTTCTTCTTACCTCCCTCTGAATATGAAAATGCTAATTTGACTTACAGTGGATATCATCCACTCCTGGAAAGTCTTCCACATGTCATCTAGTCATACTCTCTAAATATGGATTATTGTTTTTCCTCGCCATAAAGTCCAACTTCATGTTCCTGTCCTTCCTCATCTCTCATTCCGATACTCTTTTAATCCAATTAATGATACTCCTCTTTTAGGCATCTGTTGTTTCCATAGGAACAGGGCGCTGTAGTCAATACCAGTCGTCTAGGCAACTTTGAGCAAGACACTGTTTGTGTGTGTGTGTGTGTTTACTTGTGTTATTATATTTCACACAGGCAGTTGATTTGTGTGAAATGTTTATGACACTCTGACAGAGTTATTACACGTTGTCTCGCTGTTTGTCGTCCACTTCTTTTGTTATGTATAAAAAACATATTGCACCGAGCTGCTGAGTTATTTACCTCCCCCCCCGCCACCGTTCCAGTTATTGCTCTCTAAATCTCCTTTGAGCTCCAGTAGAAGCAACTACATGAAAGCACACTAATACACAATCTTACTATATTATTATAATCTCCGGGACACATTTCATTGCATGTGTTGCAAAAAGAGGGAGAATAAGTCCCAGCACTGTTTCTACCATATTAATACCCTTCAGTTGCACTTTATGGCATGACAGCAATTATGACAAGTATTCCTTATGTTGTGAAGGTTTACATTTCCATGTCCTTAACATACTGTCCTGTGCAAAAATGTATGTCATGTTTCCCTCGATAAACCGCATCTCCCCAGTGTCGGCAGTACTCATGCAGCCCCAGACCATGATGCGCCTACCACCATGTGTGACTGTAGGAAGTGCACTTGTTACTCACTTGTGTTGCCAGCTACTTAAACAATTAGAGGTACAGTACAAATTATTTATACCCTGGTCAAGTTAAACAAATGTACATATGAAATAGATGAAAATGACACCAAAATTGGCTAAAATACTATAAGCCATTATGATAAAATTAGCTATTTTTATAATTATTGTTTACATGAATAGTATTCATATTTTTTAATACATGATCTGCAAAAGCTGATTAGAATGTTCTAGATCAGTATTTTCAAAGTTCCCACTGGAGGAGCAGCAGTTTAAAAAAAAGAAGAAAAACATAATACAAACCTACCAGTCCAGGGTGTACCCGCCTATCAGCTGGGATAGGCTACAGCATAAACCCGTAGACACTAATGAGGATAAGCGGCAAAGAAAATGGATGGATGGATGGATGGATGGATGGATGGATGGATGAATGGCATTTTTCAAACCTAACTTGTTTATGCTTAGAATTTAAGTGAATACATTTTAGTTCCTACTGTGAGAGAGTAAAAAACGGTATGCTCAGAAAGTAAGTTTTTTAGGGAGTTTCAGCACTTTCTAAAAATATGATTAAAATATAATTCAATAAGAAAACTAAAAAAAAAAACACCCCATCAACAGCAAAAATGGAAATATCACCAGTAAGTTTACAAGAATGTTACAAGTGTAACATAAAAATGTTGCAATGTAGCATTAGACTGAATAATGTTCGTTAAGTCTGAAATCATTATATTATAAATGTTTTACTTTTAAGTAAATATTTTTTCTTCATCACACAAATACGAAAAAAATCCCTGTAACTCCAAATGTGGCCATTTTGGCCTGAACTGTGCAGTATATGTCTCTAAGTCTGTGCATGTAAACAGACCTTAACAGTCCTCAGAAGTGCCAGGGGGAACAAGTGCACCAAGCGTGAGTGCATAAAGTGTGTATTAATGCATGAGGCGTGTGCAGTAAAGCATCCAGTCTCATTTGCGAGATTTAGCTCGTGTATAACGCAGCTGCATCTCCTCACCCATGCTGGTTCATTTACTGTACACACTATATCCCGGTGGACGCTCTTTTAAACTTGAAACCTTGTGTGCGTGTGCGTGTATGTGTGAAAACGTGTGTGGTAAAGGATGTAGGAGTGCATGCATGTCAAAGAGAACAGGGGGAATGCCTCTGGCTCCGAAGGGCTTCCTTGTCCACAGCTGGGACAAACCTTATCACTGGATTAACAAGGGCATTTGTGGAGGGACACTGGAGCTGAATGTGAACAGTGTGGAGGCGGATCGAGGTGGGTTCGAAACTGGCTCAGAACATAAAAGACAACTTTTGGTTTTCAAAGGGAAGCGGACGGAGAAAACAATAATACACTAAAACCGCACTTGGCTACCTTACACTACCACTAAACCCGAAATTTTGCATGTTTACATTTGTTAGTAAGAGTTACATTATTTCTACACAAAACTTAACGTTGTTACTTTTGAAAAAATGCCTGCACAGTATAAGAGCTCATGATGGCGACAATTGGACCCTTTTAATTCATATACATATATAATACACTTCTGATGAAAAATGTAAGACTAGTTGAAAAGTTGCAAAAATGTACATTATGGACTGTTGTATTTTAAGACGGTTTTAAGTAGAGCTTCTGTCAGGTATTGACGAAAAAGGCAAAAAATCTTTTTGAATGCGGTCGGAGTGTTGAGCTGCATAAGCAAGCCTTCTTGCTGCGTGCCATTACTGCTTAGGTTGGGCATGGTAAGACAGTCATTTTAAACTTCTTAAAAGATCCTGACGATCATGGAACTGCAAAATCAAGGGGTAGACCCAAAAAAATGTCACCAGAGGATCCAATGTCTGTCAACACATGGGATGATCCTCGGCCCAAATGAAAATCGTTACTGGTGCCGAGTGCAGTCAAGTAACCTCAACTCCTTCAATGACACAAAGCTGCCCATTTGGAATTTGCAAGAGAGCACCAAACATTGCAAGGCAGAAGAAAGTTTTATTCTGTGATGAGGGAAAATGTATCCTTGACAGTTCTGATGGCTTCCAACATTGATGGCATGGGGGCGGCATCATTCTGTCATTCTATGCCGGTTGTCCTCACTAGGGGTCACGGGGGTATGCTGGAGCTTGTACCAGCTGACTTTGGTCAGAGAGGTATGGTACACCCTGGACCGGCCCACTTTGTTTGACGGTCCTTGAACTCGCCATCTAACGTTGTCCCACGCTGCACAGATTAGACTATAATACTGTATTTTTACCCTTTTGTTTTGACCTCATATTTGCTCCCAAATGCTGATACTATGTGGGAATACATAAACGTAAGAGCTGTGTATATTTGTGTGGTGCATCTCTCTGAAAAACAAACTCCAGGAATCTACTGGTTGACGTAGGCATGCTCTGTATTAATTTTGTGCTTTTAATTTGATGTTGTTCCTGTCATAGTTTTACACAATACAGAATGAACAAGAACAATTAGATCAACAGAAAATGCACAAATAAATGTTTAAATTGACCAATTAATTAATTATGAACTTTGAACACAGAGTTGAACTGCAAACGTAGCAGCTAATGTTTGCAATGATGACATTTTCAGCAGTGCCTGGACCAGATGAAAACATTATAAATAATATCTGTAGATGATATTACATTGTAAAACAAAGCACATTTTAAGAAGCCCCATCTTTACATACATATATATAAAAGTACATACACACACATACATATATATGTATATAATTGTTTGTGTGTGTGTGTGTGCAAAATATAAATATATATACATAAAAGATGCTGTGCCAGAATGAAATGAACACATTGCTCATGCAATCTTTCATCCCTGGCTTGGATCTCTTGCACATGCGCTGATGCAAGTGCAATAATCCACGCTCTCGCCACCTCACGTGTGCTCCACTGCTCTACTTTTCTCCCTGTGAGAGCTGTGGGAGGGAGGGAGAGTTGCTTGGGCCCTCCCCTTCTCTCACACAAATACACACACAAAGTATACACAATGCTGAAATGCACAGATGCACCACACACAACACAAAAGAGTACACAGATCTAAGGCTGTGTGTGTATACAAGCAGCCATGCGCATAAATCATGTGAAAAAATACTGTTGCAAAAATAGACTTTTGCTGTTAATATTAATTATGCTTTAGGTTTCATGGATTCACACAGACGCTCTCCCGGGGCAGCTGGAATAGCTCTTCTCTCTGGGTTCTTACGAACACACCAAATGAAGTAGAGATGTATAAACACAAGAAACAATAGACTTAATGCATATTCACCATTATATATTTCCCATCAAATAGGATGTAATCCATGTGCAGAGACTGTGTGGAGAATATCCCACTGAAGATTTTTTAAAAAGCTTTTTTTATATTGCCCGGGCCATCTTAAACACTAAAATGTTGAACATAAAAACACAGAATTACATGCACAAAGTAAATGTTATCTTTTTTTCAAGCAAATAAGGAGGAACATGATAACTGCATGCGTATGATGGATGGATGGATGGATGAATGGATGGATGGATATTACAGACCCCCTATTACAAGTTCATGAATGTGTGAAACTAAACAGAAAGAGAATAAAGTGGATTTAGGTAATCCACTTTATCCTAGTACAAAAAAATCAGGCCGGCTTGTCCATGCAAAGAGCCTTACTTAGATAAATAAAAAAATTGTTTGTAATGAAAAATGACACAATAGCATAAATAAACGCTCTTTCTGTTGCAGAATTATTACTAAGTAAATAAACTGCAAAAGTGCTCCTTAATTTTTTTTTTTCACTTTTGTTCGAAAAATGTATTTTGTCTTTACATTATAGTCACAATTTAACCCTTCCCCTATGGCCTCCATGAATCTAGAAGTAGCCTGTAATCGAACAAACAAAAGGTAGTGATTTACAATATACCCAAGCTAATATACAACATCAGAAAAAAACAAAGGACAAAATCATATACCTAAAGTATCAAAAGTATCACTATAATCACAATCCTTGTGATTTCAGAATCGACTTTAGATCATGAAGTTTCTGTATCGGTCCGCACATTGGTCCGCATGCTCTCCTTAACACGTTTGTGTCAATTTTATGCAACGGGAGTCAATATTGTCTCAACCAAATGATTTCGTGTAAAAGATGAAGAAGAAAAATGGCAAGAATTTTGGTATGAAAGTTTGTAGACAACTTGTTGCCGCGTCTTTTCCAAAGTGCTTGTGGGTGGAGCAGCGTGACATTGGCGAGAGCTTTCTTTTCTAATGAGAAGACCTTTTGCCTACATCGGTGAGCACATTCATTCAAGTCTTGCACGATAAACCACGTCTTTCCTTGACTGCCTACCTTTAAAGTCTCACCAAGCACGGGAATGCACGCCTTTCCATGACGTATATCTCGGATCTACTGTATATGTATATATATATCGGATGAGCTGCAGTAGCACATGCATACATATCCGTTTTATACCCACATACAAATGAGAACTGCATTTCATTGTGCTGTTCACATCAACATGAACAAATTAGATAAAGGTTGCATATGAGCAAAAAATCGGAATTGACCTGCAGTGTGAGCGTAGCCTAGGAAGTAGCCTTTCATCTACAAATTGACAGAAAAATATAGTACAGTCTACGTTGTACACCTCAACTCTACACTTCTTTACAATTCCAGCAGCAGCCACCATAATGAAAACATCCTTACACAGAGTGTGTGTGTGTGCGCGTGCCTGTGTGTGTGTGGGTGTGATAGAAATGCTCCCTTGGGCCCACGTCCAAGCTTTCTAGGATTGTCCTCAGCAGGAGCCAGAGACAAGCAACCAATGTCAATGAACAGCACTCTCGAGGTGATGTCATGACTTGATTATGACTTGTGAGTGGTAACACACGGTTTAACAAGGCGATTCTGACCCTTCACTGGTGGTGTCTGGCTGACAAGCTAAATAGACTTAAGTACTGGTCCACCTACACATGACAAATACATGGGCATTCAAATGGGAGTGTGTCTGTTCATTTACGAGGAGAGACAGCCCCTTGTCTCCCAATCTCTGTTTGAGCTCATCACAAAGGGGTCTGATGGGGTTCTTCCGCACCAAATCCATCCAAACATGCATTTAAGGATCTTGGTATGTGTACTGGGAACAGAAAAAGGTCTTCCCAAAGTGGTTCCCACTACATTGGAAGCATGGACGATTCAACCTTCTCGAGCGACAATAAAAGTAAACGTTATTGACCAGGGGTGTCCAGACTATGGCCCGGGTACCATTTGAGACCCGTCGATTGTTTTTTATGATTTATAAATTAGACCAAAATATGTAGTAAAAATAGGAAAAACAGAGCAAAAAGGCAACATGTAAAGAGAAGAAAGTGAAATGGTGATATTGATAACTAATAATAAAACAAAGCTTAGTCTTTATATAAAGTTGTTTGTAGCCTTTTTACAGAATTTGGGAGAGAGATAAAAAAACACACACGTCGTACTTTTTACATAATTATGTTTTATATTATTCAGTATTAATATGAATTATTATTTATTGATTGTTAATAATATTATTTATTTTTATTTAGCTATGTATGATTTATTTATCTTTCTATTCAATTCTATTTCCCATATTTGTGGTACTCTGTGATCAAAAGTATATAAAACATCAAAGTGGCCTCTCGCATCCTTTGATTTTCGATGTGCAGTCCTTGGCAGAAAAAGTTTGGACATCCCTGTTCCAGACCAAATCTCATGCGTGCGTGAGTGAAGTTTGACATTAAACCATAGCAGCTAAAGAAGGACCGCAGGATTGCTCCCTTTAAATGACTCTTTCAAAATTTAGCAATTAGAGGAGAGATGATATCCTGAGTTAGTTTCCATAGCAACAGCCAAGAGCGATTCACACTCAGTTTGCAAGATAAATTTCACACTTCGGCGCTCCTTCACATCTATAACGTGTGCTTCTATTTGTACACATAGCAACCAAAGTTAAATATGTATGTCGGTCCTTGACAAAGTTGGGTAAAGACTGTCTGGGGTTTTTAAACTCAGTGTCATCCAGTAGGTGTGAGATGCAAATCTGGTGATGGACCACAGTGCTGCTGTTAGCAGAAAAAGAAGGTTTGAAATTAAAGTGCCCCCTACTTTACTCCCCTCTCACGTGGATGCTCATTAGCCGCTGTCTCTTTCACTTTCTCTATCTTTCTGCACCGTCACGCATTTTCTCTTCAATCTCTTGCCTCCCTCCCCTCCCTTTTGCTTATGATGAGACTCCCACCTCTTTCCTCCAGAACTCCCTTTCCAACAGTTTTCGCTCTTCTTTCCTTTCCTCCTTATCTCTTATCTGTGCCAGTTCCACTTGTTAAAAAAATAAAAAGCTTTTGCATGAGAAGGCTCTGGAGGCACCCTCATCATTGCTGCAGAAAAAGACAAACTGTGGAATCGTGACTGCAGAGCTGCAATGGGAGAGGAGCAGACCCACATCTGAAAAGATGCTGGAGATTTTGAAGACAGATGACATGTACACAATCACACATCTTGATCAGGTCACAGACTTCAAAGTGGAAATGAGGAGTTAGTAAAGAGGTGTTGCAAACATCTTCTTCACGACACATGCTCCCATCTGCCTTACGAACATGGCGAACCTCCTTTAACACTTCCATCTGGATGAGGGAAAACACCCAACACTAATTTGTGTTGCTTCATCCATGTGATGCCGAGGCCAAGCGTCTCTTTACAGCATGGATCAATAAAGTGACAATGTAACCTTTTGATACCTCCTTTTTAGCATTTTGAGCCACAGAACATGTTGGACTTTAACTCCATAAACCGCAGCTTCCCCGTGCTGGCAGCACTCGCGCAGCCCCGAACAATGACACTACCACTGCCATGTTTGAGAAGGTACACAGTTGTCACATTTGCTGAAATGTGAGGTATGTACTCTTATCTGTGAGATTTTGACACCAAGCCCCCAAACCCCACTCCTATAAATAAATAAATAAACTCAAGCACGAGGGAGCTAACAATACACGTATGGATATTCTAAGCTGTTGTTGACAGGAGTAGCGTTCAGTGAAGTGGGCTCTGTGTAATCAAAGCGGCCAAGAGCTTCCAGCAATGTTTAAAATAACCAAAATACTGCAAGTATTACATTCTGTAATTAATGTATTTCATGCTATAATGAATGTGCCTATTACTACATTGTTACAGTATGAATATAAAACAATAAAATGTTGGCACGTCTTGAGAGGGCTTTAAAAATAGAATGGGTGAATCGCCTGTACGTGCATTGGCTTTCTTGTGCTAGCTGTTTTTCTATTTTTACAACATACAGCAAAGATGTTTGTTAATGTCTCCACATAAGGATTGTGGATGGCGGGCAAAATTCCCTCCCAAAAGTGCAGTTCTCCTTTAAGCCAACCCTCAACAAGATTTATTTTCAAATGTTTTGACACCCCTTAAAAGGATAAGGAACCATATTTGCAAACATAAGTTGAAACAGACCACATGCCTCACTACAAAGTGGAACTCTGCGAGCTCATCCAGCCAATGAACAAAGAAAGGTTACTTATAATAATATTGAAATAAATTTTGAATTAACTATAATAAAATAAATGCAGCCCTCGCCTTATGCACAATATGCATGAAACTCTTTCACTGTTTACTAAAGATTAAAATCAAACGTTTCACCAGGAATGTCACAAGACTCCTAACTGACGAGACGATGCACGAGATTGGGTCCACGGGAATGAGACAAGATTTGAACAAGAATGTACAAAGAAAAAATATGACAGGAAAAACAAACTTTTTCTTTAACCAAGTCAAAAAACAATGCAGGTGAATTTTGAAATGTTTACTGTCCACAAAATGTGAACATTTTTGGAGACCAAATAAACCACTGTTGATAATGATAATATACTGTATGAAAATAATATAGCTCACTGGTTTTTGCTTGTCTACTTGTCTTTGTTTATTCATGTCAGGGCTGTCCATCTGTCTTCTTTTGATAGTTTGATAGAAAAATTATAATTAAAAAATCTCTTTATATATTTAAAGACAATTTTGGTGTTACATTACACTCTGCCTTTTTTGTGCGTCATTAGAACCGCTCTGTGATTAAGGGTCTAGGTGGGTTGATCTGACAAATCTTTTAAGTTAAGTTAGTCAAATGTAGAAATACTACAGCTGCTGCTTGAAAATCGACATGTAGCAAGCATCTGTTTACCTCCGAAAAACTGCCATAAGTCACTCGCTGACGCTGTGAACACCAAGGTATGTTGGATTGCCAGGTGCACTTCCAATAAAGCCTCACACTCTGCCAATTCCATACTGTATTATCGTTCATAGTAGCCATGCCATAGTTCACGATCTGATTGTCTTCTGGCTGTCCTGTTCTCATGACACAGTTTTTCTCTAAACCAGAAATCTCACATGTTAATCTCGTGTGACGAGATCTCACGACACCCCTAGTTATCACTGTTACAAGATATTAGGGCTACAATGCAGTATAGCTGTTTAAAAGGCCATCATCTTCTTGATTTATAGACAATGAATACATATTAGCTGAACTTCTCCCCAACAGAAGCATCCAATAAAATGATTCACTTCATTTTGACCTTTTTTGCACTGTTGCTTTTATGGAAATTACGCATTCTGTCGGTGTAAGCGAGTCAGCAAAATGCAAGTGAAACTTTAAACTTAAAACTAATACAGCAGCGCTCTGAAATGCAGCGGTGAGTAATTCACTGGCAAATCACAGCTCAGGAATCAATGAGTGTATTTCAGCTGATGGTGGTGCTCCTGCTTAGTGTGTCAAGGTCAAGCAGGGAAAAGGTGGAAACACGGTGGTGATTAGTGGTGCTCAGCGTCATGCAAGTCAGCTGAGTGGAGACAAGAAGTTCCACTAACAGTGATTTGGTGCTGAGAACCATTTACATATGAACTGCCTATAGTGGTGCATTTAAGTAATTGATTGTGCTACAAGCAGGTATGACTGACTCCTCTTGCTAGAACTGCAGAGGGAAACATACAGTACAGTATGTTGAGTAATAGAGGCGTCACAAGACACTCAGTTTGCGGAATGTGATACACGAGACCGAGTTTACGAGATGAAACAGCACCTTAACATTATATATAACAATTATATACAGTATATAAATATATATACATGATATATAACATATATACGAATATAGTGCAATCTTTGTAAGTTACATTACATTGGAGGGCTGTGAACGTTAAACAGATTAAACCGGATGTCAATATAAACTAAAATTTATATTGCTAATGAGATGTTATATATTATGTTATGTTATATATTATATTATGTTATATTGCTAATATCTCTGCTAATATTGCATTTTTTATATTGCTTAAATTCTCGGGCATGTCTTTTGAAAAATGGCTGGAAGTGAATGAGTTACGAGTCTTCCCACTATTTATTTATTGTGTGTTATTGATTGGAGTGAACGCTGAGACTTCTGTTTTTTCATTATTTTATATAGATAGATGTACATATAGATAGATAGATTGATGTTAATTGTCATTGCCCGCAGTACACAACAAAACTGGGAACGCCGCTTCCACTTCTGGCCACATTAACCCATGTAAAACATCGTTCCATTCAATGTTCCAAATATAACAGGTATAAAAATATAGATAAGATGTAAAATCTTGATCCCACACCTCATACATGGAAAAAATCTGTGTTGACAATTTAGCGACACTGTCGTGGGTAAAGGTGCACATGTATGTGTTTCTAGGCATTTATTCTGTAAATTAAAATACAAGCGATTGACAAAAGTAGATAACCTGCCAAGTGGGAATGCGGTAGAGAGCTCCACCCCCATAACGCCATGCAATGCACAAAGCTGTAAAATCCTTCCACAATGCAACTCAGCCCCTGATCACCATACCCAAGAAGGTAGACTTTGGACACAAGTATTGTTGTGATGTAGTCCATGTGCAGTATCATACAGAAGCCATAGGTTGCCATTAGACATGTTGTTCATTATTCTTTATGACTACATATTGTATAACTTGAATGATACTTATTAAAATGCAGACCTTCACCAACTGTGAAGTGTATTTGTGGTTGTGTGTTAGCAGGCTACTTCCTGACTCAAGGAGGATGACATTATGTTTCCCGACATACGACAATGTATCTGGTGATTGGCTGCTTTGATGTCATTCTGGCTCAAACTGTAATATTTAGGGCTGTCAGAAGAGCTTGCGAGATTAAAACATGACAAGATTTCTCGTTCGTGGGCAGTAGGTCTGGGACGATAATAAATCAATGAAATAATCACACAATAAATGAAAATGAACTTGAAAATGTGGTTGGCCTCAGTATATTGCCAAGTGCATGCTTGTATGCTTTTTCCTCGTCTCTCACCTCCAAACAGGCAGGAGGAGCGTACACTCATGGGTTTCAGTACCTTGGCACGTCGGTTCCATAGAACAACAGCATGAATGTCGTGAGCCCTTTTGTCAGTCATACAGTCTCTTTGACTTAGTGGGGGCAGGCGGGGGCAGTAGCATACACATAGAGTGCAAAAGAGTGTAACGTAGTAGGAATTAAATTAGTAGATTGCAATACATTGTCACATATTTTTAAAATATTTTTTTATTAAACTTTTATTAAACATAATGCTAAAATCTTGTCTCAATTCATCTGAATCATCTCGTGAACCAAGTGTCACATGACACCCCTGATGATAATTAATTCCTGTATTAGCCCCTTTACCCAGCTCCTCAACAAGAAAATAATGGATTCCTCTTAAGTCCATGTTTGTGACCCTTTGGTGTAAATCAGTTGTGTTTTTTGTGTAATCCTGCTAATTGTATCTGTCATTAAGTTTCACTACCATAATGATTGCTTGTGAAAAAGTTCACGAAGACAATAAAATTAGTGGTGGCCTCAGACTTTTGACGTGTAGTATGTTTTAACAATACCTCAGTGAGGGCCTCGTGAATGAATTGGGCAGTCTGAGGGGACACCTCCCAGGGGGATTTCTCCTCCACCATCATGGCGTCCAGGGTGGCCTTTTCTACAACAATGTCAAAGGAGGCATCGGGGAAGGCAAGCTGGCGCACATCCATCTGCCGCCAACTCATACCCGGGCGGTCGGCATACCTGGCCCTCATGGTGCTGATGCACACCGAGGAGTAATCGATGTTAGTGATGGAATGGTACCCGGCGTCGTACATATCACCGCTCAAACCGCTATTCCCACAACCTGCACATAAAAGCAGCAAGAAATGAGGATGATTCAAAATGCTGCATATGTTTTTTCTGTATGAGTAATAGATGGTGCGATCAAAATAGAGGCAGCATGTGATTGAACAGCTTTCATCAGCACAACAACTGCTGTGGTTGATGTGACAGGAGTAAAAAGTCTATTTGATCGAGCTGACGCTCATGCCTCCATGGTGGATAGTGGACATGAGCTGCTTGGTATTAGGAGGTAAAGAAAAAAGCTTGTCATGAGATTTGGAGGTACCTTAGCTTGGAAGAAGATGCAGCCTCTCACATTTAGGATGAGATAGGATGACTCATAGACGGAGGAGGACGAGGAGGTGGAGGATACATGTACATGTACAATAGTGATGAGCTAGAGATGTTTGCTTCCAATGTTGCGCATTAAACAGTGAATGTGTGCACATTTTTTAAGACGTTTTTAAGAAGTAGGGTGTGAGCATGTGAGACAGGTGAGGCTGTAACATCCGTTGGCATTGACACTTCAGCTGTAAATGTGGGGCTGCGCTTATTATCAGCCTGCTGCTTCTGTGCTAATTGCCACCCTTTCATATGATGTGGGTGTTTTGAAAGATGGTGGCCACTGAATCAGTTAGCACACCAAGGAACTCATTTATAATTCACTTTGACACATGCACAGACCACTTTGCAGCACATGTAGAAGAATTTCTCACGCTGTGCCAACAAAGTAAAGCTTTCACGCTCCATGTGCCGGGAAACTGAGACTGAATTGACAAACAAGTCTTGCTTTCATAAATATGAGGGCAAGACTGGTGTGCAGGATGTGCATGTGCGAGTTATATAGAAAATTGATTTAAAACTTGTGTCAGTCCAACACCCCAAAAGTGATACAACTTGAAGGTCAAAGCACATACTCTTCAGCTCAGTGGGTCTATAAAAACAGGGGTGTTTACCCCCAAAAATTTGAAGGCTGTGTGGCTACTTTGATCAATTTTGTACATTAAAGATCTGAAACCAGTGCAATGTAGGTCAATATATTCTCAACTATCTAAACAAAACATCCCCATCTTCGCTTTGTTTTAGGTGACAAAGTGTCATGTCTAACCATTAGGACTGAAATTGTGTTTTACAGCAGTAACTAATTTATTTTATCGATAACAGTAAAATTGTTATCGTAGTTAACACATACCATCATGGCAAGTCACCTCTCTCTATTATGATGACAGATGGAGGCACAGTGTAGTGGGTACACTGAGTTACACTGAGTCTGACACTTATTTGGAACTTTATTCTGCCCTTAACACACCAGTGCAATTGCATCTTTACACAATACATGTATTTCCAACTCACACACACGTGTCCCTTCACTAGACGACCGAAGATGCATTTATGAACACTCCAAACATCACAACAACATCTTCATTATGCATGTACTGTATGTGTGGCCTAAATAAACATCCATCCATCCATCCATTTTCCACTGCTTATCCAGGTCCGGGTCGCGGGGGCAGCAGCTTCAGTAGGGTAGTCCAGACTTCCCGGTCCCCAGCGACCTCATCCAGCTCCATCGGGAGGACACCAAGGCGTTCCCAGGCCAGCTGTGAGACATAGCCCCTCCAGCGTGTCCTAGGTCTTCCCGGGGGCCTTCTCCCGACCGGGCATGCCCAAAACACCTCACCAGGGAGGCGCCCGGGAGGCCTCCGGACTAGATGCCCGAGCCACATCAACTGGCTCCTCTCGATGTGAAGGAGCAGCGGCTCTACTCTGAGCTCCTCCCGGATGGCGGAGCTCCTCACCCCATCTCTTAGGGTGAGTCCAGCCATCCTACGAAGGAAACTCATTTTCGCCGCTTGTATCCGCGATCTCATTCTTTCGGTCATGACCCATAACTCATGCCCATAGGTGAGGGTAGGAACGCAGATCGATCGGTAAACAGGGAGCTTTGCCTTCCGGCTCAGCTCTCTCTTCACCACGACGGTCCGGTACAGTGACCGCATTACTGCAAATGCTGCACCGATCCGTCTGTCGATCTCACGCTCCAACCTTCCCTCACTCGTGAACAAGAACCCGAGATACTTGAACTCCTCCACCTGAGGCAAGACCTCACTCCCAACCCGGAGGGTACAGTCCACCCGTTTCCGACTGAGAACCATGGCCTCGGATTTGGAGGTGCTGAGTCTCATCCCAGAAGCTTCACACTCAGCTGCAAACCGCTCCAGTAAACGCTGAAGGTCACAGCCTGATGAGGCCATAAGGACCACATCGTCTGCAAATAGCAGAGACGAGATCCTAAGGTCACCAAGCTGGACTCCCTCAACACCTTGACTGCGCCTAGAAATTCTGTCCATGAAGATTATGAACAGAATCGGTGACAAAGGGCAGCCTTGGCGGAGGCCAACGTTCACCGGAAACAAGCTCGACTTACTGCTGGCAATGCGAACCAGGCTCCTGCTTCGATTGTACAAGGACCGAATGGCACGTAGAAGCGGACCATCAATCCCGTACTCCCGGAGCACCCCCCACAGGACACCACGAGGGACACGGTCGAATGCCTTTTCCAGGTCTACAAAGCACATGTAGACTGGTTGGGCAAACTCCCACATACCCTCGAGTACCCTTGCAAGGGTGTAGAGCTGGTCCAGTGTTCCGCGACCGGGACGAAAACCACATTGCAGCTCCTCTAACCGAGGTTCGACTAACGGTCGTACCCTTCTCTCCAGCACCCTGGAGTAGACTTTCCCAGGAAGGCTGAGGAGTGTGATCCCCCTATAGTTGGAACACACCCTCCGGTCACCCTTTTTAAAAATGGGGACCACCACCCCGGTCTGCCAGTCCAGAGGTACTGTTCCTGACTTCCATGCAATGTTGTAGAGGCGTGTCAACCAACACAGTCCTCCAACATCCAGAGCCTTGAGAAATTCTGAGCGGAACTCGTCTACCCCCGGAGCCTTGCCACTGGGGAGTGATTTGACTACCCCAATTACCTCAGCCACGGTGATAGAACTGTCCACGTACGTATCCTCAGACTCTGCTTCCTCTATGGAAGGCATGTCAGTGGGATTGAGAAGGGCCTCGAAGTATTCCTTCCACCGACCAACTATATCCACAGTCGTGGTCAGCAAGCCCCCGTCCGCACTGTAAACAGTGTGAACTGGGGGCTGCTTCCCCTTTCTGAGGTGTCGGACGGTTTGCCAGAACCTCTTCGAGGCCGACCGAAAGTCGTGCTCCATAGCCTCACCGAACTCCTCCCACACCCGAGTTTTTGCCTCGACCACCGCCGAAGCCGCGTGCCGCTTGGCCTGCCGGTACCTGTCAGCTGCTTCGGGAGTCCCGCAAGCCATCCATGCTTGATAGGACTCCTTTTTCAGCTTGACGGCAGCCCTAACCCCCGGTGTCCACCATCGGGTTCGGGGCTTGCCACCACGACTGGCACCGACCACCTTGCGGCCGCAACCACAACTGGCTGCCTCAGCAATAGAGGCACGGAATACGGCCCATTCGGACTCAATATCCCGGTCCTCCCTCGAAATGCAGGCGAAGCTCTGCCGGAGATGAGAGTTGAAGACTCGACGAACGGGAGATTCTGCCAGACGTTCCCAGCACACCCTCACTACGCGTTTGGGTCTGCCAGGTCTGTCCGGCATCCTTCCCCGCCATCTAATCCAACTCATCACCAGGTGGTGGTCAGTTGACAGCTCAGCCCCTCTCTTCACCCGCGTGTCCAGAACATACGGACGCAGGTCTGATGATACGACCACAAAGTCGATCATAGACCTGCGACCTAGGGTGTCCTGGTGCCAAGTGCACTTATGGGCATCCTTATGTTCGAACATGGTGTTCGTTATGGACAAACTGTAGTTCGCACAGAAGTCCAGCAACAACACACCGCACGGGTTCAGGTCAGGGAGGCCGTTCCTCCCAACCACGCCCCTCCAAGTCACACTGTCATTGCCCACATGGGCGTTGAAGTCTCCCAGCAGAACTATGGAGTCACCAGCTGGGGTGCTCTCCAGCACCCCTCTGATAGACTCCAAGAAGGCTGGGTACTCTGAACTGCCGTTCGGCGCATACGCAAACCACAGTCAGGACCCTTTCCCCAGCCCTAAGGGGTAGGGAAATAACCCTCTCGTTTACTGGGGATGACTCCAACACAGAGGCACCAAGCCGGGGGGCTAACAATAAGCCCACACAAGCTCGCCGCCTCTCCCCTGTGGCAACTCTAGAGAAGAACAAGGTCCAGCCCCTCTCAAGGAATTTGGTTCCAGAGCCTAAACTGTGGGTGCATTTTATATCTAGTCGGAATCTCTCCGCCTCTTCCACAAGCTCTACCAGAGAAGTGACATTCCATGTCCCAAGAACCAGATTTGGCCGTCGAAGACCAGGTCGCCCGGACACCCTCCCTCGACCACTGCCAAAATCACACAGCACCGGACCCTTATGCTTGCCCCTGCAGGTGGTGGGTCTGCGGGGGGGAGTTCCCGTGCGGCTTCTTCGGGCTAGGCCCGACCAGCTCCCATGGGTGACCACCAGGCGCTCGCCTGCGAGCCCCTCCCCCAGGCCTAGCTCCAGGGTGAGGCTCCGGTATCCCACGTCCGGGCGAGGTGCGGTCACTACTCTTTTTTTTTTTTCAAAAACAGTGAAAGAAAAAAAAAGTGGATGTTCTCATTACTAACCTTGTAACTCTTTATGCAAATGTACAATTTGATGTGTTTCAGGATGCTTGGGAATCCAAAAATATACTCAAAACATGTAAGTTCAACTTAGAAGATGTGGTGTCTTTGAACGCAACCTAAAATTGCCCATAATAATGTGTATAAAGTGTGATTGAAATGTTATGTTATTAAAGAAACTAGTGTTAGGTAAATAGGTTAATTTCATTGCTATTTAATGGTTGACTACAGCCTGTTGGTAAAAATCATATCGGTATTACAAGTATGCTTGCTTGCACAAACCATAGGGGCACAACAAATGACAAAAGAGCATGCGTTATCGTAATACTAGACACTATTTAGCGACATGACAGGGAGGGAATAATAAAAACAGCTGTCAGTATGACACAATGCCAACGACTGCAAACAACATCCAATATAATATACACTTAAATTAATCAATTTGGGACAGGGTCACTGAAAATTGTGTGACAGATAATAAAAATACACTTGGCAAAATAATGAAATGCTAATTTTGATTACTTGTTATCCACCACTAATTAAGTTAATGGTAGCAGGGGATGCTTCTCCACGGTGGTCCCAAGATCCCTGGGAACTCCAGATGTTGTCTCCAAAGGCTTTTCCCCACTAACACAGCTATGTGTGTGCGTGTGTGTGTGTGTGCGTGTGCGTGTGTGTGTGTTCTTCCTTTCTTTTTTCCATGCACTTGGCAGTAAGAAGAGGTGTCACATACCGGTTCATTCCGGCTGGGTTGTCACGACAATTTTAGTTGCCAGGCTGTCATCAAGGGCACAAGCCCTATTTTACCTCAATGACATCAGCCGTTGCCTGTGAACTTTAAAGCCTGCCTGCCTTCCCCCCCACGCAAACACACACACACGCACACACACAATGGCTCACTGGACACGTTATTAGGTATATCTGTATTAGATAGCTAGATAGATAGACATCCCGTACAATATAGCGCTGCAAATCCAAAACAGACAGAGGGTCCTTCATGATGCATCCACGTGACGTAACTGCATGTAAAATGTGCATGGAAGCCTTTAAACTCTCTTACTGTGGGCATGGAAGTCTCCAGATGACCCTAGCAAGAGAACATCAAAACAAGATTACACCGAGTGGCATAGCAAGCGAGAGAGACTAAAGTTGGAGGTGTCACATCACCTCGTGAGCGTGCATGTGATGGGATGGAAAATGTGAAAACTTATATCAGTCATCACTTTAGGAACTGGCAACTGTGGTGAACGTCCATCCCTCTTCTGCTAGAGTGTGTTTATGGGTTCAGAGGTTTGTCATGCATTTTGACTAGGACAGGAACTCTTGCACAAACAAGGATTTAACAGGACACAACTAGCTGATAAAAAGCATAGCAGCAGATTGGCAGCAGACTAAATCCAAGTTGTCAAAACACACATGCAATGGAATATAATTGCAGTATGACTGATCATGCAAGCAAAACCTACACATGTGACTATTGCCCTGTGGAAACATCATGAGGAAGTGCAGCTACAAAAATAATATGGCAATCCTCCATTTCTGCTTTTACGTATCCTGTCAGTGCTTTTGCTTACATCACTGTTTATCTTGGAAATGTGTACTACTAGCATGAGGCAATTTAAACATTATAGGCAAGAGTGTTTTAATGTTCCAACATTTGACATTAGTGTTCAACTTCTACAACAGTAACAGTAATATTGACCAATGACCAACACATATTTTTTATTGTTTTTTTTTCCATTAACATTACAGTGGAAACTTTTTAGTTTCGAAACACTTTCATCCCTAATCAGTTCTGAGAGGTCAGATTAAAAGTGAAACTTCCAAAGACCTAACACATTTTTCTCAAAAAAAATAATGCAAATCCAATTACTTACTATTCCAGACACCCACAATCATTAACATTAAACACATTATATAATAAATTATTAGTTTTACATGCAGAAAACAACGCAAAATACATATAAGGCCCCACATATACACACACACACCACAAAGATGGTTCCATGGCTGGAATCTATCTCTCGGGTCCAAACTCAACCCACTCAGGGAGTCGCCATTGCATGGATGTTTTTTTTGGGAACTTGACTAGTTTGTTTGGCGCACTGTTAGGTGGTACGATAACAATACGAAAACTGAGACTAATTGTGGCTATAAGTTTTGGGGAAAACCAAAAACAGAGACTTCACAAAAATTGCTTGTACAGTTAAAAAAGGTTTCATGATGAGAATAGTTTTTGCTGATTCCTACAGCAAGCATTGTTTTGAAATCCAAACAAACCAGAAGTGCCCCAGCATCCAAGTTAAGGCTCCACTACATCGCTTACTCAACATGAACTGTGTCAGATTTGCCTAAAATAACTATCAAGTGACAACCTACCACATAAACAACTCTTAAACCCATCTATGGTCAGCAGGGGTGAGTGGGTGAGTGGACCAGCAAGTCGTTGGATCGGTGGGGAACCCCTGCGATTGAGCCAGAGGTATGAAATATCAAAGCAGCTATCTCTAAAGTGAGCCAAGCACCGCAGTGGAAACTCCATGATGTCAGAGCCATGTTGGGTATTTATGCCGGTCCCAGATTGGTTTAGGTACATGGGAAGAGGATGCGTACATGAGAAGAAGATGCTGACATCCAACAATACTGCCACAACTGTAAATAACACATGCAACCCTTTTTTTTAATTTTGCAAATAGCATTGGTAAAGGTGTGTAACAAATCATGGTTCATTCTAGTTTTTTATAGAAGAAATGCATTTGGAGGTTAAGATTTCAAAGAAATATTACACTTGAGTAGCGCTCAAAAAAATACCCCTCTCCTTCTATCAAAGAGTATTTATATAACCAGCTGAACAAGATTAAAATAAACAGAATAATTTAGTGTGCCAGTGACTGTTGACAGTGACACTGTGTGTGTGTGCGTGCGTGTGCGTGCGTGTGTGTGTGTGTGTGTGTATATGTGTGTTAAGAGGACTTTTGGAAGGACTCTTCTCTTGGATGCAAAGAAGGCAGATCCTAGAAGCAGCAGGCTTTATAAATGTCAACACTAAAAGGTGTTGTGACAAAAGTGACAGCCAGTAGTATTCGTCTATGGGAAACTAATTTACCTGCCAGCCAAAATGTATGCAACACTTAGGGCTCTAATTTCGTAGACCAGGTGCATTCGCTTGCACCTTTACCACATCCATATCAGATCCACTGGCAACTGATGAGAAGGAGGATGAGGATGGGGGGTGGCGGTGATTCGGGGACAGATGAGGTGGAGACGGCGCGACAGAGGCAGACGGGACAGTCCATATAGATGAAAATGTACGTGCTAATTCAGATAGTTACTTTAAACAGTGGTTCTTGGTATTATTAAATGCATTCAAATGTGCCTGACATTGTGTAAACCGGCCTGTGGCGTTTTGGTGACATGTGCGCCTATCAGCCACTATCCATTACCACTAGACCACGATTAGCTTTGCGCCAAGAGTTGACCAGGTTGGAGACGGCGAGCTCTCAGACCACCTTTGGCGAAACCTTTTGTCACGAAATTGTCACTACGCCAGGCTGAATCAGTTGGCACCCCTCCTTGCTGCGCCGCCACACCCATTGCGGCAAGCCTCGGTTTACCAAATTACCAAATTGGCTGCGCATGGTGTTACGCAGGACGAAATTACCACTGCGCAGCATGCGCCAAGCTGCGCAACCCATGAAATTAGAGCTTTTAAAGTCAGTCATTTGCAGCAATCTCCCCTCGAACCAAACCAGGCCTTTTCTATCCTGTGGTCGGACCAAGCTTTGGAACGCTCTGCCACCTCATGTCAAAACGGCCCGCATGGTTGAATGTGGTCCTTAGTCGTGTGGTTTTGTTTTTATCTTGTTTTCTTTTCTTTTATTAGTTTGGTTTTATTTATTTTACTGTTTTTATTTATTTAATAACGTATTGTTTAAAGGTATAGTTGTTGTTTTTTATTTACTAGTTTTTATCTTATTCATCCAAACTTTAACTTTTTCTTATTTATTGCTATAGAATATTGTAAAGCACAACGGAAACTGTTAATAAAATGTGCTGTACAAGTAAAGTGGATTGGATTTAAGAGTTTTGGCTCAACATTGGAGTTTTATTTTTAGTTGTTTCCACTTGGTAAAGTGAATGATTGAGTGTAAGGGACCACTAATGTCACGTTATTACTGCTCAGTAATTGCATTAGTCCTGCAAGAACCTGCAAAAACCACACCGCATTGAACACACCGCTCGAAAACAAGACAATGGAAGAGTGTCTTTGATATTAACTTTGCTGTCATTTTTTAATTTTTTGTTTTTTTGTTTATTTTGACAATTCTTGCAAAATGTTACAATGACACAGTGGTCTACCTCAACCCATTTTCCACCTATTTGTGCCTTGCACAACCCAGGATAATCAAACCTGGAACTACTGTCTGTTAATTCAAAGGTTGCATACAATGCCACTGCCTAGCCCAAAGAGAGAAATACCGTTAGCATGAAGGAACTAACAATGCACGTCATGTTACACACCTACATTATTTCGTTTATATACATGCGGTAACAGGTACATTCTTGATGACATACAATACTTGCAGTATTTGACTGTATTTTGACACTTCTACAGTATATATCATATTTGAACTTTGAACTTATTTCCTGGGCACATTGATTTAACTTCTAGTGCTAGTGCATTTAACAACAGCAACGTGTCAAGCATGTGTCTGTTTGTTACTACTTTGTTAGAACCGACGACGACTACTTTTGGACTAATGAGGATTAAAAAAAATTCATCTTTTTTAGCCGGAGAATAAGCAACAGATTTTAGAAGTTGAGCCCGCGAGAAGAAAAGAGTGAAATTCCGAAGGTAGCAGATGGAAGGTAGGACATTACACTGGCACGAGTGGTGGTGTATTTGTGGAGCTAAGCCATGCCGACAGAAATTGAGTGTTGCCATCAATATTGCTCCAAGAGCGTGCATGACAATAAATGAAGAATTGCTACCAATGGCTAACAAACCTTGCAGTGGTAGTAATAGCGAATTTTCCACCAACGCAAAACAGACTGGAAAAAAACGCCCCAGACCAGCTGGACCAGAAGAACAACTGTCTAACAAGTAAGTCACGATGATATTGATTGTGATACATGGAGCACATAGCACAGTCCATTAACCGTCTAGCCTAACGCATTATTTTGAACAGTGCTCGGTAGTGGCATGAGATGGTTTATATACAGATTAGATCATTACACCAGTAATGCACTGTAGTCTGTCCTCCCTTGTTTATAGCGTACATGTACTTGTATTTATATTTTTTATCACTATTTGTTAATATGCATATCTTATCCTATATTCTATTTTATTCACATTGCATTGGATTTTATTGAAGAGTTGAGGTCACACTCTCCCACAGTACACAAGGTACAATGAATGAGGCATCTCCGCAGCAGTTTGCTTGCACAGTTGTGTCAACAACATCCTCTTGCACTTGCTGTTGAATTCATTACACGCACACTGAGTCAGTGACAGAGCTACCCCTATGTATTTTTCCATTGGGCCATTGTATTCAACAAAGGTTGTGTGTTACCACACGCTCTCACTCTCTCCCACTAACTTGTGCTTCTCTTTGAGTGGCACTGTTTTCAACTGACAGTCAATCAATGGAGCAGCAGCCCAGCAAGGGCATGATTCAGCAAGAAACTGATTGTATCGTGTCCTTCATTTAATCTCTGATTAATCCCCGCCACCTCCATTGTGTGTCTAAGACGCAGCTCTGTGTGGTTATATAAGTTAGGAATATAGCTTTCTTGCACCAAAAAACTATAGGAGAACACATTTTTTTAATCCATGCAGCAAGGACAACCTACAATATCTCAAATAATGTAGTATAGCACTCACATTTCATGCAGCATTTTACTACAGTATATCTTCTCACAAGTCCAATACCATAAAAACAAAACTTGGATATACTTTAGAGTAGTCAGTACACTGTTTGTATAGAGTATAGATTTACTATCCACTTACAATAATTCAACACACTGCCAATATTATTTTTTAGTAGAAGCACTGTGGCCCTTAACTTATAATTTTAGGAGTGCAAGCAGAAAATATTGGGGTGCCCACCAAATTTTACTTGTTTTCTCTCATTTTCATTGTATTACTGATAAATACTAATAACTCCAATACTGCCCCTCTTTTCACCAGTGTTGCCACCTTGGTGACATTCCAAACCCTGATGGCAACATATTTTCTCAAAAGTGACTAGTGACAAATCTAGCTGCTTTTTCTAGTTGGAGAGTTTTCTGGTATTTGGGGATTTAAAAGTGAAAACATGTATTGATCTGCAGTTTTTGTTGTCACTGAGCAGCAATGAGTGCTGCTGAGACATCTGCCCCGTCCTAAAGTAGTACTTGTGCACTGTCAGCTCCCATGTCACACTGAGACCATCGCTGAGCTCCAGTTGTTGGCTAGTTGGGAAACTAGCTCGTTACTGTCAATTACTGGCCTGAAGTGTGGAGAAGATGTTTGTCAGCAACAAAAAAATATTCTATAATAATTAAATAAAATGGCCAAATCAATCACTACCCTGATTCCCCTTAGTATCCAGAGCCTTGAGGAATTCAGGGCAAAACTTGTCCATCCCCAGAGCTTTGCCACTGCGGAGTGTTTCGAGTACCCCAGATCCCTCAGCCACAGTGATGGAAGTGTCCGCGTTTGTATTTTCAGACTCTGCTTCCTCTATGGCGGGTATGACAGTGGGATTGACAAGGAAGATTAAAGGAAGAAAAGAAGAAAAGTAAAGAAAAGTAACCATGTAAATATCTTTCTCATAGAAATCCACATTTTACAGACAATTTTTTATGCTCGCTGTATTAAGGGGCAAAGTTGGACATTTGTCAATGAGAGTACTTTTATCTGTTCGCACAAAAGCGAGTAACTGAAAAATTTACTTGTGATGTCTGCTACAGTATTTTAGTTGCAAAATGCTAACATTCAGAAGCAGTCTGGAGCCCTGATTATAGTCTGTAACTGTCAACACAAGTAAGTTGCAAGGTAATTGTATTTTACCTTCAGTAAAACATAGAGGAGGTAGCATCATGGTCTTGTGCTGCAAGAGTGTTTCCAGCAATGGGGAGCTGCGGTTCATGGAAGGAAAAATAAATTCCAGCAAGATCCCTCCCTTGGGAAACTGTGCCGCATGCCAGTTTTCAATAGGATAGTAACCCAAACTCCCCTCCACACTCCTTTGAGTTATATCCACACAAATACAGATTTTAAAAAAACGTTTATTTCTCTATGCCTTGTGGCCTTCGGTTCACACACAAATGTAGGTTTTCATCCTTCAAAAACTGAGCTTTTGGAAAACTCCGGTCAGGGTGACGATTTCAGTAAACTCGGGCTTCTGCGTATGTTATGTCATTGACGCTTCTGATTGGCTAAAATTGCCATTCCGTGGCTGCAGAGCCGCCATTACTTTGGCATGACAGCCCGTGAATGCTTATTTGTTTTGACAGAAGTAATTTTAAAACATCACTGTGTGGACGCAGATCTTGTAGAGGGGCAAATGCATTTTTGAAAATATCTGCGTTCGCGTGGATACGGCCATAGTTAGACATTGTATGGTTGCAGTGAGTACGCTCACTGTGACCAAGAACACACAAACACATCCATTGTGGAAAGTGAGAGTGTAACAAAGAGCAATAGACATTTTTAGCCACCTACTAAGACAACAACTGTGACCAAACTAAACAGAAACCCAGAAAGAGTAGAAAGAAGAGAAACACACATGCACACACTGCCTGGTTGGCTCAAGGTGCCAGTCACTGCATGACAATAGCTTTGCTGTCTGACCTTGGCGTGATCATCCACTTTGACGGATGAGGATGTTCCCACTGTGGGAGCAGTATGGCTGATCAAACATATTGATCCCTGCAGGAGGAAAGGACCGCACTCTCCGCAGTCAACTGAAGGTCCACATCATGGACAGGCAACAACATTTTGGTCCCTTCACAAAAAGCTCACATTGAGTGATAAACACCCCCACTATACCTCCCAGGAAAGAAATTGTAACTAGTAGCAGACCTGCACTTGTAAAAGATTTTCTGGAAAAATAACGCTCAAACATTGCAGAAAATCCAAAGTAAAAAAAAAAAAACACTGTTCAAGACGCCCTGCATGCTCAGTACTATTTATCTAAGAAGAGAATAAGTGAACATCAGTCCTAAAAGAAGAATAAAATATACACCACAAAGTAAGTTCTCACATATCTTGACATCGGAAAAGTGCACATAAAATACTTGCTTGATTTTTTTTAGTAGCCATTATGAGCCACTAAATGAGTCAATGCTGACAGTAAATACTTATGTAAAAGTGTTTTATATAACAAAAACAAAGACATTCTCTGTAAAAACCTATGCTTAGCTGTAGCTGTGGCTACCCCCCTGCAGTCTGCATGAGGGTGCACTATTTACAGTCACACATGACAATTTCAGACAATTCCACTGCAAAGTTAATAGTTGAATCTGACTCCTTTGAATTGAATCGTCAAATAGTCAAATATTCTAAGACACCCCTAGTCCACTGTAGTATAGATGATGTAAATGAGTGCACAATTAACCATTTAATCCTGGAAAGAACCCACCAAAGCACAGGAAGAATATGCAAATGTCACACAAAACGGTTCCAACCAATTGAAAGAACAATATCAGGCAAGCAAGATCAATTTGTATTAAGAATAATCAGCTTCATAGCTAAAGGATTAGACTGTATTATGGACAATTTAGGACAGAGTGGTCTGTAGAGTAGTTTTATGGTTAAAATAGGATATAGCACATTGCAATATGTTACAAAGATTATTGCAAGAGAACAGTTGCACTGGAATTGCTTCAGAACAGTGTGGTCCCATAAGGCTTACACCTGCTTGCCTATAACTGGGGATAGACTTGTGGCTCAGATACATAGAGATAAAGTCAAATTAGAAATGGTTACTGTCACTGTTTTGTTTCATAAGCTGTTTCACTTTACCTAACTTTTAGAGATGCAGCAACTTTACAAGACCTTCTGAACATTATGTAACATGGCACTATGGGCCAACCTTGCATTACTAAATGAGTGGCTACGAACATCAGAGTAAACCTGTCGATGATATAACACAGTGTAGTGATACGCAGCTCCAGACACAGTGTTAACAGTGACCTTCTTTGCCTAAATTTTAGCAATTTTTTCTCGATTTGATTTAAAACTTAATTTCAACCAGCCAGCGATTTGGTTCTGGTTGGTACACACAATTTTCAGAAATAGCCCAAAGAATCTGACCTATATGTATGGCAGCACGGTAGGGTGTGCTCGTTGACAGGCTGGCAGAATTGTCACTTCACTCTTACAATAAAATGCAACAGTGAAATGGGAAGAAAACAAAAAGCATTTTTTAAGAAATGGTAAAATAGTAACCAGTTATTAAGTAGCAGTCAAGTACAGAGGAGGTGGCATGCACCACCCTATTATCTTTTGTTTAATTCATTGGCATGCTTACTTAATGCTACGATAGCCTTTTTTACAGAGATCCCACAAAACAGTCACATCAGTGGCATTCCAATAGCTTCCTCCATAATCCACTTTTGCCTTGTACACAGAACAAAGCGGAGGTGGCGTAATTTTATTGGTGAGCGCCTTTCATGACACCCAAGGACACTGTACAGAGCAATAAGGTACAAACATGAAAAACAACACAACACAAAACTGGAGTATGGTGTGACTATGTGGTGTAAGATTGTCTGAACAGGTGAGTTTTGAGTCTGGATTTGAACAGTGGAAGAGAATCAATGTTGCGGAGGTCAGGAGAGAGAGAAATCCAGATCTGGGGAGCAGAACGGCTGAAGTCTCTGCCACCCATTGTGACAAGACTGGCAGAGGGGACAACCAGCTGGAGAGAAGAGGAAGAACAAAGAGAGCGAGACAGATTTGAGATGTGGAAAAGGTCAGAGATGTACTGTGTAGCCAGGTTATGGAGAGATTTGAAGGTGGTGAGGAGAATTTTGAAATCGATGCGGTTTTATTGTGAGCCAATGGAGTTGTTGGAGAATTGGAGTGATGTGTTGATAAGAGGGTGTTCTGGTGATGATCTGGGCTGTCGAGTTTTTGAGTGGAGCTGCAGTTTCTGGAGGGATTTGTTTTTGTTTTAGTAGTGCCGTGGTGTGAGCAGTGAGAGAGGGACGAAGACGAGAGATACAACGGAGGTGAAAGTATGCAGAACGAGTGATGCTGTTGATGTGAGAGTGAAAAAAAGTGTGCTATCGAGGATGACATGAGTACTGTCGAGACTGTGTGTGTTTTCATACAGGAACATGAAATTCGGGAATCAAACTCTTTTTTTGTGTGATGTATAGACTACATTTTGAACTGTGACCATTGGTTTCACAAACGTCTTTCACACTAAGATTCCGCTAAAGTGAGCAGGCATTTAAACAGAATCATGGCAATGTCCATGTAAGCCAGATGATGTGCAGGTTAATTTCCTCCTCCCGCATCCATTCATGCTATTCGCTAATAAAGTTATATAAATATAGATAAAAACGATAATGATGAAACATCAGCATTCACCAATTACTAGTCATATCACAATCAAAAGATTGTGTACAAGATTTTTTGTTCGGGAAATGCTATCTCGTGAGAACAGGGCAGCCAGAAGCCAATCAGACTATGAGCTATGAATGATAATACAGTAAAATGAAAGTGGCAGTGTGTGAGGAATACTTGGAAGTGCCCAGTAAATGCTTTAGGCACACCTTGTAATCCAACCTACCTCTTTGTTCACAGCGTCAGCGAGTGACGTGTGGTTGTTTTTTTCATCAAAGCTGAACAGCTGCATCCTGTTAATGTCCAAGAAGAAGCTGTAGTAATTCTATATTTGACTAGACTTGCCAGATCAAAACATGCATATGTCCGGCATGGTCTGCAGTCTTAATCATTGAGCAGTTTCATTTAAACGGAGTGCAAGCTTTATAACACACCTCATACGTAGTAATGATTATTAATAATAATAATTTAGCAGGTAGAAGTTTCTTGAGGCGTGCATTTATTCGGTAATTAAATACAATAAGTCAACAATTGGGAAGTATCCACCACAGAGGTGAGCTGGAATGGAGCTTCATTTTCGTACCACCGTGCAATGCGGGTCTGACACCTGCATAAACCCTTGACAATGCAATCCTTAAACAGCAACATCACCTTGCTGGCAAAATAGGCATGGGTGTCCAAAAGGGTGGCACAGGGGCCACCTGTGCAACATGGCTCATTACACAAATAATTTAAAAAAAAACCAGCAAAAGTAGAAAAATAGAGTAAAAATGCATAATATAACTAGAAAAAGCTAAAATGTTGATACTACATATGTACAATATATTTGTTTTTGCATACTGTATATGTATACATTTTGTACTATACTGTATATCTCTGTTGGGCAACTCTGTGTGAAGTTTGCATGTTCTCCCTGTGTGGGTTTTCTCCGGGTACTCCGGTTTCCTCCCACATTCCAAAAACATGCATTTTAGGTTAATTGGTGACTCTAAATTGTCCATCTTTATGAATGTGAGTGTGAATGTTTGTTTGTCTATATGTGCCCTGTGATTGACTGGCGACCAATCCAGGGTGTACCCCGCCTCTCGTCCAAAGCCAGCTGGGATAGGCTCCAATATACCCGCGACCCTAATGAGGATAAGCGGCATAGAAAATGGATGAAATATCAAAGGACAGCCCTGACATAAAGACACAAAGATAAAAGAATGTCATCCCGTGGGTTGGGTGTTTTGTGTCACCCCTGATATTTACTCAGAAAATGCTCCAGCTATGTTAACAGCTCTGATATAACCAGAGACTTTGGCATTAGCCAGCAGTCCTGACAAAATACAGACCCTGACCAGGGATTGAAAGATGTATTTGTCAAACCCAAAAGAAACCGTATTGTTTGGTGGTAAAGATCTTTTGTAGCATGAACAACGATATTAAACTGTGTAGGTCCTTGCGACCAAATCCAGATCTTATGTCAGCACCTTTAAAATGAAACTGACATGTAGCCTAATGTAGCCTCCATAATTGCTAAAATATCAACAAACCCTGCTGTCTGCCGGTGTATTGCAGCTATGTGATTCTCAACCATTCCGGTTGCGATCTCTAGGACATTGCTATAGCAGTGGTCAGGTGGTCCAAAAAAGACAATAAGGCTGTACTGGCATGATCCCGTGGCTGCAGCCTGTGCCTGTGAGCAGCTGACAGAAGTGGAAGCGCTAATACAGAGTGAGTCAGCCTTGCAGACAGCCTGGTGGATGAGGAGAGTGATTAATGTTGCGTGCTCCGTTCCCTCCGCTGGTCCGCGCTTCTTGCAATATTGCCAGCGCCTTATCTCGCCTCTCCATCTCTCTTTGACAATCTTGATTCATCCTGTCTTCCCGCACCCTTATCGGGCACTTCAGAGGAAACAAATCTTTATCATTTGTGATTTTTTTGTCTTCTGTCAATGGGGATAGGAGGGACAAATGGAGTGTACAGCAGGAGGAACACACAGTAAAGTAAACAAACCCGTCTGTTCTCACTGAGTTAAAACCACTTCCTGTTTGGCGGGACTAAGTGTCCTTCAGGCCATGAGAAAAGCCACCGACAAAAAGTGAAGGAGGTGAGGAGGAGGGAGATCTAGTTGGAAAGCTCCCCTCTCAACGTCAACTAATCTCCACGTTTAAGGAAAATAAATGCTTGTGACCTTTCACCAAATGTTTATAGCAGCAATAGAAGCTGTGAACTGTACTGTAATAAAACCTCAGTTTTTTTTAACATACCTGTAATGTAAAGAGGGGCAGCTCTAACGCCCAGCAACTCTTTCTGTGCCCCACGGCTGCACAGAGAAATAGAAAGAGGTATGAGTGACGTTCAATTTGGTGGCAAGTGAGCGATGTGAACGCCTGTACCGATGAACGACATAGGCATTTAGCAGATGTGATCAAAGTCAAAGGCAGAAGACCGGGTTGAGATAGACGTGAGGGAGTGAAAAGAAAGTTAATTGGTGAGTGCAAAGATGAAGACGAGAGGCTGGAAATGAGCCTGTGGTATGACGTCTTCTGAATCTTTCTCTCTCTGAATTATTCTATTGGGCGACACTGCTGCAGCATCAACTCTGGATGCATACTAGATGAGACAGCAAGCACAGGTCCAAAGTCTCAGAACACACACCATGCCAGGCTAGAAGGCCAAGGGTGCGTCACTCATTCACATAAATGTTCAACTGTGGAGAATTTCCACAACTTGTCCTGAAATTCTGATTCAAGCACTTCCTCAGGGTCTTCTCCGAGCTGTGCATGCCCGAGCCACCTCAACTGGCTCCTCTCGATGTGAAGGAGCAGCGGCTCTACTCTGAGCTCCTCCCGGATGGCCGAGCTCCTCACCCTATCTCTTAGGGTGAGTCCAGCCACCCTACGGAGGAAACTCATTTCCGCCGCTTGTATCCGCGATCTTGTTCTTTCGGTCATAATCCATAACTCATGACCATAGGTGAGGGTGGGAACGTAGATCGATCGGTAAAAAGAGAGCTTTGCCTTTCGGCTCAGCTCTCTCTTCACCACGACGGTCCGGTACAGCGACCGCATTACTGCGGATGCTGCACCGATCCGTCTGTCGATCTCACGCTCCAACCTTCCCTCACTCGTGAGCAACACTCCGAGATACTTGAACCTTCTCCACCTGAGGCAAAACCTCACTCCCAATCTGGAGGGTACAGTCCACCCGTTTCCGACTGAGAACCATGGCCTCGGATCTGGAGGTGCTGAGTCTCATCCCAGAAGCTTCACACTCAGCTGCAAACCGCTCCAGTAAACGCTGAAGGTCACAGCCTGATGAGGCCATAAGGACCACATAGTCTGCAAATAGCAGAGACGAGATCCTAAGGTCACCAAGCTGGACTCCCTCAACACCTTTAATGCGCCTAGAAATTCTGTCCATGAAGATTATGAACAGAATCGGTGACAAAGGGCAGCCTTGGCGGAGGCTCCGGATGTTCACTGGAAACAAGCTCGACTTACTGCTGGCAATGCGGACCAGGCTCCTGCTTCGATTGTACAAGGACCGAATGGCACGTAGTAGTGAGCCACCAATCCCGTACTCCCGGAGCACCCCCCACAGGACACCACGAGGGACACGGTCAAATGCCTTTTCCAAGTCTACAAAGCACATGTAGACCGGTTGGGCAAACTCCCACATACCCTCCAGTACCCTTGCAAGGGTGTAGAGCTGGTCCAGTGTTCCGCGACCGGGACGAAAACCACATTGCAGCTCCTGTAACCGAGGTTCGACTAACGGTCGTACCCTTCTCTCCAGCACCATGGAGTAGACTTTCCCAGGGAGGCTGAGGAGTGTGATCCCCCTATAGATGGAACACACCCTCCGGTCACCCATTTTAAAAATGGGGACCACCACCCAGAGGTACTGTTCCCGACTTCCATGCAATGTTGTAGAGGCGTATCAACCAACACAGTCCCCCAACATCCAGAGCCTTGAGGAATTCAGGGCAGAACTTGTCTACCCCCGGAGCCTTGCCATTGGGGAGTGTTTTAACTACCCCAATTACCTCAGCCACGGTGATAGAACTGTCCACGTACGTATCCTCAGACTCTGCTTCCTCTACGGAAGGCATGTCAGTGGGATTGAGAAGGTACTATTGTTAAACTTCATTATTATCGCAAAGCAACGTTAAACGACAACATCAACATAACTACTGTCTGGTGAAACACTGACTTCCTGTTCAGTATGGAGTACGTTTCAAAATAAAAGAAAGGCAGCAACTCACAAATTGCACCCATTTATTTTCTATACCACTTATCATCATTATCGCCCTCATTAGAGAGTATTCCAGCTGAATTTGGGAGAGAGGTTGAAGATAGAAATATTTGTGCAGGTACACAAACTTTATTGTCCTTGTAGTTAAAACATACACCAATTACTGCAGCAGAAATCTCACATTTTAACATGAAAACAGAAGAATCAACATAAAAATATGCACACATGAAGGAAAGCTACGTCAACAAACTGCTGTAGGTTCAAAAATCTTTTACTTTGGTCGGTTCTCCTATTTTTGGTTTTGGTTATGTCAACAACCATTTATGTCGACACCAGTCACCAAGTCCACTACAACAGAGAAGCCTGCAAACAGAAACATCATCATGGCAATATAATCTACTTTCCATTTTGTTTCATCACACAGTATATTGCGATTTGAACATCACTAACACACTACATCGCTGTTTTTCAAGCAACTCTATAATAACTAATCACAGTTTTCTGGTTAGACTTTTTTTTGGTTGACTATGACCAATTAGTGGTCAGAAAAGATGCATATATAAGCAAATTGTACTATATTTTTTGCCACAACTAAACCTTTTCTTGCATATAAATGGCTAATTGCATGAAAATACGATATAAGCCATGAAGACCACAATTTGTCTACTTGTTGTAGTATTCTACATTGGTCACTAGGTGCTGCTAACAACAATAACAATTAACAATAGGGAGACAATCATCACCATCATCATAACACCGGTTACTGTTGCGGCTAAAGCCTACAACAAGCTAAAACTCAATTCGAAACCACCAACGTCACTTCCTGTCCGCCATCTATTCTGCTCCCCTACAAGGTAAGCTTTCATTCATTCATTTATATTCTACACCGCTTATCCTCATCAGGGTTGCGGGTATGCTGGAGCCTATCCCAGCTGACTTTGGCGAGAGGCGGGGTACACCCTAGACTGCTCGCCAGTCAATCGCAGGGCAGACATACAAACATTCATACTATTCATACACATTCATACCTATGGACAATTTAGAGTCGCCAATTAACCTAACATGCATGTTTTTGGAATGGGGGAAGAAAACGTAGTACCCGGTGAAAACCCATGCACGCACGGGGAGAACATGCAAACTCCACACAGAGATGCACAAGGTAAGCTTAAATCTCTTAAATTTTTATTTTCTCTGATTATTTCTACTATATTCTCTTGGAGATTATTAAAATATCTATCTATCTATCTATCTATCTATCTATCTATCTATCTATCTATCATATTGGGTAATATAATTAAAAAGGTGACTATATGGGTGTTATTTGATGTTTAGATGACTCTAATGTTAAAAAAACGTATTTAGAAGACAGGAAACAGGCCTTCTATGCCATATTTATGAAAATATTCCATTAATCAATACGGAATCCTACTTCACTTATCACAGGCGAGTCTGAAACAAAAAGAAGATTAATAAGGGACTACTGTAGTAACTGTGGAGGCAGTCTATGAGAGAAAGGCAATGCATACTTGAGCTAAGAAGATGGCAAATAAAAGACACTTTGTGATACAGGAAGGATGCATGGACAGCAGAGCAGTGCCCCTCCCTGGAAGCTGCTAAAATGCCATCTGCAGTTATTACTTAACGCTACATAATGTCTCGTAATTGTCTGAGAGACATATAGCACACAAAATCATCAGGGAACTTTCTAAAATCCCTCCCCACAAAAAAACATAGCTATAGCTGGGAATGGCATTAGGAACAAGATTAACTTTTAATACTGATGGTCTTAGATGGGGGCAGTTCTCAAAAAGATGAAGTATATGATGCTGGGTGAAGGGAGTCTCTGCTGCCAAAAAAGTGGTTACATCATCACAGGTCAACAAGGCAAAGTGTAATCATGACAGAGATGAGATGATGGAGTGGGGTGGGAGGGAGGGATAGAAAGGGGGAGGGAGGAAAGGGGCGAGGAGAAGGTCCAGATGTCTGCTCGTGAAGATGAAAATGAGCTTGGCAGGCTTTTACATAGATGCAATGTTTAGGGGGCGATGGGACAAAAGGTGTGTTTGTGTAATATGGATACACTCAAGCAAGGCAATTTTGATGACAAAAATAAGTCGGGCATCGAGTACTCAAAAAGATGACAAGATGAAGCTAAGTAAAGCTACAGCAGCATTTATCGTCCCTCTACCTCTCCCTTGCATACAGTAGATTGCATAACANTAACAATTAACAATAGGGAGACAATCATCACCATCATCATAACACCGGTTACTGTTGCGGCTAAAGCCTACAACAAGCTAAAACTCAATTCGAAACCACCAACGTCACTTCCTGTCCGCCATCTATTCTGCTCCCCTACAAGGTAAGCTTTCATTCATTCATTTATATTCTACACCGCTTATCCTCATCAGGGTTGCGGGTATGCTGGAGCCTATCCCAGCTGACTTTGGCGAGAGGCGGGGTACACCCTAGACTGCTCGCCAGTCAATCGCAGGGCAGACATACAAACATTCATACTATTCATACACATTCATACCTATGGACAATTTAGAGTCGCCAATTAACCTAACATGCATGTTTTTGGAATGGGGGAAGAAAACGTAGTACCCGGTGAAAACCCATGCACGCACGGGGAGAACATGCAAACTCCACACAGAGATGCACAAGGTAAGCTTAAATCTCTTAAATTTTTATTTTCTCTGATTATTTCTACTATATTCTCTTGGAGATTATTAAAATATCTATCGATCTATCTATCTATCTATCTATCATATTGGGTAATATAATTAAAAAGGTGACTATATGGGTGTTATTTGATGTTTAGATGACTCTAATGTTAAAAAAACGTATTTAGAAGACAGGAAACAGGCCTTCTATGCCATATTTATGAAAATATTCCATTAATCAATACGGAATCCTACTTCACTTATCACAGGCGAGTCTGAAACAAAAAGAAGATTAATAAGGGACTACTGTAGTAACTGTGGAGGCAGTCTATGAGAGAAAGGCAATGCATACTTGAGCTAAGAAGATGGCAAATAAAAGACACTTTGTGATACAGGAAGGATGCATGGACAGCAGAGCAGTGCCCCTCCCTGGAAGCTGCTAAAATGCCATCTGCAGTTATTACTTAACGCTACATAATGTCTCGTAATTGTCTGAGAGACATATAGCACACAAAATCATCAGGGAACTTTCTAAAATCCCTCCCCACAAAAAAACATAGCTATAGCTGGGAATGGCATTAGGAACAAGATTAACTTTTAATACTGATGGTCTTAGATGGGGGCAGTTCTCAAAAAGATGAAGTATATGATGCTGGGTGAAGGGAGTCTCTGCTGCCAAAAAAGTGGTTACATCATCACAGGTCAACAAGGCAAAGTGTAATCATGACAGAGATGAGATGATGGAGTGGGGTGGGAGGGAGGGATAGAAAGGGGGAGGGAGGAAAGGGGCGAGGAGAAGGTCCAGATGTCTGCTCGTGAAGATGAAAATGAGCTTGGCAGGCTTTTACATAGATGCAATGTTTAGGGGGCGATGGGACAAAAGGTGTGTTTGTGTAATATGGATACACTCAAGCAAGGCAATTTTGATGACAAAAATAAGTCGGGCATCGAGTACTCAAAAAGATGACAAGATGAAGCTAAGTAAAGCTACAGCAGCATTTATCGTCCCTCTACCTCTCCCTTGCATACAGTAGATTGCATAACATGCATCACACACTTTTCTGGAGCGGCGGGGGCAGTGCAAAAAAAAAAAAAAAAAGGGGAAAGGGAGAATTGCATGTAGACTGGAAGACGGCACAGGCAAAAGGCAGATATTATATTAATATTGGGTGTGCAGTTTTCTGGTTATTATTGGCTGTAACTAGTAAATCACACAGGAATCAACACCACAAAACAAAGAACAAGGTGGCATTAAGAGTTACAGATGAATAAATGTAACTATGCATAACAGGCCTTTCATCAAATAATTGTTCTGGCAAGAACCCATCATTTTCATGCAGCTTTGATGCAGCAGCGAACGGACTTCATTCAGAATCTCAACACGACACATAGCACAGCAGTCAAAAGGGACTGAGACTATTTAGGCTAAGAGCTGTGTCTTGTTACGACGACGATGCGTGTAGAGTGACAGTACTCTCAAATGGTTTAGATTTGAATGTGTGTGCATGTGCGTGTGTGATTTTTAGGTTTAATCTGCATGGGAACACAAGGTCTGGAAAGACTCCCAAATAGAAGGGATTTGTGAAAATCTGTCAAACTGTTTGCTCCCAGTCATTCCTTTTTCCATGCTGTCAGGTGAACCAACTGGTTTTACATGTGACTATTATATTGTTGCCACATAATGCTAATTATAACAACAGTCAAAATTCTTGTTGATTAATTTAAACAATGTGGTGTTGGGATTCTACCCACTCATTGACTCATCCTGTTTCCTCCACTATTAATACTCATCTGCATTAAAAGAAGCTATTCCTAAAAGTACAGGTTGCATAGATCCCTATTATGAAATATTATGTTCCAACAGTAACACGGTATGTGTCCCTGGAGCTCCGTTTGGGAGCATAAAATGTAAAATTGTTTGTGCCACGTTGGAAAGAAGAGGCACTCAAGCAACTTTCCTGACCTCATGAAGAATAAAAACGTCTTTCTCATGAACATGAAACCAGCTCTGACCTGCCCCCAGCTAGATGAGCCCACCTCGTGTTTATGTTCATCACTTCACGGAGGACAGCTTTGCAGGGTTGTTTCGAACAGCCATTTTATTTTTAGTCTTATTAGTCTTTTGGCCAAAAATGCTTCTTGTTTGTCACTTGTATATGTAATGGTTTCAGTCCAGATTTAGTCGACAAAATTTTAAAACATTGTAGTTTTAGTTTTCAGTTTTAGTAAAAAATAAAAAATGTAAACTTAAAGATATAATTTGTCAGCAAGTATTAGAAAATGAATATGGAAAAAACAAAGAGGGGATACAATTACTCTCTGTGTATACAAAGTACACTTGTAAAAGTCTAAAACAAATGTAGGTATTTAACAGGGGTGTCCAAAGTTTTTCCACCGAGGGCCGTATATAGAAAAATCAAAGGATGCAGGGGGCTGCTTTGATATTGTTGCGTATATTTTTTTATTTTATAAAAAGCCAAAAAACCTATTTACATATACTGTATTTTATGCTAAAGCTTAATAAAATCAAGTTACAGGCTATCAATGGCCCCCGGGCCACACTTTGGACACTCCTGGTATATAACATCTTAAAAAACAGAATACCTGCACAATAGACAGAAATGTCATGCATTTAAAGAAAAAAAACACTTTAAAAAAATTGGTAAAATATTATACAGTTAGAAATCCCACAGTTTTAGCATGCTCATGTAATTGAGAGCGCCGACCCGCCCCACTGTGTTTGACAGTCCTTAAACGCACCATTGTGAGTGTGCTAAATTTCTCACCCACTGCACAGATACTATACTGTATTTTTCCCGTTTTTTTCACCTCATATTTGGTCTCCAAAGCTGATACTATGTGGGAATAGATTTTTGATGACATTATTGAGTGCTAATGTGCATATCTGTTGGTGCACAACCTCAACTTAATACATGCTAGCACACTGGCGTTTACCACACATACCTCGTTTTCTCTCTGACAAACCTACTGCAGGCTCATACTGTTGGATGGTGGGTCTGTATTTATTTAGCGCTTCTAATTTGATGTTATTACCGTCTTAGGTTTACATTACATTGCTACAATGTAACTCCCCCGTTTCGCCAGAGATGTGTGAGAACACAAGCCGGTCCACAGGTCAAAAAAGGTTAGGGACCACTGTGACAGAACACCCACTAACATTTTTGTCCTGTCTCATCTTGTCAACAAAAACTCACAAAAAACTCGTCATGTTAGTTTGGCGCAGTTTGAGTAAATTTGTTTTCAACTCAAGAGGAGTAGTACAAAATTCCAAATTGCTAAATGAAATATTGTCCAAATTACAAACAATTTAACTATTGGGCTCCTTTGTAAAACCTTGTGCAAAACACTTCTGCACAGACAACATCAGCTTGCATTCGTGGAGGTCACCGACCTTTGTGTTGATGCACCACAACTCATTTGCATTCTAGCATGTCTCTGAATTTGGGGGAATGTGGTGTTTCGTTGATGATCCCATCAGGATAAAGCAATAAAAACTTTTTTGTCCTTTTGTTTGCACAGCACATACACAACCACTCCTCCTCCACTCTTGTTATTTCTGTTGATGTAGTTCACCTGATATCCCTCCAGCTCAAAATAGAGTATATAGTGCAGTATCCATCCAAAGAACCTTCTTGCAGCAAGGCTGAAGTTTTAACCAACCATGCCATTGTGCTGCCTAACAAATGCAATACAACTTAACTGTCAATGTTGGTATTTTTTTCCACTTGCTGTAATCTCTATATTGTCTAGTTTTATAGGTAATATTGTCCATTTTATGGTGAGTTGTAGTTTGAGAAGCTATAAAAAGACAAGGACAAGCTCAAGGGTAATAAAAACATGCATAAAAAACATTATGAGCAATGACCAATTACCTGATTATTAATAGTAAAATCAGAGCATAAAACAACCTCTTTTCAAATGGACATTGTCTTGAGAGTGGGTGGCCATGGCAACAACCAGAGAAATAGATAGATGGGTTAAACTTAATCTTTTGGCACTTTTAAACATCTCCAGCATGATTTAACACTAGAAGGTTGAGAGGGAGTGTCTGGAGGTGCGATCAGGAGAAAACTGGTCTAAGAATTTCAACCGACCAGCCATAGCTGCCTTTCATTTGACTGTGTGTGTTTTCAGGAGGTGTTGGAGATTACAAGGCCCATCTGCTCTTTGTAGAAGCAAATACAGGCTCAGTGCTCAGTGTTAGTTGTTAGTGATGCTCTAATGGCTAATCCACAGTAGTTCTAAGTGGTTCCACAGTAAACATTTCAATAACTTTTTGCGCCAAGCATTAGAGGCAGCCAATATGATTTAAGTGTAGTTTTATCACCAACCAGCTAGGTTAAAATTATAAATGTGACCCAATTTCTTAATTTTTGTTTAAACATGTTCATCTCTCGTGTACATGACTCTTTGGTTACATGGAGTGTGGAAAAAGGCAAAGAGTGTTACATAAGAATATCAGAGCTGGTTACCAACTGTTCTTCATGCTGGATCATGAGTGAGAGATGGAAAATGCCACAAAATTGAGCAAAAGATGAAGGATTAAAAGTGAAAGATGTAAGGGGGGGGGAGTAAGTGAACTGTGATGTGTAGTCAGAGACATATTTGTGTGTTTCTGGATAGAACGACTGTATTACAAAACGTTGCTCTCAGAACCCCAGAAAACCAGCACACCACCCCCCAGGTGATTGAAGAGTATTACTCTCCATTAGCTCAGCAAGGCTGCTGCAGTGCGTCACTGCAGAGGGAACACTACGCGGGGACAGAAATGACGCACTCATGCTGCCGTTACTGGGATGACGGGGCTTTCCCTCGCTCAGATAGCTGATGAGAGCTGATGTTTCATGACGACATTCAGACATCCACATCACACAGTGTCCCTCCAAACTGTGCTCTATTTTAACCACACAGAAAAGCAATTACAAGTAAGACATCATTACAGAAACCTTATATACTGTACATACAGACATGATCAAAATTGTAATCAAAATTTTAAAATTTTGCTGTTGAATTTAAGAGGATTATAAGTAGAGCTTCAAAATGCAACACAAAAAAATGGGAGTTTGCGCAAACAACCATTAAAGTGATAAAGGTTGGTTATCATCTGATCAAAAGTTTAAGACCACAGCCTTTAAAAGCCAAAATTTTGGCAAAAATGTGGGTTTAATGACATTTTATGTCTTGTATTTACACTGTCACAATTTCCTGATGACAAAGGCCAAAAAGGTGTCTCTCTTTGAATGCAATTGGATTGTGGAAATGCATAAGCAAGGCCTTTACTTCAGTGCCATTGCTGCTGCGGTTGAACGCAGTGTGACAGTCATTTTAAACTTCTCACACGACCCTGAGGACTATAAAACAAAAAGGTCAAGGGGTACACCCAAACAAATGTCACCGGCCCTGAGCCGTAGGATCCGATTGGCAGTTCGTCAAGACACGAGACTAACCTCGGCACAAATGGAGGTTGTTGCTTGTGCTGAGTGCAGTCCAATCACCATCAGACAGCATCAGCAAGAGAAGAGTTTAAGAACACAAAATATCTTCTTAGGTCTTGCCTCTTTAACGGTACGGAATTGGCCGTTTGGAATTTGCACGATAGCACCAGATATGGCACATTCAACGGTGGAAGAAAGTACCCTTGACGGTCCTGATGGCTTCCAATGTCACTGGCATGACAAGGAGATCCCACCTGAAATAGTCGACACGGCACAGTGGATGGGGAGTCATCATGATCTGGGGTGCTTTTTCTTTCAATTGAGCAATGGTCTTAAACTTTCGTCATCAAGGGTTGAAGAGCCTTTTTCACTTTAAAAAAAAATTTTCGCTCTCCCATTCTTCTTTTTGCATTTTGACGCTATAATTAGAACCTCCTTAAGATCCAGTGTGAAACGTAAATTCTTGCAATTTTTCAACTGGTCCTAAAATTTTGATCAAGAGTGTACTGCCTGGGAATCTGATTACGTCATTAAGCTATGCAGGAAACAACTGTATTGACCCAAAAACAAGACAACAGAAGAACATTTGGAAATAAAGGGTCATCTTATATTACGGTTACTAGATATTTACACATGCAAACCAGAAGGGAGTGCCAAACAACTTCTACACAGGAAAGGCAGAGCATTTCTTCCGGTCACTCACTTTCTGCCAAGGAGTCTCCTGCAGATACTGCCGCGTCTCCCCGCCGATATTTACGTGTTGTTTTTACATTCCCGCCACACAATAGACATAGACAATAAATGAATAGATGAATTGTGCGTGGGAATTTAATGTTTTATACACTGTCTGCAAACTCAGTTTTTAAAACATTTCTATTTTTTTACCTCATAATTTTCTCTGAATGATTATTATTTAAGGGATGTGTGTGTTCTTGTTGAGTCACACAACGCACACAAATGATGGACACTTCATACTCTATGTGGGAAGCAAGTTTACAAGTAGCAGACTCCTATCGGTGCTGATCTAGCTCTTTTCTAACACCTAAAATTAGTACATTGAGGTGCATCACGCAACTCTTTGGGAAAAAGTTTTGCTGCATTCATGCACACTTGGAAATCACAGGAAACACACCCAAACATGCACATGCAGCCCAAATCGTGGTATCTACAAACACAACCACTTGTTGCTCATAACCGAAAGAGAATGTTACAAAATGTACGTATAACAGACATCAGTGTTAAACAAATAGACATTCAGACTGCATACATACTGCATGGACATAAAACAAGACATCTCCATAGAAAACAAAGATGCTTTATGCAGATCAACTCCAAGTCCTTTTTCTTCCAACTCATTCCTGACAGGAGCATTTCACCATCTAAAAAATTTCACATGATCATTTTTGTATTCCAATTTGTATTGCTAAATACAGTCGAACCTCCAATTCTAAATGAGCAGGAAACACACAAACCCTTCAAATATTTCCCTTCAATCCAAAAAATCAGCATTCAACCAGAGTTCCAAAATGGCTTACGGTTGCATACCATTTATTGTTTTTACATGGTTACTACCCATCCATCCTCCATGCCGCCTATCCTCACTAGGGTCGTGTGGGTAAGGTGGAGCGTATCGCACAATCAGTGACAGTGTCAGCTGACAGTGCACACAGTGGACTGGTCGTCAGTCGCACATATAGACAACCGCAACCACGCTCACATTCATACCTATAGGCAATTTGGAGTTGCCAATTAAACGTGGGTGCTTAACTTTTTTTTATACTTGTATGATCATTAAGAATGTCCGATATTGGCTTTTTTGACGATATTGTTTCCGATTCCGACATCAACCAACACCAAAATGTGTAACATCACATAACAATGTACAACGTGTGTTAGCAAACGCCCAATTACTTGCCATTGGGCGTGGCTTGAGGAACTCCACAAGTTCGGTGAATCTGGCACCACTGCATTTTCTGCTGGCGTCTGCTTGCCGCCTACTTCAACGTTTTTTTACATTCCGATTACTTCATTAGTCAGCGTTGTATTCCTATTTTTCTCAGTCAAAGCTAAAAAATGAGCTTTATCATTGTAAACGCATAATTTTTAATCTAGAGTGTATTGCAGTATGGATAGGCATTTCACTGAATTTGGGGAAAATTAAGCATCAATTAATTGTTTGATTGTTAATATTACTTTAATTATTATAAACAAAAAATTACTTTCATAGCATGGCAGAATAGCTTACGGAATGCTCTTAACTCCCATTTCGAAGCCAGTATTGTATTGTGATATTGCAAAAACAAATTCCCATAACAGACGCCATATTCTTGTCCATGCGGAAAACGAGGTGGATAAATCAATGATATCTTGGCAAGTCGTACATTTTACCTCTACAGTACATTTTGCCTCTATTGCGTCATCAATTTCACACAACCGACCAAGTTTTAATCGATTATTACAGTATCTCCAAATTCATGAATCAGTAGTCAGTCAGTAAGTAAGACACTTTCTGAGTCTGTACTCTTTTCGTGAGCACATGCTGAGTGACATTGACCCCTTTACTCTCCTGTTAGCTTTTACAACTGCTACCACATGTGCCCACAGTGAACTACTGTATATGCGGCACCTACTCAATCAAATCAAGTAGCTGCATCATTAATCTGCTTGCTGTGTGGAGGTGAATGACAGCCATGCCACTACTTCTTCCCAGTAGCCTTCTTAGTACGGTACGCCAATGAGTCAGGCAGGTGAGTGTGTGTGTAGGGGGGAGTGTGTGTGTGTGGTCACCCCCCACCATTCACCTGCACCATGCCTCTTAGCAAGGGCGTTCGATGTCATTGAGAAGGCAGGCATTTTCCTGGAAAACACACAATGAGGGTAACACAAAAAACAGACACACACACACACACATCACTGCAGGTAGGAAGAGGTTTGATAACAATTGTCCCAGAACTAAGAAAAATCCTACTCCAATATTCGACACCCAATGACACACAGACACACACAGGAGCACTGGATCCGTGCTCTGTTTATCAGGGCCGAGCCCATCCTTCATCTAAGGCTGGTTGCCTTGGCAACCCCCTTTATTATTCAAAGCACGCGGTGCACAGGAAACGCAAATGTGTGTGCGTTAGACAGGTAGGGGAGATTCCCTATTGGCTCATAAACACACAGCTCCAAAAGGGACACTTCCATTTAGGTGTGGTTACCTCGTCGTTGAAATTGCGGCCATTCAGCTCCCTCCCTCCAAATTCCCCTCCTTCCTTTGCTGCATTTCATTCAAGCCTACACAGATGACACCCTCGACCCCACCCCGTTCTTCTCTCCTCTTTTTCCATTCACATCCTGCAGCCTGCATGCTCATTCATAAACACCACCACAACTTACAGCAGCAAAAAAGTGGGGAGGGTTGATGGAGGTGAGGTGAAGGGTGGCAGGGAGGGGGGTTGCCCCTACAGACTGATTGCAGCATGCTATGAGGGCTCCCGGAAAAAGACAAAACAGCCAATCAGGATGTGGAGAATATTGGAGGGTGTGCAGTGAAGATTGAATGGGCCTCAATCTGAAAGTCCTCCACCTCGCTCTTTTAGCTAAATCTTTCATTCATGCATTTGCCACTGCAACGGATCTTTAGTCAACAGAGGCAGGCTTCATTAACACGTGCCTTACATCTAGATTGTGAGTTATTGTGTGACAGCAATACTTCAACAGAATGACCAACTGCAACAAGGCTGCAAATATACCTACACACGGCTACCAAAGTAGTTAGTAGTGGCATGAATCATAAAGAACTCATTGTATTCTGGTGTAGACAAAAGAGTTCTGAAATTATTTGTTAGAGATATGTTGCTTTTCAAGGATGAGGTGCGTATCTATGAAAGCTTCAACACGGAACGGGAGAACGTTTTTCACTATGTCGTGTCGGACATGCCAATGCTGACTCCATGTAGTAAATAAATGTAAAGTCATGTCTCATCAGTGTAACATTGGACGCCTAGTGACCAGAATACTACATACAGTCTTTCAACTTGTCTTTCAATATTTTTTGGACAAATAATAGTCCACCGTAGCCTGTTTCTTGAATTCAATAGTGTTTCTCAAATTCTTTATCAATGTGCTGGCATTTGCATCTTTGAAAGCGGCTCCTAGAGTGGGAAAATCTGACTGCACTCCTTGTCATTGCCGTGTGGACAAGCAAAACACAACAGTGACACTGACGTCGCCATCACATGACCGGTTGTGTACCACTGCTGAAAAGCCAGCATAATATATGAATATTTCCCCTAGCATGCCTCCCAAATGACATTCTCCTCATATTTTTGTCTACTCCAAAGTGAGCCATTTTAAATTTATACTTTAAAATTAAAGTTGTCGTGTGATATGTAGGAAGTTACTGAAACAAGATGCACTTTACATTCTTGGAGTGATCTATACAGAGGGCCTTATGATATCTCAGGCTGGATGAGTATATTTCACCGCGTTGTGATTTTTAAAGTAAAAAGCGTTTTACAATGCCTGATGACGACCTGCAGGTTCTGAGTGAAAAAACGCAAAAAGAATGTTTTTTCTTCCACCCATCATCACATATCATATTGAAATGACATTAGACAACTGACATTCTCAACACAGAGAACACACTTCCGGCATTCAAAATAAGAGCGACAATTGCCCCATGTTGTCTAACTGTGCAAACAATATAAGAGTCTCATAATCACAAGCACAGGCCTTATAGTTTGTTGAAGATTTTGTAGCAATGTGTGCAGAGGTGGCCATCCCATTAGAAAATTAACCAATCTACATCCATTTGTCAATTACTGGACTAAATTGTTCATTGATGTATCGTATCGCTAAATGCATTTAAATAAAGGGCATTTTATTCAGTAACCCGAAAAAACACACACTCCATGCTGGTAAAAGTATTTGTAAAATGTAAAAAAACGGACATTTAAAAAGTCAAAACACAAAAAATGGAATTTGGAAAACAATAAAAAAATAATAAAACCGATTTCATAGGGCCCCATATATAGTGTTGTCCCAACGCCTACTTTTGACTGCAACTGAGGCCGGTGATTTTATTTTTGCGTAATAAGTATGGGTCTTCATTTTCAATTCATTATTAACACAAATTAGGCTGATTTTGTGTCAAAATAATGTGCTTATAACAAACAAAGACAATCTTTTTAAAAACGTATGCTTAACAGCAGTCGCAGACATCCCCACGGAGTCAGAGTGGTACAATCTTGATCACATGACATTTCATACAATTTGACTGATTTATAATTGAATCAGACCATTCCAAATCAAATTGTCACACCCCAAATTAAAACTAGTTTGTGATGTGCAATATTTTATTATAACCCAAACAGTGTACAAGTACAGAGGCAAAATTTTTGCACAAAATGTTTAGATGAAAAAACAATCATACAAAAACAAAGGTTCCACTGTATTTCAAAACAAAAATGTTCATAGCTTAGTTATTTTAATCATGTTTAAAGGGGACCTATTATGCTTTTCCTCTTTTCTGACCTCTAACGGTGTTACATTAAAGTAAATCACAAGTGTAACCTTGGCCAGTTGTACATGCCCGTAAAGGAGTACAAATTAGCAGATCTTAGTTAACCCTTCCACTTGTCTCAACTCACAAATAAAAAAACAATTAAACTACCCTGCAATCTTTTGGCATAGAGAAAAAAAAATCTCTCAACCAATCAGCACACAGTTAAAAGCGCCACCCTCCACAAGCGTACCAAAGCGTACCACTGTGCGCTTACATTAATAAATGTTTACAGGACATTTGTGGGCATACACAGGTAAGTGATGTGTCATTTAGTGTGTACATATTAGAGCATTAGAACATGGCAGGCAAGCACGCACACACAGTAAAGGACAGCAGCACCATTACATCATCAGGCACCACCTCAAGAAGCAAGGCACTAACTACTGCAAACAAAGTGGGCTGGGAGTACAGGGGGTCATTACATCAGATCTTAAAGGAGACTGTGTTTGTGTGGCAGGCAGCAACTGGACCTGTATGCGTGTGTGTCGCAGTTGTGAATGCTGGGTAATAACAACACACACAGGTCAGGTGGAGGGTCGCACAAATGTGTAGTGACACACACATCCCTAGGCTTACCATGCAGCTGGCCTGGCTAGTAATGAGCAGTGTTATGTCACATTACGGGCCTCATAACACACAGACTGCATTTAAGATGCTATGTGGATATTATTTACAACAGGGATGCCCATTACCTCGATATCATATGCGAGACTGATATCATATGACATCAGTCAGCTGACATCAAGTGCCACTTCTGGTTCGCTGTTGCACCTCCACAGCAAAGTAGGTGGTGAATAAAGGCTTCCAGGGACACACGCAAATGCGTTTATAGATAAACTGACACACAATTAATTGGCTCCAGACCCGGCTGCAATATGATTCAATAATAATATATGAAATATTCACAGCGTTATGGCATAGAAGGGAGAGGAGTGAGAGATGATTCCAGTAACAACATGTGCAGTTCTGGTGAGTTCCGTAAGGTGCTGCTAGATTACAATGGTGCTCACACTAATTATTGACACTAGACACAATTTGGACATGTTCACTGTGAGGTGTACTCACTTGTGTTGCCAGCTATTCGGACAATAATGGCTGTTAGTCATTTTCAGTGGACAGTAATTTTAAACAAGCTGTACACTGACTACTCTGAAGTATGGGGATGTCTTTATCCACATTATTTGGCGTCCGATCCGAACCGATCCGATTTTTTTATAGTCCAATCCAGTACCAATTCTTTCCAAACATTAATTGGTAGAATTGAATATGGTTATTAAAACAGTTCTTCAAAGCATTAAAAATAATGCAACCAAAGATTTGCTGAATTTACTTTTCTTTTTTTTTTTACACAGCATGACCAACAATGTTGTTTGGTTTTTGTAACAAACCTTTTTGGGTGTAGTATGGGGTCCTATTAGTATGGGGTACTATACACTTCTAGAGATTAGCTTCACCGCAAAGGCGCAGGATGGCATCTGACAATAGTCATCCACCATACTGAAACCATTACTCGGATGCGGACTAGAAACCACCAGATAGAGATTTATTTTTTGGCATGGCAAATTCCCAAAAGATCCCTTAAACTTTTAATACAAAAATCACATGTGTTCTTGAGGTTCCAGCAGACCTGTCCCATGGCCCACTGGATTACATGGAACTGAAGGAACTCTTCAGCAAGTGAGGCATAGACCCTCATCGACCCTACTATCTCCTTCCAGGGGCCTCTCTCAAATAACTGACTAAGTGACTCTAGGTGTGCTATTTAATGTGTAGAGCTCTAATAATGTTAAAACTGTAGAAGGTTGTAAACACATTTTATATGCCGTAATTACAAAAATAGTCCAGTTATAAATAAGGAATCCTACTTTGCAGAAATGTACTTACGTTTGGGTTTGGAACCAATTTACCACAATAAACAAGAGATTGCAGAACTGACAAAAATACGCACGTTTCTTTCTAGTGTTATTCCTGTTAGCAGGTATGTAGCTCAAGCATCATTTGATTATATCTAATCTGTGCTCAGCTGCTCTGTTTTGCTGTACGATTATGAATAAAAGCTTGCTTAAAGCAAGAGTAAACTTTCCTTCCTTCCTGAAGCTTTTTACAACTTTATTCTTGTAAATTGTCGCAATGTCGCTACAAACGACAACGCTACAATGATACAAACTTGCGCATTCACGTAGTCAGGATTTTCTGCCAGCCTTCTTCTGTTGACCTTAAAGAATGACCATCTGTGAGGTTAGGAACATAGATCGACTGCTCAGCTCTCTCTTCACCACAACAGTCTGGTACCGCATTACTACAGATTCTGCACTAATCCGTCTGTTGACCACAAGCTCCAACTTTCCCTCACTAGTGAACAAGACCCCGAGATACTTTAAGTCCTCCACCTGGGGCAGGACCTTACTCGCAACCTGGAGGGTGCAATCCACCCTTTTCCGGCTGAGATCCATAGCCTCGGATTTGGAGGTGCTGAGTCTCATCCCAGAAGCTTCACACTCAGCTACAAATCGCCTCAGTAAACGCTAATGGTCACAGCCCAATGAGGCCATCAGGACCACATTGCCTGCAAGTATCAAAGTATCAAAGTATCAAGAGCCTAAGGCCCCCAAACTGGAGTCCCTCAATGCCTAGACTGCAGCTAAAAATTCCGTCCATGAAAATTATGAGCAGAATCAGTGACAAAAGACAGCCTTGGCAGAGGCCAATGTTCACCAGAAACAGGCTGGACTTACTGCTGGCAATGCGAGTCCTGCTACAGTTGTACAAGGACCCAATGGCACGTCATGGTGCGCCACCATTCCCGTTAATATGAGCTGGGGGCAAGAATAAACATGCATCTTGTCTTTTTAACTAGGAACCTGTCTGAAAGAGGCTCCCAGTATGAAAGAGGCATACTTGGCCACTCCATCATCTCCTGCTTTTGATCTCCTGCTTTGCATCTTTGGAGATGTGTTTGGGCTCCTTTTCAAGTTGGAAAAACTGCCATGCAGCACAGTTTCCAAAGGAAAAACTCGGATCATGCTCTGCTTCAAAATGTCACAGTACATTTGGAATTTATGTTTCCTTTCAATGAACCGCAGCTCACCAGTGCCAGCTGCACTCATGCAGTTCCGAACCATTACACGGCCATCACCATGTTTGACTGTAGGTAAAACACACTTAGTGGCGTGAAAATCACCTTCCTGATTTCTGATTTTATGCATGTTGTTCACACTTAAATGATTCAAAACAAACAAATTTCAATATTAGTCTGTGACAACAGAACTGGTCACAAAATACAGTTTATAAAGGATTTTTTTATTATTAAAAGAAAGAAAAAAAGGAGATGTTTCACCACTGTTCCATGTTTTCAGCATTTGTGGATGACTTTCACTGTGGTTTTCTGGAGTCACAAAGTTTTAAAAATGGTTTTATAACCTTTTCCAAAATGACAGATCCCAATTAATCTCCGGTATGTTTTAACAAGGGTGCACACTCGCAACACATAATTTTGTTTTCCATTGTGCTGTCAGTGACTAATATTTAAATTTGTACGATGATCTGTAACGTTAAAATGTGACAAACATGCAAAAAAAAGACATTTTCACACCACTGTATATCAATACTCACTTGTGTTGTCAGATATTTAGACAATGGCCATGTGTCTTCAGTGGATAGTAACTCCATGTCGCTATACAAGCTGCATACTGACTACTCTAAAGTATTTCCAAGTGTACATTTTTTTAGTATTGTTCCGTGATAAGATATTCTGTAGTAAAAAAAATATGAACTTGCTAGATACTAAATATAAATATGTGATATAATGAGACTTGAAAAATGAGATGTTACAGCTGTGTGATAGTTGAAGGTTGATTTGTTACATGAAAGCCAATCAGCAGACCGCACATTGTCGTTTCCCAGACTATCCGAATAAATATGACCTCTAGCTCAGACAAGGCCTGAAACTGATTTCTTATTTGCCTCCATTAAATGTCTCTTTTATTCATCCAGTTGCCAACACACACACACACACACACACACACACTTCACATACATTACGCCTCCTCTCCTTTCTCCCTGCCAAATCATATCGTGGTTGCCCCTCTGGTGACACTAATTTATAGTGTCATCTACGAGCCAATGGTCTCTCTGGATTTACAGCCCTGACAAGCAAGACTAGCCGTGAAATGCGTGCGAGAGCGTGGCAGGCACTTGTCCAACTTGGCGTGATGATATTCGAGTGCACTTTAAGAGCTCTTCATGTCCGCATGAAACGTGAGCACATCTTTATGGCTTCCCCATACAGACTTGCTTATCATGGAGGGGTTGAAAACAAGGGAAAAAGACCACACCATGTGCTGCTGATGATTGGTCTTCTGAGACGACAGCTCTCTTGTGATATAAAATATGGTTTTATTCTAATGAAAGGTGTGCTGTGATGTTTCCTTCTGAAATGCATTGAAGATTATATCTTGCAGTATGTTATATATTTGTCTCATCCCACTCACGCCTCTGCTGTAGGTGAGTTCCTGATGCTCTCTTAACACATCTCTACATGCTGTCAGTATTGTCACTTGGACATCTAAATCCACTTTTTAAGCCAAACCTAAACCAGTCACACAAAAAAATCACTTTTTGTGATGTTACCACAGGAGCACAAAAGACACTGTCAAAGAGAATAAATATGATCATAACCATGAAACCAGAAGTTGACCTTGTGACATAGGAAAGTGCTCAGGAAGCTCAGTCAGTACAGACATGGTCAATACAATTATATACACTAATTTAGTTAACCAATCAGTTATTAAGGTAGATAGCATGCAGCACTATGACAAATGAATAGCATGAACATTACCATCAAAGCTTGCCATAATTTGTACCTGATGTCTTTAATGGCAAACAACAACAAAGCAACCACAACCATTTTTAATTATACTGTGATTAACTTCTCTTTATACTTGCTAGGAAAGTTAAAATGTTATGATAAGTGAAGTACCTTTCAATAAATAGGAACTTCAATTGCAGCTCTGGGACAGAGGTGCAGTTCTATATTGAGTGAATGAGAGAAAAGAGAAACAGATATACCACAACATCGTTTTTTAATGATGAAGTAAAGTCACTCAAAGAAACGCATTCTAATTCTTGCAGGAATTGAACAGTACCACTAAATAAACCTACAAGAGCATTATCCTTCACTACAAACAAACCCCTAAATATGCGAACACAAACACACACCAAGCTGCACATACATTTAAAAAGTTCCCAACTGAAAGCAAAGACACCACAATCCTCTGTGCATGTGAGAAGGTTATGACAAGCAACAACAAAAGACTGTATAAGCAGGATGTAGGAAAAGTGGTCTGTTTAATAGAAAAAGCAATAATCATTTTTCATGTGCAATGTAAATGAGCCACAGCGCAGTCCATAACATAAGTAACATGTTCAATGAGGACTGAGATAACATCAACATTCTATTTGCTCCAATTCCATGCTTGCAGAAGCTAAATTCAGCAGGCTCTTCATGTTTCATGTTTGTTTTTTGAAACTTGTTTTTCAGAAGGTGCAGTGGAGACAGTTCATTGTTAGCCAGACAGTGACACCTTGTGGTTGTTCACAGCAAACTGCTCACAGTGACTACAAACTTCATGGTGATCATTAATATGGTTAGAATACAGTGAGGGAAAAACTATTTGAACCCCAGCTGATTTTGTAAGTTTGCTCACTAACAAAGAAATGATCAGTCTCTAATTTCAATGGTAGGTTTATTTGAACACTGAGAGACAACAATGACCATAAAATCCAAAAAAATGCGTTGCAGAAAGAGTTATAAATTAATTTGCATTTCCATTTAGGAAATAAGTATTTGATCTGTGAGCAAGATCTCTAGCTCCCAGGTGGATCTTATACAGGTAACGAGCTGACATTGGCAGCCCTCTCAGCTCATTACCAGTATGAAAGAGACCTGTCCACAGAAGCAATCAATCAATCCAGATGCCATACTCTGCACCATGGCCAAGACCAAAGAGCTTTCCAAGGATGTCAAGGGTCAAGATTGTGGACCTACACAAGGCTGGAATGAACTACAAGACCATCGCCATTTGGTGACAACAGTTGGTGCAATTATTCATTAATGGATCAACTCAACTCGCCGTGTTTGGAGGAGAAGGAATGCCGCCTACGACTCCAAAAACACCGTCCCCACCGCCAAATATGGAGGTGGAAACATTAAGCTTTGGGGGTGTTTTTCTGCCAAGGGGACAGGACAATTGTACCGCATCAAAGGGAAGATGGATGGGGCCATGTACCGTCAAGTGTTGGGTGAGATGGGTCGTGGTTGGGTATTCCAGCATGACAATGATCCAAAACACACGACCAAGGCAATAAAAGATTGGCTCAAGAGGAAGCATATTAAGGTCATGGTGTGGCCTAGTCAGTCTCCAGACCTTAATCCCATAGAAAATCTGTTGAGGGAACTGAAGGTTCGATTGCCAAACATCAGCCACGAAACATTAATGACTTGGAGAGGATCTGCAAAGAGGAGTGGGCCAAAATCCCTCCTGAGATCTTTATTCAAACCTTGTGGCCAACTACAAGAAACGACTGACCTCTGTGATTGCCAACAAAAATTTGTTTGTTTTGCCACCAAGTACTGAAGAACGTTTTTAAAAGGGATCAAATACTTATTTCCTTCATGGAAATGCAAATAATTTATAACTCTTTTTGAAACACATTTTTCTGTCATTGTTTTTGTCATTGTTGTCTCTCAGTGTTCAAATAAACCTACCATTGAAATTTTAGACTGATCATTTCTTTGTTAGTGGGCAAACTTACAAAATCAGCTGGGGTTCAAATAGTTTTTTCCCCTTACTGTAGCAATCACAAGAGTTAAAGTAGTCATCCTGGCAGAATGACCAGACCACAGCCTTTGCTGTGCCTTTGCTTTTAGTCGCCAGCTTCTATGCCGCATATGGAAAAGACAAAACAGAAAGAGCAACGACAAAAGGGAAATAGAATATGACTAAATTTCAATATTTTTATTACTGATTCTCTTTATATTTCCACATGTGTTTCCTTTTCATTTTGGCACTCCTTTGATTCCATACTTGTCCTTGGCTGGACAATGTTCGCCATTGAGTTATATGTTGTTACCGCTTGCTGTTGCCTGTCACTCACGAATTTAAATTGCAGAATGATGCAGAATAAATTGTTTTGGGTTTATTTTATTTACAGTTCAGGTTGGATTTTATTCTGTTTTGGTGCGCTGCAAGGATTTCCTAAGCGCTGAGACAATGACAAGATCTGTGCGTGATTGCGCACACACGCAGCTTCGAGGGAACATTGTATACATACAGTATATACATAGAGTATATATAATCAGAAAAAATATGCCATTTAAGACATAAATAAAACTCATCCTTGTGTCAGTTCCAATAAATCTGTAAATTTATTATCTGTCAATCTGTCATGTAATCTGTCAGATATAATCTGTCAGTAAATCTGTCATGTAGCAGTTTTTCCTGGTTTTAACAGCAGCCTTTGTTTATTATTATTATGATTATTATTGTTATTACTATTAATGTACCTTCTGGGAAATAAGTCAAACCTGCAGTAAAAGCCTGTCCGGTGATAAAGTCTGGTGTTTGTATGTTTCACCAACTGACACCAAGTGACCAGTGAAGAATGTGTCTTTTTATAATTTGTATACAGTTGCCCCTCGCTATATCGCAGTTCCAATATTGTGTTAGTTCAAAAAAAATTGTAATTAATAAATTACCACTGTTTTGTGGTTGACCATGGTCTATTTTAGTCAAAAAATAGTGAAAGACTAGTTATATGTAGTACTCTGGTTGCTACGCATCAGTAACGTTATGAGACATGCCATTAGATTACAATAAATTTCACACTGCTACTGAGCTAGCAGAGCCAAGGCGACATACCATGGCTGAGATCGAGTGGAAATAAGGATCTCCTCTCATTCCCTGTGGATGTGGTATGTTTTGGGCTTCTGTGTCCTTCCCCACTACATTTGAAACGCTTGACTCAACGTAACCGAGGCAAAATGAGAATTGATTTTTCATTCATACTATGTGAGCTTTAACAGAGTCTACGCAGAGCAGAAAAATCCACACAATATCTTCTAGAAAATGTGTTTTTCAGGGAGAATGGGAAACCTCATTCATAGTATGTTCTCTAAGAAGTGACAGACTTTGAAAACCCCTGATCCCTGAAGTGTAATGTGTTGAGAGATGTAAATTGAGCCAGTCTTTAAAACACTAACCAAGTACTAGAATTGAGTGGTCCTTCTTGATGTGTTTTTCCAAAAGATGCTGGAATTTCGAGAAGCCGCCCAACCACTCGTAGCATTTCTCCACCTTGTACCTTTCGTCCCAATAGTCCACATCTTTGTACCGCTGGTTGTCTTCTGGAATGTGAGCCATATTCCCTGTGCCCAAAAAAGAGACAATGATGTGCAATAACTTACAGATGCACCAATCAGTTAAGTAAAGAGAAACAAGTCAGTCCGTTCGGAAAATTGCAGAAACAATGACTGTGTCCCCAAGTGCATGAGAAGGTGCATCCAATCCTTTGGCCAGTACTGTATGTCATCCATCCATTCATTTTCTTCCGCTTATCCGAGGTCAGGGCGCGGGCGCAGCAGCCTAAGCAGGGAAGCCCAGACTTCTCTCTCCCCGACTACTTAGTACAGCTCCTCCCGGCGGATCTCGAGGCGTTCCCAGTTGAGAGACATAGTCTCTCTAACGTGTCCTGGGTCTTCCCCAAGGCCTCCTACCGGTCAGACGTGCCCTGAACACCTCCCCAGGGAGGCGTCCTGGAGGCATCCTAACCAGATGCCTGAGCCACCTGGCTCCTCTCAGTGCGGAGGAGCAGCGGTTCCACTCCGGGTCTCTCCCGGATGACAGCGCTTCTCACCCTATCTCTAAGGGCCCAGCCACCCTGCGTTCGGTCGCTTGTACATCTTGGTCACTACCCAAAGCTCATGATCTTAAATGAGAGTAGGAACGTAGATCTTATGTCATCGTATGTCATATTTATTTGCTGTAGTAGTTGTTGGTTTTTCCTATTGCGCTTTTGTCCTACCTTACTAATTTTGGTATATTTACCATCATGTTTATTAACATGAACTGTCCATTTAAATATATAATCACTGACTGAATATTAAATAAATGTTTGTTTAAAACAATTCCTCAGGTAATTAAATAATCTATTCATTCTAGAACTGTTCAAAAACCGGAAGTTAACACGCGCATATGCGCATGCGTAGTCAGTCACACGAAGTCAACACGGCTTTCTCGCGTATAGTCCCTGCTTCCAGTAAACAATATAACTATTTAGCCGGTTTTCATACTTTGACACACAAGCACACATTAAAAGGCCGTTAAAATAGTAAGCATTTACTTACTTGCTACACGATAAGGCCGCTTGACCAAAGTTAATGCACCCACGTGTCCGCGCCTTCCTGAGCAATGGGACTATGGGAATATGAATCGTGGGGACTTCGCAGGGCAGGAACGATAACAGCGATAAAAAGCTTAAAATAACTATATATATATATTTAAAAGACTTGTTTCAGGGATCGACTACGGTGGGCCGACCACTTACCATTAGGTAGGCGGAGACACCGTTTGTACCATCCAGTGACGGCACCGCTTCGATGCTTTCAGGGAGACTCGTTAAAAAGACTTGTCACATTCAGTATTTGATTACATAAATAGATACGGCGCCCTGTAATGGAGTAAACTAACAAACAATGTTGAAATTGGAGTAAGTTTAACAACACATGTAAAAATATATAGTTTATGTGTAGAGTTTGAAGGATCGGAATTGTTTTTTTTACACAGTACAGTGTGGTAATGTAATTTTCACCAGCAGAGGGCGGTGTTACACAACTGTTTGCAAAAGTTTGACTTGCTGCTACTGTATTTCATGCAAGTGTCTCATAAACGGAGAGAACGAGCATATGATTGGCAAAAATCCCGGATCTTAGTCTAATTTTTTTTGCGTCAACAACCATAATAACATGTTTGGGTTTTTTAGATAATAGTTGGGCATTGACCCGATTTGACCCAATGTCAGTTTAACCCTGCAGTTTATTCCTCTGCTAGAGCATCATACTTGCAACATAAAGAGATGCGGTAGATGATTTAAGATGCAGGACCTGTGCATCATTGCGTTTAAGTTGAGTGGCTTTCCAATGTTTTGGTGCATGTAGACTGGAGTAAATATCTACTTTGAGTGGGGGGAGTATTCAGCGAGGATTTCTCTGCAGAGAGGAGGCTTTGTTATGTGAGAGAGGACTATTCAGTGACGGTGGAACATTTGATGGCTTCTGGTGCTGCTGAAGTGGACCCTCCTCCAGTCTCATTTTTGCACAAGTCACAGAGTTGTGCTATGGCTTGGCCGTGCATCAGCAGAGTGTGCTGCCTGGCTCGGTTCTGGAACCAATTCGACAAATCAGACCTCTCCGTACCGCTCACCATACAGAACTACTCGGACATCTCCGAGCAGGAGGTGCGATCCGTCACCAAGCAGGTTTCATCCTCGGAGAATAACTACACCCCAGGCCCCGGACAACAATGTGCCGATGTTCCGGGGACTAGAGGGTCTTTCCGCGCACGGAGGGGCCCCGGGTACAAGCCCCGGGGGGACTACCAGCCTCCGGAGGTGCCTTTTCCTAGCGTCACGCAGTACAAGCAGGATTTCCAACCCTGGCCCATTCCGAGGAAGGATCACTTCCCCTGGATCAGTAATGGGGGCAGCCCGGTGAACAGTTCTCATATTGTGGTAGCACCGGGGGAGGGCAGGGTGCAGAAGATGGGGGAGCAGGAGGTGAAGGATGAGGAAGAGGGAAGAACCAGCTCCTACAGGTAGGACACATGTCTCATCTGCGCCACTTTATGTGCTCTTACTCACTTATCAGCACCAATTAAAGACATATTTGATTATAATTGAGTGCTTGTAAATCAATTCAGGGTAACTAATAGAAAAATGGAACATCAGCAAGCTTAATTTGTCAGACTGCTATGTTGCCTACAACCACGGAGGATCGAACCAACAACCTTCATGGTGGGAGACAACCACTCTACCGCCTAAGCAATGGTTCCCCCGAGCTTAAAATGAGTAATTTTCAGTTTAAAAAAACATTATATAAAAATCAAGGAAAAAAAAATTTAAATTACATGAATGGTTGTCTTTTTTTTTTCTAAAAACGAACATCGTAATCATACAAAAGATAAAGTCAGACTTTTTAAACAAAAAAATCTAACAAGAATGTAGTATTTCTTCAAGAAAAATGTAATATTTCAAGAATAAATCTGTACATGTTTCTCAAGAAACGTTATTTTAATCGTATGAGAATCAAGTTGGCTGTTTTTTGTTTGTCATTAGAAAGAAATTTTACACTAACAAAATTGTAATTTTTTTAAAAGTAGAAAAATTCTGGTTATAATTGCATTTTAAAATTTTGCAGAAAGTCCTTTCTAGAACAGGAGATGTTATACAACCATATTATATATGTCAGCATATTAACTTGCGTGAATAATGGCCATATGTCCCATTACTTTTGTCTTTTTTAGTATTTGGAACTGACTGAGTTAGTCCACAGTAATATTCCTCTAAAAGTAACAACTTTTGTTTATCTTCTGTCTCTAGTTTGGTATGTTTTTGAAAATTATTGTATGTCCCTGGATGAGAAGCAAAGTGAGACATCACAGCGGAATAATTAGGACATATGGCGTGTATATTATATATTTTTGTCAGAAAACTCCACAAATAGTGATCCTCACTGATTCTGTATAATTACGGTTTATTAATACATCACATTCTTCTAGCCAAGAGTACAAGCCATGGACAAGACCCATCCAAAGTACCAGAAAACAACCTCCAGCTCCATATTTACACCCTCGGACCAACCGGGAGTCCTGTCATGTCCCACCTGAGACCAGCTATCAGGCTGCCTACAGTGGTAATGCCCGCAGGTCAACAGGGCAGCACCAGAGGGGCATTGGTTCTGCTAGCACCAACATACAGCCCGCCTCCGTCCCTCGGCTGGTTCATGCCCCCGAGTCGCAAGTTGACCCCCCCCACATCCAAGTCCCTCTTATGCTGCAGAGCGTCCAGCATGAGAAGGTCGAGCTCAGCACGTCAACAAAACGTCAGGTGAGCACATTTAGGTATCTTAAAAATAAGCACAGCTGTATTGAACAGAATGCAGGGGATGCAATCAAATGCAGGAACAATGTTGATGTTGGGTGGCATTGGATTGTTCTGGAATGCTGGAACGACCTCTCTAAAAGTCATCAGTCAGGTGGGGTGCCTCAAAGTAGAGATGCAGCATTGCGTTTTAGAGTGACCCAGCTCTCTAAAACGGTCCATATTAGGTAAGAAGCCTTCCGCTGACCTCAATACAGTCGGGCAGATTGGGAGACAAGATCTGAAAAAACGTGTCTATTTCTTTGGATGTGTCTCAAAACAGAATCAGCAAGTACAGCATCTGTTCTGCAGATAGCTTTACATAAAAAAAGCTTAAAGAAAAAGAGTCTGGAACATATTAAATATTTCCAATGATTATTGCAAAAATGTTATCATACTTGTTTCAATTATAATATTTTTCAGATATTATTGTTTTGTAGGCTCCAGCATACCCCCGCAACCCTGGTGAGGATAAGTGGCACAGAAAATGGATAGGTGGATATTATTGTTTAACTATTTATAATACACTGCATATAATATTTATACAATTATAAAGTGGAACCCCGGGATACGAATGCCACAGAATACAAAAAATCCGAGATACAGAAATACCTTTCTGAATTTTTTTGCTTCGGCTTACAAAAAATTATTCGCTTTACGAAAGTTTGTCGATCTAACTAAATCTTGTTTTTTCCGGAATTTTCCTGATTTTGCGTATTTTCAGGCGCATGCTAAAACATACAAAAAAAGGCGACGGAAGCAAAAGAGTGAGTTTAGTTTAACTTTATTCTACTATTTAACAATACTCTCACTGTATTTGTAATCACCCTTCTCCCACAAATCCATCTTTTGCATCTGAACTGACAGCTGGGTAATTTAGCCGTCAAACATGCCGGGTTCGCTATCATCATTGTCAGCCGTCAGTCTCGTTGTCTGTCGGTTGTTCAGCGATGATGCCGGCTTTCGTGAAAGCTCGGACAAGAGTTAAAGCAGATACCTTAGCCCAGGCATCCACAATCCATTCACATATGGCGCACAAAGGAGACAGATGTACGGCTTGAAATTTGAACAGCAGACAAAACCAAAATAACGGCATGAAGGTGACAGGATTTGTGCGCAAAGCTGGGTCCTCATTGGTGCGCTGATATTGTTGCAGATTACAGCAGGATAAATCTGCTGTGCCCTCTGTGACTCACTGCCCTGCTGTTTGGCAGGGCGGCATCATTTGTTTACATTTAAAGTTACACCAGATGGTGAACATTTGAAGAACATCTAACAAATCCTACAGGAAAATGACTCTGGTGCTGATGATTTGCATAATTCTCTCATGTTCAATCAAACCTTTGCAGTATGATGGAGTGCAAGTGAGAGAGGTCAATGGCCGGACACACTGCCTATTAATGAGTGGCCCAGTTGAAGTGAGGGAGGGTTTGCACTTTTCACTACCGCTGGTACTCTTCATCATCTTTACAACTCTTGCGAGGTCAGAGATGTTTATCTGTATTGTTTTTAGGCTGAGAAACCACTGCGTGGGCTTGTGTGAAAAATGGATTGTTCCCTAAACCTAATAACTGGTTGGGCCACTGTTAGCAGCAACGACTACAATCAAGTGTTTGTGATAACTTACAATGAGTCTCTTACAGCACTGTTGAGGAACTTTGGCTCCCTCACCTTTGCAGAATTGTTGTAATTCAGGCACATTGGAGGGTATTCCAGCATGAACCGCCTTTTCAAGGTCATGCCACAACATTAGGATTCAGGTCGGGACTTTCACTAGGCTGTTTTTTGTCAGCCATTCAGAGGTGGAGGTACTGGTGTGTTTTGGATCATTGTCCTTCTGTAGAACCTTGGCTGGTTTAAGCTTGAGGTCAAGAACAGACAACCAGACATTCAGGATTTTGAGGTAGACAGCTGAATTAATGGTTCCATTAATCACTGCAAGTATTCCAGGTCCTGAAGCAGCAAAACAGCCCAGACCATCACACTACCACCACTATATTTTACTGTTGGTATTATGTTCTTTTTCTGAAATACAAGATGTAATGGGACTCACACCTTAAACAACACACACACCAAAAAGATCAACTTTTGTCTTGTCAGACCAGAGAGTATTTTTCCCCAAAGATCTTGGCGATCATTTGTTTTCTGGCAAAATTAAGACAAGCCTTAATGTTCTTTTTGTTCAGCAGTGGTTTTGGTCTTGGAACTCTACCGTTCAGGCTTTTTGCCCAGTGTCTTTCTCATGGTGGAGTCATGAACAGTGACCTTAACTGAGGCAAGTCAGGTTTGCAGTTCTCTGGATGTTCTCTTTTGTGACCTCATGGATGAGTAGGGGCTATCCTCTTTGGGTAATTTTGGTTGGCCGCCCACTTCTGGGAGGGTTCATGACTGTCAGGTGTTTTCGCCTTTTACGGATAATGGCTCTCACTGCGGTTTGCCGGTGTCCCAAAGCTTTAGGAATGGCTTTATAACCTTTTTCAGACTGATATATCTCAGTTAATCTCAGTTTTAACAGTGGGTTCTATCCATTTTTCATACAGGATTATGTAGGTTTGGTTTTTTTTTTCTCCCTAAGTAATAAAAGTTTCATTTAAAAGCTGCATTTTGTGTTCAGTTGTGTTGTCATGGACTAATATTTGAATTTGTTTGATGATCTGATGTGTTACAAAACATGCACACACAAAAAAGAAATAAGGAAATAGGGAAACACTTTTTCATGCCACTGCCCCAAATGTGTACTTCTGATGTTGGAAAAAACATCAGCCAGTCAGAGATTATTTGTCAAAGTGCCTTGTGGCCCCATTTATAGCACAGAAGCTACCAGATAACGTATCTTAGAATGCTGTCTTGTGACCAAGGCCGCTTATTTGCATATTTACCATGAAAATGCATTTTCAACCTGTCAAGCCCATACCAAAGCAACAGGAAGCCCTACAATCCCCCTGAACCTGAAACCTTTTTAGCCAATCACAATCCTGAATAAAGTAGTTTCTGTCAAAGACACATAGTGAACTGAAGAAGAAAGGGGGGTAATACACGTGGACTAACGGGAGTAACTCAAATAATACATCACTTATTTGTAATGTCATAAAATGTTATATTAAAATAAATCCATCCATCCATCTTCTGGCCGCTTATCATCACTACGGTTGCGGGTATGCTGGAGCCTATTCCATCTGAACTTTAGGCGAAAGGCAGCGTACACCCTGGACTGGTCGCCAGTCAATCGCAAAAAATGAATACACCCAATATATAAATTCATTACAATATATTTAATTTATGTACATCCTAAGTTCCCAAAGGTGTACACCAATTGTATTAGGGGGTAAATGCATACAAATGAAAAACAATTAGCATAACCTCATAATTATGACAATTACGGCGCAAGGAAAACATTGCAGAAAGCAGAGTATGAAGTTGCTGAGTGTGCATCATATGGACAAATAAGTAAGTTTGATGATTATTTTTTGCATTAAGTGTGTTTTATCTTGAAGACTTCATTTATATTTGTGTTCCAATCCCTTCACGGTCCAGTGGTGAAAAGCTGTCACTGTGAAGTGGCGATTTTCACCGAAAATTAGACTGTATCGTTGGTTGTATGTATTTTTGTATTTTGGTTACTGTTTTATTGTGGTTGTTATACTTTCCACTTTAATTTGGTATAAAATTCATATGCAGATTTAACCCCAAGCCAATCACAGCTTCGTTTGTGGACAAAAAGTATATGCAGGATGATTACTTATGTATTTATCAGTGATCATGTGAAACTTTATTAGGATGTGACCATGCAAACGACCCGGAATTATTATTAAAGTGATTAAACAATTAATTATGTTCAGTATTTCAAGCTAGGATTTAAACAAGTTTTATGTTTTTTAAGTGTACAGGAGTAGGAGTACATGGCTTCAATTCCTATGTCTGAAAGGCAACCACTGCCAAACATACCATACATTTAAAACATTTTAATGTTCTTTTTAAGTGTAAAAATAAAAAAACAGGGGGACCTCCAAAAGCTTGCCACAATACAAGGCTACCGGTGATGGAAAAGTATGATCATAACCATCAATTCTAATCCGCTTGTTCTCACTAGGGTCGCGGAGGTATGCTGGAGCCTATCCCAGCTGACTTCAGGCAGGAGGCTGGTACACGCCGGAATGGTCACCAGTCAATAACAGAGCACATGTAGACAAACACTGACATCTCTGGGCAATTTAAAGTTTCCAATTAACCTAACATGCACATTTTTTGAATGTGGGAGGATCCCGGAGGATACAAGAGATTGAATCTTCGAGGACGAGACAAGATTTCTACACAACTTTTCTAAAAAAAAAAAAAAATACATGACAATATATTGCAATCTACTAATTTAATGTCCATTTTATTGCACATAGCAATATAAAAGTTCATTTTCATTTTGTTGTATGATTAATTTATTGGTTATCCTGCCAAGCCTGGTACCCGAGTTAAGTTTTTTTCTGAACGAAACATTTTGTCATGTTATAATCTCGCAAGATCTTGATGTGTGACAACCCTAATTATTACAGTTTGAGCCATAATGACATCAAAGCAACAGCCAATCCCCAGAAATGTCGTTGTATGTTCTGATGAAACATAATGTCATCCTCCATGAACCAGGAAGTAGTCTGCACACACACACAACCACAAATACACTTAACAGTTAGTCAAGGTCTGCAATTTACCAAGAAGCATTCTAGTTCTGTAATAAGGCGCCATAAATTATTGTGAAAACATGTCTAATGGTGGCCTATGACTTCTGTATGGTACAACACATGGGTAAAGCAGGACAAAACGCTACCTTCCTGGCTGTGTTGGTCAGGAAGTTCCCTCGTGGAAGGATGTTTACAGCCTTCACACGTGCATTGCACAGCATTACGGGCGATGAGCTCACACCCGCGTGCCTGCTCAGCGGATTCTTCACCTTTGTTGATCGACGACGCAAGAAACACTTATATTTCAACCCTTTCTCCGTAAATGTAGCGACACCGTTGCTAAATTGTCAACACAGATCTCTTCTACTGTATGTATGAGGTGTGTTATAACATGGAACCCGTGATCGTCGATACTTGAAAGTTGTCGCTGAGCCAAATGTAAGCGTCAATAGAACCACTCTGTGATCAAGGGTGCGTACAAGTCCGAACATCTACGTGGGTTGATCTGACAAATGTTAAGTCAAATTGATCAAATGTAGAATTACTACAGCGTCCGCTTGGACATAAGTAGCAAAAAGCTACTCGGCTCAGATTGGGAAAAAAAACTAGACACACGTCACTCGCTGACGCTGATCCTGTGAACACCAAGGTTGGATTGCAAGGTGTGCACAAAGCACTTAATGTGCGCTTCCAATAATCCCTTGCACACTGCCACTTGCTTATTATTTGCTTATTTGTGTGAGCAGACTGCATAATCTGTATAAGACAATTGCCAGACAAAGAAAAAAGAAGGCAAAGGAACTCATTTAGGATGCAGAGAGTGGCACTCAGCTCCACTCTCAAACAGTCCAAGACTGCTATGTTTCCATCCAACAGTCATATCCAAAATGTGGAGCGCCCGTGGAGCAATTGCATTGAATTACACAAAAGGTTACAAAAAGCTAACTGGGACAATGCACCAAAATGTTTCATTCTATTGTTCCGCTTTCTCCTATCTGTTTCACTGTTCTTCTGCCTTAGACCACTTCCCCTTTCCCACGCTGCCCGGGAATACCGAGGAAGGGACTCCTGTGCCAATTTGGCAACTGGGAGAAGAAAGTTTTTCATAAGATAACTTGATTCTTGTTGTGTCAGATGTAGTTCTCCTCCAAGATGTTTGATGGACTGTCTAGTTATTCCACATCATACTCATCCAACTGGTAATAGAAAGGACCTTTCGTAATGGCCCAAATGTCTTAATAGGATAAAGAATTAAGAGTCATCTTGAAATAAGAGGTCTAGCTCTGTTTCTAATTCATTCAGAGGTGTGTCCTACCATTTCTGCCCGTGAGAAGAACACATTGTTGGAGTCTTTTCTTTCAGAGAGGCAGACCAGGCTGCTGCATCCACAGCACAATAGATGGTGTTTGTGTATGTGTGGGAGGGGGGGACAACACAAGTACACAGATACATACACACATTGATTTGCCTTCCCTCAACACCCACCCAAATGCTTCTGGGACAGAAAGCCCACAATTCCCCCTAAAAGGGGGGGTGAGGGGGGCCTTGTGCTCTGATGCGCACATAAAAGACTCCACAGCAGTGACGTTATAATAAATTGGCCCAATTTGGCTGACAACTTTGTCAATTGCTAGAAGAGAGACTATGGCTGATTTCTCAGTGATGTTAGCAATATGTCAACCCCTTTCTTTTCTTTAATGTCTCTTGTTTTTACCTTAGGAGCATCTGGTTAGGACCAAGCTGACACCAAACCCTTCTGCTGTCTTTCAAAGTGGATCACGGGTCTTTTAATATGCGACTGGCGCCTGGCGAGAACTACACACCAGAATCTATGCAAGGAGGTCCCTACAGAACTGAGAGAATAATTATCAGCCCCAGCCCCAAACGCCCTCTCTGCCTCCTTTACAGCCCGGTTTGCTTCAGTTGCTCTAGAATTGAATATGCATGTTGAATAGCTAATTACACAATGAAACTTGCTTGGGTTTTAGCAATTAAAATGTAGGTTATTACATGTAATGCGCTTGTATTTGCTTATTTTGAAAGTATTTTTTTTATACGGTATAGTTGGAGGAAAATACTAAATAGAATAACAAATAAACCTATTAGGTCTCAGTGCTTTTCCTGTTTTATTTAAGTACTAAAAATATGAATACGGTATGAAGGTAAATAAAACAGTACTTAAAATGTAATTACAGTATATGTAATGCCACTTGTGATGGAAATTGTTCTGTATGACCTATTTTTTTTAAAAACAAGTCTCAGAAGCTTACAGTATAGCAATCTGGCTCGCAGCAATTCTGCATTATTTAAAATTTTAATTCCATTGTGAGACTGCTTGGAGCTACATGCTAATATTAGCACAACCATATCCTCAATTTTGGAACACCACATTCACACAATATAGTTTACATGGGCATCACATAAGATTGAAAACAATTGCAAGTGCCCCTGTCTGCCAAGTGGCTCAAAAAATAAAGATGTGGTGAAACAGCTGGTTAGGCGGGGGCCCAATGTGACTTTTTTTCCCCCCATGGGGCCCAGAACTCCTGGCGGTGTCCCTGATTTAACAGTTTCCCGAAGTAGACCTGTTGGTATTAAATAAGGTGTATTTAAGCATGACAAACTTTGACAGAACTTAACTCACACTTTTTAGTGTTGTTTATTACAAGAATATTGATGATTTTTTTGGTTTTCACTGAAACATGAAAATACATCATTGGTGGTACTGTCTATACACTAATTTGGCCTCAACATTCACTTCAGACCAACACTTGTGCAGTAAAAACATACTTCTCAACACAGTATCGGTCCACTACACAAACGTACGAGCACACACTGCTGTCAAGGTATGATCTTGGATAAAAAATATACCGGCATCTATTTCACATTGCTCATATACAATGTGTACATGACAACACCACTGATATAAATACTGAGACTGGTGACAAATATGCAAACGGTCATTAAAATATTAATTATATTATTTACCTTTAGCTGACTGATTTTACGCCATCGGAATAACGTTTGGAACGCAGCACATAAGTAAAACCTACACTGATTGCAAGGCGATAATTAGCTCCACCGGGTATCACACAGGATGCTGACGATGGCAGAGCTGTGTTACCATCACAACAGCATCTCAGTAGTAGCCAAGGGGGCAGAACGATGAATAATGAGACTAGTGTGTTGTCAGTTTATGGTGAAGAACTAGCAGGCTGTGTGACAGGAAAACTGTAAAAAAAAAATAAGGTGATGAGGTAAGAAAGAGCGGAGCTGTCTAAAACAGTACTAGGAGCAGCCGCCCTTCTGTGAACAAGTTCATGACAGGACCTTCTGGTAGGAATGTGGAGTTTCTTCAGTTTCATCAGGTGTCCTTGGCCAGGCAACCCATGTGTGAGTTGGTGAGGAAGTCACAGGTGGGAATGCTACATATGGCTTGGTGGATGTTCATGGCTGTGATCTCCCTTGGAGCCCTGAAAAAAGCATGACTTGTGGGGATTATGATCTGGTGTGCGTGGGGCTGGACGTCCCCCTACGGAGGCTTCATGGTGAGGAGACCTTGAATACTGCTGTGCTTTTGTTATTTAACAGAGCCAGGGAAAGGTGCAATTCAGTCTAGCCTGTACATACATTATTGCTAATTGTTCCAAACCAAGTGACAAAATAAAAATCAATGTACGTTCTTGTTTACTTTACATTTTGTGAATTGTATTTATTTAGTACAAATAAAATTAACTGATGTTAAAAAAAAGGTCGCGTTCATGCATGCCGTCCGTGGGTTGCATGTTAAAGCAAAACTTAGACTGACCTGTTCTGAGGGGATTTCGCGAAGGCTCCAGCTAGAGCTTCTCTCAGGATGTCACTGGCCAACTGCTCTGTTGCCTGCAGTGTACAAACACACTTACACACTTAAGAAAAACACAACACACTCCTCTGCACAGCACAAGGTGAAATTTGCGGTTCTGTGAGCTGAGGGAATACTGCATAATTCATCTCTTCAGTCCAAGTTCACTGACAGAATAAAAGAGATAAAGTAAGATGATTCTGACCTTCAGAATCATGGCTTCAATCACCGGAGCAAAAACGTTCTTCTCCACCTCCACAGGCTGGAGGGTGAGCCCAATCTGAAAAGACAACAAAGTTTTCATGTAAGTCTTATGTTATGTTGATTTGACGAAATGCGTTGTAGCTGAGACTCAATTAGTCATGCAAGGCTCAGAACAGAGAACAAATCAAATAATGTGCTCAAGATACTGCTGACCTGCTGCGTTGCCTCACTGACAAACTGGGCCGACCCGCAATGCCCCAAGAAGAACTTTGGCTCCGCATCGACGTCTTGCTCCTCCTCCTTAACCTTTAGTTTCTGGCATGGCGGCATCACTGTGACAATATCCACTATTTCGTCGTCTGCCTCCTCAGGTTCTATCTTGAGCAAAGCTTGCATCTGCTCCAGCCGCAGCATCAGCTCTTCACAACTACTCAGGGTGGAGGGGCACTCTGTGAAAAGATTCCATTTGCGCATCTGTCACATCACTTCACAGGCTGAAACATCGCAGCCAGGCAGAGAAATACACTAAATGTCCTTCCTTCATCACCGAATACTGCGGATGCTGAGACAGTATGCTACAAATACAAAGTAAAGCACACCCACCCGGCTCACTGTCAATCTGGGTGAGGATGTCTTCGATGGATTCGTCGTCATTCTTGCGTTGTGGTTCGGGGTCGGGCGGGGTGTAGCCCCTCTGCCGACACCACTGCACCACCTCTCTGGTCTTGGGGGGTGTCAGAGCCTGGAGGCGAGGTGAGTGATCCAACACATTCTGAATGGCCCGCTTGACCGCTACCGCCCGCTGAAGCTATTAACAAACGTGTGTGTTAGTGATTGTAAACTGAATCACTGAAGTCTAACTGATTTTACACTTAGCCAGGCTTGACTGCGCATGGATTCAAGTCATACACATTTTATAAGTTAAATTAAAACTTTTTTCAAAAGACTTTCACTCCCATTTTCTATTGTCACTTTTACACTCATCTATGCACTCTTATGCAATAGACTAGACATTATCAGAAAATATAAGTCATTTATGACATAAATAAGAATAATCGTGTGACATATTCGTGTGTTGCAATAAATGTGTTCCTGACGTGTGGAGGACAGGTGACGTGAGTTCAGAGCATTAGTCCCACAATGCAGCTTGTTGTTATTATTAGGATTATTAAGATAATCATGTTATTATTGTGACAGTTGTGAGATCATTGAAACCTGCAATAAAAGCCTGTTGTTCTGGAGAGTAGGTCTGATGCGTGTGTCTCATTGAACATTACAGTAACAATACTGACACCAGTGCAGAATACTACATGTTACAATTTATCTGCCTTATACTGTATTGATATTTTAGTTGATTGAACTGTTTTTTTGCTTGAAAATGGGCAAGAAATATGTAACATTTGCTTAAATATTAATATTACATTTTAATTTACTAATAATAGGCCATATTTATTTCAAATATATTAATATTATTGTAACACAAAACCTCCTCCCTGAGCTACCTCCTTCTCATGGTGGAGTCTGTGTGATCCCATGATACTAGGAGCTAAGATTTTAACAGGCCGTAGGGGTGGGACCCAAAGGTCTATCAAAAGGCCTACAGTCCATGCTCATAGCTAAATATGACAGCTCAAGTAGAGGTGAAACGTCTTCAAAGACAACAGTCCAGCTGAAATCAACGAATGAGAATGTTCACAGACATGTAAATAACAATGCTGATTAAATGTGTCTTGAAGCGACTGAAACAACATGTTAAGCTGTACTTGGCTGTAACCAGCAGGGGCACTGCTGATTAACTTATTTGCTGTCTAAATAAGTATGACATGATATCAGCAACAGGAAATTCAGCTTTACTTTCTCCCATTAGCACAAAAACATCTTGGTTGCTTAGTTTTAAAGGCACTTTAATCCAAAATGTCTTCCTTGCCTGCGTAATGTGCACGTTTGAGATTGCTTTAACATTATATTAATGAAACCATTAAGAATCAATGAGAGCAGACATCTGATCCGATAACAGTAAAAACATGACAAAAGCAGAAAACTTGCTCACTCAGATGTATAAAACAAAATTTAAAAATCTGCATGCGAAAGAAACTACATCTTACAGAAAAAAAAGAAGATGTTTTAAGTAGCTTCTGGCAACCTAAAATATGAGCTGATTCAAATTGCCGCTTTACCAGAAAGACAGTACTTTTTTATGCTGTTGGGCTATGTAGTGGTAATAGTGAGGGTGTGTGACAGTGACCCACCTCCGATGCCCTTCGCTTTCCGATATTCCAGGAATAATACTGTTCTGTTGAAGAGGCACAGAATTGATGGGAGTCTTCAGCTAAAGAAGAAACAAAGAATCTAAATCTATGACCAGAGATGCCACTCTATGCAGTTTGTATTTTTCATAGCAAGTTAGTTTTCAATTAAACCAAATGGAAGGCAGTGAAAGGCTCGCTTACACTTATCTGGCACAATAAGAGGGAACTTTTTCACCACAGCTGTCAGCAGCTGCATCATTGTCTCTATGTGCTCCGTGCTGAAAAGAGAGTAATTAATTAACCACTAATTAGCGGAGATAACCCATCACATTCTCAATTATAAGCTACTACTGAAGAAGCTCCTGCAGACTTTTCACTTTTTCCCCTTGTGCATCAGTTAATGTAACAGAGAAATCCATACTTGATGAGGTCATGCGTAGAATGATCGGCGCCTTGCTCCTGCTTGACCATGGTAGCTGCAGAGGCAATGTGGAGGTGGGCAGTTGCTGGGGGTGAGGGACCAGCTGTGACAGCTGTGCCCGCACACGGCTCTGTCTTCACTGTGGCAACAGAAAAGAATATGTCATTCATTTCAATTAAGCCTATGTTATCTGGCTTGTCTGGAGAGATATAAGGGGATGTGCAAAATCCTCAATTCATTGAGTGTTAGGAATTTGATTTATTGCATGCAATTAATTGTTGATAAAGTCTTGAGGCATAAAAGAGTGCACTACTTGGATGCAACCAACAAAGATGCTGTGGATTTAGTCTCAGCTTGCTGTCTCAAGAACATGACGTTGATATGGAAAAAGGAGTTCAGAACATTCAAAGCGACAACAATTATCTGATGAATCTGATCAAATAAACCAACTGTGCCCAATATTGTGATGATATAAACAAAAAGAACTGGTAAGTATTTGTTTGCTATTACATGCAAAGTAATAGATCATGCTAAAAATGAGAAGTTATGAATAGAAAAAAGGTGGTGGAATGACAGAGGAGAAGGAAGACTGGGAGGACACAGAGATGACCCCCCCCCCCTACCTTGTGCCAGAGGCAGGGCAAGGGAGGGGGAGGCATGGCTAAAAGGACTAGGGGAGACTCCCGCTGCTCCGGGGGTGGTGGTGTTGGTGGGTAAGGAATGACAACAGGAGCCTTTAGAAACCACTGTGTACGCAAAAGGACACACAAACAATGGAAACAAACAGGATTTACATTGAGATGAAAAGTGAGATGAAGGAAATAACATGCCTACTTTGACACCTTAAACACATTCAGAGGTAAAGGCCAGCTAAAGCAGTGGTTTTCAAACTGGGGGGCGCGCCCCCTTTTCATTATTACCATATTTTTCAGACTACAAGCTGCTACTTTTTTTTCTCTCCCATAGAACCTAGCTGCTTTAATAACGAAGCACCTCGTTTATGGATTTTTTTGCCACTTTGGGAGTGTTGAAATTCTCTACTGACTTAGCGCAAGGGTGGTGCGGCAAAAACAGTTTAGGAACCACAGAGCTAGTAACGTACATAAAAATTTTGAGCGACAGAGAACTTTTTACATCATGTGAGTAATTGGAGATTACTCCAGCTTTACCTTTGCCCACTGGCATGAGTATGGTCTGTAGCCCACCAGAGCCACTGGCCACCCCCAGCTGCTTGAGCTGGTTGGCAGGGATGGTCAGGACTGTCTGCTGTGAGTTGGAACCACCAGAGTGGATTTTCACCATGCCTAATATAAGAACATTTTATCAGTTCAGCATTAGCTCATTTGGTGAGTGTCTTTTAGCCGTACCTGACAGAGTTGCACCAGTCTTTCCTCCTCCTGCTGCGATGCCGCTGACTAGAGACGTAGTACTGCTTTTGGATACACTGACCACAGAGCCCACACTTGCACCTTTGGCCATGGTGACCACAGGCATGGTGGTGAGGCCTTTTGTGGCAGTTACAGCAGCACCTGGTGAACCAACAACACTTTTGCCAGAAGAGGTAGCAGCACCTTTGACCAAGGTGGCCACAGCGGTCTTTGACATGGCGCCGCCACTTCCTCCTCCGGCAGCGCTGGCACTCTTAGCAGCACTGATCACTGCTGCTTGATTGGCAGCAACTAGGACAGAGTGGTGCTGGGAGGCAGACCTTCCACCATCAACAGCCTATTGTGGAACACAATATGCTGCAGTTAAGTAAAAAAGCAAACAAATGCAACTTTCAGTTAAATAGCTGGCTGTTTATTATCTGTAGTCGCTTCACTCTAATTGAATGACACTCAATAAAGACTTCCTTCAGTATGTTCATGTTTGATGAGTTGATCATGTTTACATGAATAAGCAATTTACATGTCTCTATGAATAAGCTTTGCAGATCAGGTCAGTGATTTTATGGAATGCACAAAGACAAAGCATTTGTTCATTCACTTCTCTCTCACGCTCACAAATTTGATTAACAATCCCAAAATAATTTTTTCACAGATATATTTCCTTTTTGTCGCAAAAGTCTATTTTTTAGATGAATGCAGTCACTTTTACACACAGCATAACTTTTTGCATTTGCAGTATAGTACTGCAAAGTATAAATACAATGACTAAATTTGGCACTGGTCTGGAGGCAGAACAAAAGAAACTATTTAAGTAAGAGACTGGCCTGCTGTTGCTGACTGGCAGCTGCAGCAGTGCTGACAGAGCTGGCGGTGGAGCTAGCAGCCGTGATGACTCCGCCTGTCATCCTCAATGTGGTCATCCCTGTCTTGGACAAGTGGCCCGCCGCTGTCACTGTCTTAACAGAGCCGTCAGACAACTTCACTTGTGCACTATTGGAGCCACCACCCACCTGACAAATACAATAACACAAATATGCAATACTACATTTCACAGTCAATACAGTACACAAAAATTCTTGTTTTCTTGCTTCCTACCTGAGCCAAAATGGCCGCCTTCTGTCCCGCTGTGACACGGATGGTCTGCTGAGGACCAGTTGCTGGGGATGACGTGGCATGTGCTGCCACACCAGTGCTCCCCTGCTTCCCTGAGCCCTGTGATGGCTGGCCTACAAGAAATGTGCCCTAAAAATGGACATGGTGTCCAAATCAGACAAAGCGTCAGAATAATGAGGCATTAATAACAGCAGCTCTGTTACTATTCTCTATCATGTACTCCTAAGAGTGATGCTGTTGAAGCAGTGAAGGTACTGATTGCTGTTTTAAGCAATTACAAAGGTTGGTCTAGAACAACTGAGAAACAACTCTACATTAAATCTCAATAAGTAAACCCATGGATGATGTTCAAAATCATTAAGTGTCCCAGCAAGTGTGGATGAAAGGAACCTTATCAAATATTTATCATATCTTTAAAAGGTTGCACTATAATTCTACCCACCTGCGGAGTCTGTTTAAGGATGTAGGATGTGTAGGAGAGGTTGGTAGGCAAATTGCCAGATGAGGAAGAAGAGGACGTCTGAGAGCCCCCAGCACCCGCTGATGAGCTGCTCTGAGACTGTTGACCTAAATCAAGACAGCCACAAGCACACCAGGGGCACATCTTATCAAGAATTGTCTCCTTGTTATTATTACTTTTTAAATCAAAAACCATCTCATTCATTTGAGTGCATTTCAATTTAATGACAGTGAATGTGTACAGTGAGGGCTCTAGCTTAGGCGAAAATAAAAAACAGATGACCATTGAGTGACTCAAAGTCCTGAGAAGAACAAAGTTATCCAAATCTGTAATGCCTACTGAATAGCAGTGACTTATTTAATACAACAGCAGGCATGGAGGGAAATGTCAAGGCTTGAGGACAGAATGCTAACCTTGGATACTCATTGAGCTGTAATACTTTGTACATAAAGGATTCACCAAAAAAGTGGTTTACATAAACAGGAAGAACAAACTTTCCCCAGCATGTTTAGACTCACTCAAGACATCATTGTAAACATCTAATATATTCATTACAATTATGCCTTCATAAAGATTAAACAATGTCATGGAGCATTGCTTTAAAAAACATCCTGGCTATATAGAATATGGGCAGCAAGGCAATGACCTGACATATGTCAAACTCAATTGCGCATGGGGCTAAAGCTCAAAGAAGACTTCCGGTCGCGGCTCAAGATGTCAGATTCTTCGTTACCTCTTCTATGTTCTGGAGCTTCTGCGCCGTGTTCAGTTTTTTCAACTTATCCTCGTATTTTTTCTCTAGTGCAGTTGTACATTTAATTCCTTAAGAATTGCAACAATAGCTCCACAAATAAGACACAAGGGTATCCAGGCATTGTCAGTAAAGATATACTCAGTCGCCCATCGGTTTTGCAAGATTCTGTTTTTAGAGTCAACTTTTCTCTTCGCCATTGTTTGGGGATAACCGCTACCTTCAAATTGGTGCTGCTGAAAAGACGCTCGACTTGATTGGTCAGGGACTGTTTCCGGCTAGTGCCGCTGGCCTATCTGCAGCTGTTGCGCTGCATTATGGGATCTGTAGTTTATACGTTATCAGCGCTTCATATTGCACATTAATAATTACAATATAAAATCATATCGCATGCCGGATATAATTGTACGCCCGGCCGGATGTGGCCCACGGGCCGGGATTTTTACACTTGTGCTGCAATGCATACAAATTAATAAATAGAAGAAAACATGGTTCACCTGCACTAGAGGCTCGGAGGATGGCTCCCTGTGGAATGAGCAGTAGCTTGCCCTTCCCTGAGGGGTTCTTGCTGTTGGTGGTCAAGTAGAGCTTGGTGCCCGGAGGCAAACTGGCCAGATTAGCCAGGTTATTAGCAGGCAGCTGAAGTGTAGCCATCACTGAGAGCAGAAACTTGATTTACACAAACTGAAAAATGTAATGAATAATTACTGCAATTGGGTGAACTTCTGACCTCCAGTCTTGCCACTCAAACCGCTGCTTGCCTTGGCTGCAGCTTGATGACCAGAGATGCCACTGGTTCCACTGACAATGGCTTTTGTCACTCCCTGAGCTAAAACCTGCTTCCCACCAACCACTTTGGAGACAGAGGAGTTGCCCTTGGCGACCAAAATTTGCCCGCTGCTGATGGCCACTTGTTTCACTGCAGATTGGAGCGTTGAACTAACAGGAATGCCTAACATCTAGCAGTGAACAGAGCTTTTAACAACACAGTCATCAACAATTACCAATTAACACACTTACCGGTACGTTGCAAGACAAACTAACCTTGCTACTCGTGGCCCCTGAGGCTACGCCCGCCTGTTTTTGGCCCGACATGGAGACAATGTGACCTCCTTTGACTGGGACAAACTGATGTGCCGCTGTAGCAGCTGGTTGCTGTTGGGTGGTTATGGTGGAAGCCATCTGTTGTTGCTGCTGCTGCTGTGTTGAAACTTCTCCTGGCTCTTGCTTGATGATAACCTGTAATCAAATACACGCAGGAAGTCAATTAAATGCAATGTCTAAAACTATTGCAATCTTAAATATAGGAAGAATGTTAGTTCTTCTAATTCATGTTTAAAAATCAGCTATATTAAGATTGCCTATTGGATCCTGTAGGAGGATATGAGGAATACATTTCTGGTAACTAAAATAAACAGTTAATTATAGATTTACAAATAGGGTTGGGTTATTTTTAAGTAAGCATAAAGATGTTTTCATTAAGTATATCCTCAGCCTACCACAATAGATGTCAGCAAATTACCACTGCAAAATATCACGACAAGTGTTGCTGTACTTAAACAGGAATTGAAAGGAAAACATATGCAACTATTTTATGGATGCTGATTTTTTGGTGGGTGAAATCACACAGAAGGCACCCCAAACTGCTTAATTGTCTCTGGAGGGAAAAAACTCCCTCTCCCATCGTCACATTGATGTCCTACATAAAAAGCTTGCCAAGACACTCACATCTGCTGAGGATAGAGCCTAGCTTACCATTAATAACACACTTTTTTGTTAAAACTACAGTTACAACGAAATAATACTGATCAAATGTTTTAGGTCATTCTTAACAGGATCAATACTAGATTCACCTTCATTCCCGATGTAAGGAAGGTGCCGGTGTGAATTTTAGGGGCTGGTGAGCGACTTCCCTGAGCAGCAGACTGTTTGGCCGAGGGGCTTCCTGCAGAGAAGTTTCCACACAAACACAGGAGGTTGTGGAAAAGAATACAAAGAATGCAGTTAAAGTGTTTGAATGTTTTGCAGGTATTATATCTTCTTCTGGTGAGTATCCTAGCGACTGCAACCATAACATGCACACGCACTAGTTATGTTTGTTGTCAGCTAATTATAGCGATTTGACCAGGCTAAGCTACTAATGTGAGCTACCTCCGAATGTATAGCTATAGCCTATCATAACAACTTCATAATTATAAACTGCTTCTCTGAGACTGCTTTTGTGTGTGTGGATGCATTATGGAAATCAACATGAATAACAGAAAGCAGCGAGTGACCAATCATCTTATTTGGGCCAAACAACAATTTGCACCAAATTTTTAAAGCTGAATTTGTAATTAAGAAAAAGATTGTTTTTGTACAATGTCTTGCTTTTTGTACAATATTTCACTATTTGTAACATATGCCAGCTACGCAGGCGACAGCGCTCAGGTAAAGCAGGTTGTCCAGAAACAGGAAGATGTCACTGTTGTCTCCTTGGGCAAGATACTTTACCCACCTTGCCTTCAGTGGTGGCTGGTGAATATGAATCAATGAATGAATGTTTAGTGGTGGTCTGAGAGGTTGGAGGTGCATGTGCAAAACCACTGATGGTGCATGTGCAAAAGCACAAAGTCATGCGCATTTCTGTGTGTTTATGGAAGTAAAGATTGACAAGTGACATGCGAGACCACTGATTTCATTTTGGATCTGATACTGGATAAAATTCAGACTAGTATCGATGATACTGATCCTATACTTTTTGCAAAAGCACCTAATGTGTCTGGTAAATTTTTAAAAGTAGTGTACAGTATTTTAAATTACAGTGAAAGAATCAAGACATCATAGTAATTTATCTAACATTTGACACTGAAGTATATTGAGGTAATGATAATGGTCATTAAGGGGAATTGAGGTAATGGGGAGATTTACAATATTGCCAAACTAATGTATAGCACCAGGAAAAACAAAGGACAAAATCATAAACCATAAGTATCAAAAGTATCTATATTTTGATGTGAAAATCGACTTCAGATCATGAAGAGCTCATACATGAAGCATTGATATTTCAATATCGATCCGCAATAGCCCCTCCGTGAATCACCACCTTACAGCGGTGGAGGGGTTTGAGTGCCCGAGTGATACTAGGAGCTATGTTGTCGGGGGCTTTATGCCCCTGGTAGGGTCTCCCAAGGCAAACAGGTTCTAGGTGACGAGCCAGACTAAGAGTGATTCAGAAGACCCCTATGAAAAAAACCAAGAGGAGTGACCGCACCTCGCACAGACGTGGGATACCGGGGGCTCACCCTGGAGCCAGGCCTGGGGGAGGGGCTCGCCTGGCCAGGTCTTCACCCGTGGGACCTGGCCGGGCCTAGCCCGAAGAAGCCACACGGGAACTCCCCCTCGCAGACCCACCATCTACAGGGGCAAGCATAAGGGTCCGGTGCTGTGTGATTTGGGCAGTGGTCGAGGGCGGGTGTCCGGGCGACCTGGTCTTCGGCGGCCAAATCTGGTTCTTGGGACATGGAATGTCACTTCTCTGGTGTGGAAGGAGCCCGAGCTTGTGGAAGAGGCGGAGAGATTCCGACTAGATATAGTCGGACTCACCTCAACCCACAGTTTAGGCTCTGGAACCAAATTCCTTGAGAGGGGCTGGACCTTGTTCTTCTCTGGAGTTGCCGCAGGGGAGAGGCGGCGAGCTGGTGTGGGCTTATTGTTAGCCCCCCGGCTTGGTGCCTCTGTGTTGGAGTCATCCCCAGTAAACGAGAGGGTTATTTCCCTACGCCTTAGGGCTGGGGAAAGGGTCCTGACTGTGGTTTGTGCCTATGCGCCGAACGGCAGTTCAGAGTACCCAGCCTTCTTGGAGTCTATCAGAGGGGTGCTGGAGAGCACCCCAGCTGGTGACTCCATAGTTCTACTGGGAGACTTCAACGCCCATGTGGGCAATGACAGTGTGACTTGGAGGGGCGTGGTTGGGAGGAACGGCCTCCCTGACCTGAACCCGTGCGGTGTGTTGTTGCTGGACTTCTGTGCGAATTACAGTTTGTCCATAACGAACACCATGTTCGAACATAAGGATGCCCATAAGTGCACTTGGCACCAGGACACCCTAGGTCGCAGGTCTATGATCGACTTTGTGGTCGTATCATCAGACCTGCGTCCGTATGTTCTGGACACGCGGGTGAAGAGAGGGGCTGAGCTGTCAACTGACCACCACCTGGTGATGAGTTGGATTAGATGGCGGGGAAGGATGCCGGACAGACCTGGCAGACCCAAACGCGTAGTGAGGGTGTGCTGGGAACGTCTGGCAGAATCTCCCGTTCGTCGAGTCTTCAACTCTCATCTCCGGCAGAGCTTCGCCTGCATTTCGAGGGAGGACCGGGATATTGAGTCCGAATGGGCCGTATTCCGTGCCTCTATTGCTGAGGCAGCCAGTTGTGGTTGCGGCCGCAAGGTGGTCGGTGCCAGTCGTGGTGGCAAGCCCCGAACCCGATGGTGGACACCGGGGGTTAGGGCTGCCGTCAAGCTGAAAAAGGAGTCCTATCGAGCATGGATGGCTTGCGGGACTCCCGAAGCAGCTGACAGGTACCGGCAGGCCAAGCGGCACGCGGCTTCGGCGGTGGTCGAGGCAAAAACTCGGGTGTGGGAGGAGTTCGGTGAGGCTATGGAGCACGACTTTCGGTCGGCCTCGAAGAGGTTCTGGCAAACCGTCCGACACCTCAGAAAGGGGAAGCAGCCCCCAGTTCACACTGTTTACAGTGCGGACGGGGGCTTGCTGACCACGACTGTGGATATAGTTGGTCGGTGGAAGGAATACTTCGAGGCCCTTCTCAATCCCACTGACATGCCTTCCATAGAGGAAGCAGAGTCTGAGGATACGTACGTGGACAGTTCTATCACCGTGGCTGAGGTAATTGGGGTAGTCAAATCACTCCCCAGTGGCAAGGCTCCGGGGGTAGACGAGTTCCGCTCAGAATTTCTCAAGGCTCTGGATGTTGGAGGACTGTGTTGGTTGACACGCCTCTACAACATTGCATGGAAGTCAGGAACAGTACCTCTGGACTGGCAGACCGGGGTGGTGGTCCCCATTTTTAAAAAGGGTGACCGGAGGGTGTGTTCCAACTATAGGGGGATCACACTCCTCAGCCTTCCTGGGAAAGTCTACTCCAGGGTGCTGGAGAGAAGGGTACGACCGTTAGTCGAACCTCGGTTAGAGGAGCTGCAATGTGGTTTTCGTCCCGGTCGCGGAACACTGGACCAGCTCTACACCCTTGCAAGGGTACTCGAGGGTATGTGGGAGTTTGCCCAACCAGTCTACATGTGCTTTGTAGACCTGGAAAAGGCATTCGACCGTGTCCCTCGTGGTGTCCTGTGGGGGGTGCTCCGGGAGTACGGGATTGATGGTCCGCTTCTACGTGCCATTCGGTCCTTGTACAATCGAAGCAGGAGCCTGGTTCGCATTGCCAGCAGTAAGTCGAGCTTGTTTCCGGTGAACGTTGGCCTCCGCCAAGGCTGCCCTTTGTCACCGATTCTGTTCATAATCTTCATGGACAGAATTTCTAGGCGCAGTCAAGGTGTTGAGGGAGTCCAGCTTGGTGACCTTAGGATCTCGTCTCTGCTATTTGCAGACGATGTGGTCCTTATGGCCTCATCAGGCTGTGACCTTCAGCGTTTACTGGAGCGGTTTGCAGCTGAGTGTGAAGCTTCTGGGATGAGACTCAGCACCTCCAAATCCGAGGCCATGGTTCTCAGTCGGAAACGGGTGGACTGTACCCTCCGGGTTGGGAGTGAGGTCTTGCCTCAGGTGGAGGAGTTCAAGTATCTCGGGTTCTTGTTCACGAGTGAGGGAAGGTTGGAGCGTGAGATCGACAGACGGATCGGTGCAGCATCTGCAGTAATGCGGTCGCTGTACCGGACCGTCGTGGTGAAGAGAGAGCTGAGCCGGAAGGCAAAGCTCTCTGTTTACTGATCGATCTACGTTCCCACCCTCACCTATGGTCATGAGTTATGGGTCATGACCGAAGAATGAGATCGCGGATACAAGCGGCGGAAATGAGTTTCCTTCGTAGGGTGGCTGGACTCACCCTAAGAGATAGGGTGAGGAGCTCGGCCATTCGGGAGGATCCCAGAGTAGAGCCGCTGCTCCTTCACATCAAGAGGAGCCAGTTGAGGTGGCTCGGGCATCTTGTCCGGATGCCTCTCGGGCGCCTCCCTGGTGAGGTGTTTCGGGCATGCCCAGTCGGGAGAAGGCCCCCAGGAAGACCTAGGACACGCTGGAGGGACTATGTCTTACAGCTGGCCTGGGAACGCCTTGGTGTCCTCCCGATGGAGCTGGAAGAGGTCGCTGGGGACCGGGAAGTCTGGACTTCCCTAATGAAGCTGCTGCCCCCGCGACCCGCACCCGGATAAGCGGAGGAAAATGGATGGGTGGATGGATCCGCAATAACGTGCTCTACCTTAACGCGGTTGTGGCGATTTCAAGGATTTTGTGCAACAGGAGTTAATTTTTTCTCAACCAAATGATTCCATGTAGGAGATTAAATAGAGGGCATGAATTTTGGCTATGGCAGTTTGTAGACAACTTGCTGCGACGTCTGTTCCAGGGAGCGCGTGGGTGGATGTTGGAGGCAGGAGTGGAGAGACATTGACGAAAGCAGGTTCAATAACACTCTTTTACTCTTTTAAAATGATTTTCAGATGAGTAGAACTTTTGCTTACATGGATTAGCACCTTCATCTTGCACGACAAACCACGCCTTTATATGACATATATGTCTGATGCAACCTAACTGTTCAGACTGCAGTAGCATCAAATACATATCAGATTTACTGTATATCTATCTATGAACAAGGCCTGAGTCACATTTGAAAACATTGGAATTGTAATGTTCACTGACAAAAATCTGATATAGGTCACATATGAGCAAAACAATGGAATTGACCTGCAGTGTGACAACAGCCCAGTAAGCATCTTTGAAGGACTTAGACAAACATCAGACTCACAGTATGAGGAGGAAAAAATAAATGCAACATGCTACTATCATGAAGAGATGATTTTGAACTATTAGGTGAGTTTGGTGGGCCTGTCAGCTGAAAACACCACAGCTTGTCTACAGGTGATGTATGTTGGGTATGATTCCAATTTTTTTCTAATTTGACCATGACCAGGAGCTCTGTCACCATGGTAACCAACCACCAAGGAGCAACACTCTTTGGGTGAATATGGAGGCAACAAAGAGAAAGGTGAGCTGGGGGGAGATATGCTCTACTTTAAAATATATGATTCTCAGCCATTTTTCACTGTCTATGTAGGCAGGTTCAGTTTCGATTTGAAGCGTCGATTCTTTTTTTCGCATCAGATAGGAACTGAACATAGCCGTACCTGCGGAGGCGGCAGACGAGGACACCACACCAGTCACTTGGCCCGGCTTGTCGACGATGACATAAGGGTTGTTGAGCATTGAAGACGAGCTCTGTTTGCTGTGGACAGGCGTGGATGTGGTCGGTGTGCGAGGCAGCGGTGAGTGGCTTGGCGTGGAGATGGGAGAACCTGTGTGTGGGGAGAAAGTGAAAGGGCACAGCTTTTTAGATGGGTTATTTTCAGTAAAATAAACCTGGTGGCAAATCAAACAGAAAAGAAACATAACTGGTAATGCACTTGTTAAGGTAATAGTTATATACTCAGCTTGAGCGCAAGAGCAGCATTCAAAGACCACTAGATGGAGACATGTACCTGAGACAATTTTGCAGCTCATTGTTATAGGCTGGAACGACTTCCCAGGAGACTCAGCAGGGCTTGGTGGCTGCCCTTGAGGAATAATTTTGCAGCTAGCTGTAATGGCCTGGAAGGCGGAGTTGCCATGGGAACCCAGAGTGATCCTGTCACTAGCTTTAGGTCGCGTCGGCGTGCGTTCACCTGCAGTGAGGCCTGCGCTATGACATCTTGAAGACCTCTCTGTTTTGACTAAACCTGAAACAAGTTAAAAACGAATATTATTATCGTTTCTAAGAGATAAGGATCCTGTAAAATATCACCTTTAAAATTAAACTGCACAAACACTAATTTATGCATACCTTTCTCTAAAGTGGAATTACACAAGCTGGGCGAACTGGAGCGTCCGCAAATCTGAGGTGTCGACATGACCGCCATCGGGCTGTTTGCTCTCTTTGTCACCTTGGAGGAAGATGGCTGCAAGACGTAATCCTCGCAAAGAGAATTCCGATGCAGCTCTACGTCCACCACCTGAAAAAAATTATAACTTGTAAAGTTCTTAGTAGTTTGACTGAAAAAAAAATAGTTTTAACAACACTTACAGTCTCAGCCCCCAGTGTTTGCAGCCCAGTGTATGTTCTGTCAAGCTGCAAGGAAAAAAGCAGTATACATTTCATGTTATTAAACAGTATAGTTTGTGATTAAAAGTCAATGCGTGAAAAAACATGTATAAAAAGAATGTCTGACCTTCAGCTGATGGATGATGTCAATACGTTTATTGCGAGGGTCTTTGAAATGAATCTGGATCCTTACAGGAAACTCCCCCCACCCACGACGAGTTAAGTGAAAAGGAGGCTCACTAAAAACAGATACAAAAAACCCAGTATCTTTATTGAAAGCGCACATCTGCAAGAAAGCATTTGTATGGAGGATGCGGTGAATTTGAAGAAAAATAGCATGTGAAACTGAAACTCTGAAACTTAAGCATGTGGTTTTTTTGTGGATGTTAAATCATCTCTGTGTGGAATTTCTGAGTGTGGAGTCTGAAAGAAGCAAACACATCCGAGATGGATCACAGCGTATGAAAGAAAACAGAGGCTAGACGTGGAGATTATGTGCCGTTCCCATGGCAACACAAGTACCTTGTCAGCCAGAGAGGCCAGACAGATTTAGACTGCTGACACACAAAATAGATCATTTATTTAAAAGCCACAGGAAGGACTAAATCCTGGGCCTTTTGTGTATTAACAAAATAAAAAACTGATTAGAAAGCACAGAAGTGCCATCGTGTGTAATGACAGAACATCTTTAACATATTTTATCATTGGTTGAAAAAATAAAAAAAGAACATTTCATCATAGAGAACTTTTAAAAGTCACATTTCTCTGTGAAGCTTTGCAGCAAAACAAAACATGGGATCATACACATGACAATCTTTGGGCTAGTGAGGACTCTAATATGACGAAGGATTAACGTGACCTTTTGTCTTGTAAAACAAGAAGAGCTTTCTCTTACATGACTCACTGTTGTCTACTTGGAACTTTTAATGATAGTTACCAAGGGCTGGTGCGCCAGTCTTCGAGGCATATAAAGCACACACGCGAGTTATTTTTCATATCTGTCCACTGGTGAATCACATCAAAGGGTGTGATAGTGACAATGTTCTTCTGCATGGGATATACAAAATCATGTTGTTTTAGATGACGTGTGCAACACAACTGTACTGTAGGCTGAGGTGCGCTCTAAATATTGTATCATGGCCAGTACTTCCTGCTTGCCAGCATGTTTTGCGGCACGGCTTTGTAAGTAGTTAATATTGTGTGTTTAATGTTATCTAAATTCTTGCTTATCATTGCATGGAAAATTAATAGTTGCCCTATGTGTTTATCTGTTCGTGTTAAGTTTGCTGTGTAGTGCTTTATCTTTCATTGCCATCTGCCATTTCCATTGTGTGTGTGTGTGTATGCGTGTGTGTGTAGTTCCGTTATGATGAAAGCAACTTCCTACAAGCATGCTAAGGTGCCTCTGTCTCTTGTGTGACGCCAGAGTGCCACAATATGGATGGGGTTTTTTCTAGGTGTTCCAAGGTGCGTGTTGTGTACACTCTAGGTGTGCCCACATAATGAGCTGAGTCATTGTGTGACATCATAGACTCCCACCTTGCACTTTGTTTTCCCTCCTAAGCAGCACAAACATGTCAAAAATGTGTTTTTTAATCTAACAATTTAATGTTTTGGCTGATTTATTTTGTGTTTTATACACACACACACACCCACACACACTGCAGGTTTTCTTGAAATGAACAACAAACAAGCAGCTTGTTTTCCTACTTTCAGGGAAGCGGAAAGAGGTGGGGCAAATTAATGGCTTAGAATAATAATTCAATGTTGGAAGTAAACACTGTGTGTCTACAGGCAACACAAGAGCGTAACCATAAAAGTTGATTGGAACACATTTCTCTCGGCGTCCCTGAATGCTGCCTAAGGCAACTGCTTGAAAACTCCTGATTGGCACTAACCTGACTTCCACCAGGTCGTTAGGTTTGTAGCTGGGGTGCAGGAAGAACCAGACTTTCTTGACAAAGTGGTCAATAGTGGGCTCCTTTCGGGAGCCCCTGACGTACACCATCCACTTATGAGTCGACTGGTCATTCTCTTCACGCTTATCTGGAGGGATGTACCTGACAGCGGAAGAGGAACAGACTTCTTTAGGTAGCTGAACTGATACAAACTCGAATATGAGGTTTTCCAGTACACAAATGTTGAGGTAAATCTTAGTATACTTGCTCCAATTAACGCCTTCATTCAATTAACTGCTAGGTCTCCTACAGTCACTAGGGTGGTCTACAAAAGCAAATTACAGCAGGGGTCTCTACCACCTGGTTAAAAAAAACATTGGCTGTGGCAGTAAGCAACCTAATAATACACCATATACAACAGTGTTCAAAATAATAGCAGTCCAATGCGACTAACCAGATTAAGTACTGTTAGTAGGAGGAGCAGCATTTGATCAGTGGTCAGCATACAGCAGCTTTGCTCTGCATGCCCTTTAAAATGTTAGTAGTGAAAATGCTTGTTAAACCATTACTATAACATTGGTTTTGCTGTTGCTGTGTTGTGTTAAAGACATGTTAATAAATTACTGTGTGGTCAATGAGAGCTGCGTTTTCCTCTTCACTTTCTCGTGTACTCCAAAAGCCCCTACCAATCTAACTGACAGTTAAGCCCAAAATTGTTCATACTTTTGAAAATTTCTGAGTTAAAGGATTTTTTTACTCTGTTGGATGGGTATCTTTAAAATGGAATGACAAAATTAAAATGACAAAAGCCAACTCACTTTCTGAATAGAAATGAAAGAGTGTGTGGGTGTAAAAGGATGACAGGCTAATGGAAGAATACAAATATTTTAGAATGCACTTAAGTCCTTAACACTTGTGAAACATGACTAATGTAATTTGATATTGTGAAGTCAAAAAATGTAAAGGTTATCATGACAGGAAATTGTGCTCTGGGTGAAGTCTCACATACTTTGACACATTGCCCACAACGATTGTCTTTTTTACATAAAGTCGGGATGCCTCGTCTCCTGTAGTGTGGTAGATCACCCTCTGCTCACTTCCCAGGGCCACAGGAACACCAAATGTGTCCTACAAGTATCAACCGAAAAAACATGGTAAATTGGCAGTTTTCTGCTGTTGAACTGACAGCAAATGTGAAGTGTGCAGTAAACGCTCCACTACAGTCCTTTAGGGGTTTGACAACAGACAAATAACCAATACATTATTTTCGGTGGCGATTGCGCTATGACTGCAAAAGAAGCTCAAAAAAGTGGTGAAATACATACTACTCTGTGTACATTTCATTGGCTAAATATGCACAAGAATACCTTCATCTTTTGTTCCAAATCAGCTACGTATCACAGGTAACTCATACGACTTCCTTCTCATTCAACCCCTACGACGCTTTTGATGAGGAGGCATAGAGTGGGTTGTTCCACTGCACAAAACTGGACGATCATTGGATATATTCTGCGCTTTGTCCCGCCCAACGGACGCTCAGAATCTCTGAGGTTCTATGGGGCGGTGGGCTGGCCCAGATGCCCAGCTTCTACCTGATGGTTGGATGATCTGTCCAAGGTAGAATCTCCTTTTGACAGTGAAATGAGCGAATCAGCAATCTCTAAGTATAAACCTCCACCCTGGGGATTTTTGAAGATTTTAATTCTGTTGTTCTCATCTGATCCTAAGACTTTACAAACCCTATCGACTTTGTCTGTCACTCTGCGGTTTCCTTCCCCAACAAGCAGCGGAAAAGACGCCAAGTTGGTACAACAGGATCAGAGATTATTGAAAGGTAACAGAGGGTAGAATTGACATAAATAAACACATTTATGACGTAAGCCGGAAAAATAATAAGCTTCCCGTCCTTGAATGCAGCACCATCAGCCACCACTAATTATTTTTATGTTTAACTTTTCTAAAAAGCAAAAAAAAGAATGATTGTGTACTGATGTACTTGTATTTATTTATATCATATTGCAATACACTTATATATGAATTCTACATTATATAATGTTATGAATCACCAATTACTTATATAATTAATTTTGTAATAGGTTAGTCTTTATCCTTTTACCTTTCCATGTGCATTACTGGCATTAAATAAAAAATACAACTTTTTTAATGTTTAAAAATAACAGGTTTCACAAAGAAATACGTTTTTAACTTTAAAATTACAATTGAAAGCATATTAACGCATGTAAAACATACATTCTTCTTTAGAAAAAAAATTAATCTAAGCCGTTGACATCAATTGAGCTTATGAAGATCAATGCCCTTCATAAACATATTGACCCAAGGCAAAGGCTTGTAAAAGGTCTTATGGTCTTGAATTTATAAACGCAAACCAATTGGTAGAAGCAAACAACTTTGCCCCAAGAGAGTCAGAGGTTTTCTTCCTGCCACACACACTGTACATGAGGGTCTGTCATATTCACGCTAGCCTTATATTGGGTAATATCTTAAATTCTACTTCACTCTTAGCTCGACCAACCTTGCCAGTGTTGCGTCCAGGTCTTCGTTCCTGCCTGCTGCTGCTCTCCTCCCGCCATGCCCCCTCCGCGTCCTTGTCAGTGCCATCTCCATGCTGAGAAAGGGACTCAGACTCCGACTGGGCCAGGGAAGGCGTCTCCGAGCCCTGGTTGAGAGGGGAGGAGGAACGAGACGGCGACTCTAAGAATCGTCGGATCGCTGGATGGTTCAACACCGCAGAGTCACTCTTGGAGGCCTGTACAAACAGCAAAAATGGGGGGGAAAAAAGACACGCATCCATTTTCTACTCCAAATTAACTTGAGCCTTTCACCAGTCAATCACAGCGCACAGACATATATACAACTATTTACTGCCCAAAATGCATTTTTGGGGCAATGTAGAAGGAACCCAGAGTACTGCACAAAGATTTTCCGAAAAATTTAAACCTGTATCTCCTGATTGGAAAGGGTGAAAATGCTAGCTAGTACTATGCACTCCTCCACTGTGCTGCTTTGAAACACTAATTTTGGAAAATAATAAAAAGTGCAACTTACCTCCTGGAGTTTTGTCAGCCCGGCATTTGCATAGTAATTGGCCACAATGCATGCCCGCAATTTGTCCATCATCCTTCTGGCTTCATTGAGTCGCTAAGAAAAGGATTACATTGAAGTACATCATGTTTACACATGCTCCAATGTCCCAAAAAATAAAAGAGTAGGAGAAACAGTGTTTCTTTATTTAGCTTTGTATGAACATTTTTGAGTTTGACAAATTAAAAAAAGGTAAACTGTATGATTTACCTGACTGATAATATCTATCTCATGTTCCTTGTTCTTTATCTCCAAAGAGAACTGCTCAGTGATGATGGCTTCTATCTTCTGTACTGTTGCATGCCTGGCTGTTTGAAAGAAAATATTTAAGTAAAGAACCTAGTGTTAGAATATATGATGTATGGCAGGTGCACACTCATGCATCCAATGGACCAACTTACCACTTAATTCTTCTGCTTTGTTTCGCTTACTATTTTGGATTAATGAAATATCCTCATAGTCGGGATCACCGTCCTCTATTTTCCTTTTAACCCCCGACATGTTTTTCTCCTGCAAAAGAGAAACTGGAGGTGCTAACTGAATTAAAACATACAGCGCAAGCGCCTCACTATACAGTAGTGGCGATGCATAGCATTGAACTAACTGGCTAGCAGAGGTGCTTACAGCACAGCGCTAATGCTAACTGCTAACTGTAAGCTTACTGCTTACGCTAGTGTGGGTGCACTGATTGGCACCTGTCACTCTAACACATACATTCAAAAAACAAAACCACTCAATGAGGCCTACTTAAAGCCTCGCAGTCAACGTTGGCCTATAATACACATTTGTTGCTCACAGCCTCAGTAGTCAAGCAAAGCTTGAGGTCGCTTGTACAGCCGGTAGCACGAGCCGTGCTAGCAAGCTAGCAGAACGTTAGCACGCGTTTTCGAACACAAACGTGATGTATTTTCAAGCCAAAACTTACGAGGAAAACCCCTGCCGTGTGAAGAAACGTCCCTTTGTGGTGCACTAGTTATATTTCAGTGGTAGCAGGTTCGCTTGAGTGATACACTTTCCATGTCTGACACTCGTGTTTGGTTAAATTGCTAAATATGTATGTGGGCAAGGAAGCTAAATTGTGGCTAGCTAGCCGTGAAGTTCACTAGAATGGCCGCTAAGAGTCGCTTTTTGAAAGCTGTTTACAGGAGGTTAACAGACGGATCGATAGATACAGCAATGCTCAAAATAATAAAGTACATTGTGACTAACCAGAATAATCACAGCTATTTGTATATTTTATTGCTACAGGGCAAACAAGTTACCGGTAGGTGCAGTAGATTCTCAGAAAACAAACAAGACCCAGCATTCATGATATGCACGCTCTTAATACTGTGCAATTGGGCAATTAGTTGACAAAAAATAGCAGTGTCTAACTATTTAGTACAAACTTTTTTGTTTCTAGGATTTGGCAATCCTGTGAATCACTAAACTAGAAATTAGTTGTATAACCAGAGTTTTATATAACTGCTTCACATCTATGTTGCACTAAGTCATGCTGTGTGACAACTTTCGGATGTTATTCCGCTCCAAGATTCCACAATTCATTAACATTGCTTGGTTTTGCTTCAAAAACAGCATTGGATTAGGGTCTGGGTATTGGGCTGGCCACTCCATAATATTCATTTTGTTGGTTTGGAACCGAGATTTTGTTGGTTTACTAGTGTTTTTGGGTTCATTGTCTTGTTGAAACTCCCATTTCAAGGGCATGTCCTCTTCAGCAAAAGGCAACATGACCTCTTCAAGTATTTTGACATATGCAAACTGATCCAGGATCCCTGGTATGAGATAAATAGCCCAACACTATAGTAGGAGAAACATGGCCATATTAGGATGCTTGCACCACCATGCTTCACTGTCTTCACTGTGTACTGTGGCTTGAATTCAGAATTTGGGGGTTGTCTCACAAACTGTCTGCTGCCCTTGAAACCCTAGGCCAGTTGATATTTTCCTTGGCAAATTGTAACCTCCTCCGCACATGCCTTTTTTAACAGACGGACTTTGAGGAGGACTATTGTAAATAGATTAGCTTCACACAGATGTCTTCTGTCACAGTACTTACAGGTAACTCCAGACTGTCTTTGACCAACCTGTAGCTGATCATCGGCTGAGCCTTAGACATTCTGGTTATACTTCAATCCATTTTGATAGTTGTTTTCCATTTTCTGTGTCTCTGGTTTTGCTCCTGATTTTAAGGCATTGGAGATCATTTTAGCTAAACAACCAAAAATGTTTTGCACCTCTTCATAGGCTTTTTTAAAAATCAAAGTTCGCTGTTCTTCTAAGCAATGTCTTGAAAGACCCGCTTTCTGATGCTTTCAAATAGAAATGCATGTTCAACAAGTGCTCGTTTCATCCTTAAATAGGGGCCACCTGATTTACACCTGTTTTTTCACAAAATTGATCGCAGAGTGAATACCACACTGCTATTTTTTTAATACACCTCTTTCATCTAATTGCCCAGTTGCACAGCCTTAAGAGCGTGCATATTATGAATGCTGGTCTTGTTTTCTGAGAATCTACTGCACCTATTGGTAACTTGTTTGCCATGTAGCAATAAAAATATACTAATAACAGCGATTAATCTGGTTAGTCACATTGCACTGCTAATATTTTGAACACTGTTGTAGATAGATAGATAGATATTGGTGTCATGATGAAAAACTCAAAAAAAGGAGTAATAAAATAAAATATTTACATTTTCCTGGAGAAGGAAAGGCTATATCTACTTCATATACAAATAAAATATAAGAATACAAATGTTTTTCAGTTTATAAAAATTTAATGAGTCTTAAGAAGTATCTAAAAAAGGGTAACGTTTTATATTAAGGTGCTTCTAATAAGCCTTAATAAGTACTAACTACAGTTAATTAGACGCATAACACCTTATTACATGTTTATTACATTTAAAAAATGCTGTTTTAATGTTAATGACACGCTTAGTAAGGCCTTATTATATGCTTATTAACTAAATAATAGCAATTACTTTAAATGCTAATAAGCATTAATAAGAACTTATTAAGTACTTAATAATATAAAAAACAAAGTGTTACGTATGATTAACATATTTATTATTGCTATTAAAGCAGTAATTATATTTTAATAAGCCTTTAATAAGGACTTATTAAAGAAATGTCATTACTTACCAAGATTAATTATGTTTATTGACATTAATATTTCTTGGACAATAGCCTTTATAATGCTTTACAAATTACTGTATTATGCACCTATTAACTGGTAACAAGGCTGCTCTGCAGCTACTGGATCTAAAGCGGTAACAGTGCCTATTAGGATTAATAAAGTCATTATTAGGCACTTAATAACCCTTAACAATGCTGCTCTGCAGCTACTGGACCTACAGCGGTAACAACAGTCATTATTACGCACTAATTAACAGTTAAAAATGCTGTGGGAAAAGTATCTTATTAGGATATAATATGTAAAAAATCAATAATACATACTGAATGCAGAAACACAGGTATTTAAAGGTGAAGCTTAAAAACACCCTGAGAGGAAGCTGTTTTGGAAATGTTTTCTCTTTACATCATTGTTAACAATGAATGCATAACATTGCAAAACATGTTCAGTTCAAACAAGATTAAATAACTGCAGAAATTCAGCATTTTTAGTATGTGGACTCTGTCTTCATAATGTAAAAAAGTATAATATAAGTCAAGCTTGGAGTATGCATGAGATACACACTGTATTTGCTGTTTTTCATAAGCAATATATGCCGCAACTGTGTAAAGTAGCATCATGAAGTACTGTATGAAAAACAGTCAAAACACTTTGTCCACATATTCAAAACTCCAGGTTTCTTCAAAAACAAAAACAAAGACAAGTACAAGATAATAAGAAAAAAATCAAGCAATTAAACAATATTGCACACCTGTGACTCAAAAGAACTACCAGTCACTCAAAACTGCATTTCCCAAGTGGCAGCAGTTTGCTTGATTTCTTTAGGGCCTGGACCTTACTTTTGCGAATGGCATCCAAACATTCCACAGCAAAATCTCCAAGTGTGTACTTTGCAGTTTGCTGTTTTTTCAGTCTCTGGGGCAGTGATGGCAAGCTCGGCAATTGGTGCATTTAAGGAAATGGTATTCCGGTCTACGCTAACCTTTCGGCATGCAGCCGTGACTGACTTCTTCTTGTAGATCCTCAGGACTTTAGCATAGCGAGTGGGCAGTCACGGGCTAAGACAATTAAAAAGATGTGAAGTTGGCATTAGCTTAAGTGAATTCAACAATACTATGTATTGTTTTATTATTTCATCTGTTTTCAGCTACTTTAATCAATTTTAACAGCAGCTATGTATTATAAATCATCAAAATTGCAAATAAAACCTGGGCCAAGGAAAATGTAGTCTACTGAATAGAGTATAATCTACAATAGTAGAAAACCTAATACTGAAACTATTTCAGATTGACAAAGTCAATTTTGAGCATAATAGAGTATCCAAAACATTGTTCCAGGATCTGCTCAGAAAATAAAGCTTTATCTTAATTTATAACTGGTTGGGGACACTAAAAATATCCACTGGGATTTATTTCTAAGGTACATACAAGTAACCATTACCTCTTGAAAAACACTTCTGAGTGTTTTTCTTGCTTTGTTTCCTCCTTATTTGTTTGTTCTTTTTTCCCCCCTTCTTGGACTTTTTGGACCTCTTCCTTTTCTTCTTCTTGCCACTGTCATAAGATGTAGTAGAACTTGGGGAATCTGAAGAGTTGTCGGCAGTGGAACTCTCTTCAGATGACGCAGATGAATCAGAAGGTGACCCAACAGAAGGGTCAAGAGATGGGTCATCATTTATGATCCTGGAGGCTTTTGATGCTGGATAAAGACAACACATAGACCAGCCAAGGACAGATTTGGACATTATTGAACAGATGAACTAAGCAAAACAGACTTTAAAAATGAATAGCCACAACAGACTCAATGCAAAAAAAGTTAAACAATTAATTAAAAAGAACAGTGAGTTTAATGTGTGTCTGGAAAAAGGTTTTTTATTGAGTCAGTTGTAATTTTTCATTTCTAACGTGTTTCTTTTGTTCAATGCATCTTTTAAATAATGTTTAAGGCATAAATATATTATTCTGAATCTCCAGAAAAGAACTGAGCAGTTAAAACAGCTGAACACAAAAGTTTAAGACCAGTTGAAAAACAGCAAAAATGCACATTTTGCTTCAATGTGGAAGAAAAAGAAATGGGAATAAGAAAAAAAATTAGCAAGCAATTTATTTAAAAAACCAAATAAACCCATTATGTGTGTGTTAATTAATGAATAACAGTAATTATATACTTACACTGTTACAGTTGCTCTCTTAAGAAGTGTCTTTCTCTGGTCAGCTCAATGATCTTGTCTTCCTGAGATGCTATTCCGTGTTTGGCCAGCTCTTGCTTTTGCTTCTAGGACCTGAGTTTGGCAGTGGGAGCCATGTGGACGTCACCTAGGGTTGGAAAACAAATCAAACGGAAAATTACTATTAATCTACATGATGGATTGAGCCTTACTATGATCCACACACAGTGGTTAGAGGTTAAATAAAGTAACACATTAGTAATGATAAAACTTTTAGTTACTTGTTCCTGTGATGCCTGTTATTTGCTCATTTCATTGTTTATGTCACTGTTAAGCAAAGTGGGTAGCGACAACTACTTCGACATAGTTTTGCATGCATGTACTGTAGTAAACTGCAGCACAATTTTAACTGGTTACATGATATAATACTCCATTTTGGAGCCACAATTGACTTGGACACGTGTGGCTTTAAGGTGTTGTGTATGGAAGTATTTCACCACGTGCACCTTCACTTTATGTCTTAGAGACTCTCTCTAACTGTGACAGGAAGTTCACCTGAAATATCTTATTTCATTCTAACATCTTACAGCTACTTTATATTCTTAATCATGTGAAACGGCATGAAGGAAGTTGTTTATTGACACGTGATTCCCCAAACGAAAAGGTAGCAAAAGTAGCTACTTAGCTAGCTTAGCTAGGTCAGGCTAACTACCGTTAGCAATATTATTCATTACTTACCCAAAGAGCCTTACCCGCCATCTCAGAAATCGTCCTTTTATTCCCCGAACGTGTCTGGGCCCGACAGGCAGGATGACTGAGGGGTCCAGGACCAGAGTTTGTGTTGTTTGCTTCCTCCATGTCGCTTCACTTAGAATTTAGACACGTTTTCTCCTTCTCCTTCTTGCTAATGGCGGGCTGCAACCAACAATTAGGAGTCACGCACATAACGCAGGGGTGTTTTAGACTTCCTCCTTTCCTTTCAAAATAAAACATTTTGTAACTACAAACTCTGACAAATTTGATTCTATCTTTACAAGATTACAATATATGTTGGCTATGTGGGCTGGATTTATAGCTAAGCCCCTGTGGCAATAACTCAAAGGAAGTTACAGTATTTTAGGGTATTTTAGTCTGCCAACACTCATAACAGGAAGTTGGAGATGATGGAGGAAAAAACGCTTTTCTACAGCGATCTCCCGCCCGAAGTCAAATAGGTTACTTTACTAAGATGGGCCGGCGAAATAAACTTAGAAAACTTATTTTTGAAGGGAGGTCAGAGAGAAAAACATTTGAACTGATTAAATACCTACAGAGAAAAAACTTCTAGTGGGAAAAGTCACCAAAAGATTAAACTGACCAGAAGCAGTGGACAGGACCATTATAAATGGTAAGATCTTTGTGTGTTGTGCGTCTTAATTAACGAAATGAAAATGAGCACTTATATTAATTATCATTATTTCTTACGATGTAGTGTTGTTGGTACAGTCACACCCTCATCAAGTACATAGGCCCTATGTATTTGTCGTACCCTAGGGTATGACAAGTGATAAACTGAGTTTATCTGAAGAACTTTCATGATCCTTTCTTTTTCTTTTTCTTTTTACAGTTCAGTTACAGTTACAGTTTTTCAACTCCTTTTTCCAGTTCAAAAAATATCAGTAACTTTACATATAAAAAAAAATGTTTCTCTTGAGGGCCTGCCAGAGAGCTGTTCATCGTGGGGATTAGGACTGTGTTGTCAGTCCGGAATAGATCTTTTTTTCACAGGTCCCGCCTTTCTCTTTTTCAGTGGCTGCGGTTCATATATCGGTAATACATTTAAAAAGTATATTTTATGCAGAAAAATTCAGGTATGTATGTAAACAATTTAGATTAACTTGAGATTTGTCTATGTCTACATAGTTTTGCGCAGGGTCTCCGACTGCGACAAGTCGATATGATGCAAGACGAAATTGCAGCAAGCACTGCAACCTTGTCAAGAATGTCACAAAAGCTGCGTGAAGTTTGCAGAGGAGCTGTAGAAAAGATGCGAATCAGAAAAGGGCAGGTCCTTGGTGGACAACAGGAATTTGTTGTTATTGATGAAAGTCTATTTCGCCACAAGAGAAAAGTATGTTGATTTGTAATGTAGGCTTGTATGTTTTTGACTACATGATCAGAAAGAATTTACACTCTAAAAACCTGTTTATCTGTCGTTCCCTCTAAAACCAAAATACACGTATAAACCTGAACATGGAATAAACTGTTCCACATTGAAAAATAGGACTTTATTTAGCTTTATTTATGGATACTTCACTCTGCAGAATAGAACTTTGCATGTATGTCCATCTGATTAGTTGCACTGTATTTTGATTTTGTTTCTTTCTGTTTCTTTTTCGTGTTATCACGTGAGACATTTAAAATTGAAATGTTGGCACAATAAAAAACTAGTATTATAATAAAATAGAATGGACTATTTGAAAAATGTAAGGAATACCTATTCATTTCAACCTAACTCAACCTGAGATATCAGTCAGATAGCCCTAATGATTGCACATCATTTATCTACTTTAATGTAAATGAAAGCAGAACAAATAGACACACGAGAACTCCAAAAACATTAATGGTACAGGCCTTTTTTGGTTCCTCATCTGTAATTTTGTCAAAAGTGTGAATTGAGCCAATGTCTCACTGGAAAATTTATTTCAAGGAAGCATGTTTGGCAGGTGTCCCCTGTGATTGACTGATGACCAGTCCAGGGTGTACCCCGCCTCTCGCCCAAAGCCACCTGGGATAGGCTCTAGCATACCCGCGACCCTAATGAGGATAAGCGGCATAGAAAATGAATGAATTAATGTTTGGCAGGAAATTGTTACATGAAGTAATGCTTTCTTTGCTTTGTGCAAACAGTATGGACGAGGAAGAATTGCTAGCACCTGGAAAAGGAGAAAATGGGTGTTTGGCATGCTGGGTGTGACGCATGACACAGAGAAAAGAAGCAGGGTGAAGCCAGTGCTGCGACAAGTGGAGAAAAGGGGTCGTCAGAACCTTGTGCGCCTGATTGCACACCATGTGAGGATGGGTTCTACTGTCCTAAGTGATGAATGGAGTGCCTATCATACCCTAGCTGAGCTTGGTTACAGCCATATGACTGTCAATCACTCCATGTGGTATATGGATCCACGAACAGGTGCTCACACCCAACACATTGAACGTGCCTGAGAAGCATCAAGGAGCATGTTTGGAGGCAAAGAGGGAATCAAACTGAACGCCTCTTGTCTGGCTATCTTTGCCTTAGCGAGTGGACTGAGTGGCTTGGCAGAAAACACAAATCTGGCCCTCTTGGAAGGCTCTTGGATGACATTGCAAAGACCTACCGAGTATATTAAAATGTACAGTTGATTTGTTGATCTTTCAGGGTTGTCGTATAATGACGAAATTCCTGAAAACGTAATGAGTCATGTGAATAGTTATTTAAAAGTGGAAAATGCATTTGTTCTTTACTTGTTATTGCACTTTTTTGAGTGGAAGTTTAATAAATACAGTGTTTGTGTTTTGTATTGGTGCATGTAGTATAGTGTTGTTGAAAAAATGTCTTTCAACTGTTAATAAATTAATAATAATGACTTCATTTATGTTAATAAAGTACTGACCTACAGTGTTGCTGGAATTATTGCAATTTTCCTTGAGCTGCAATGTAGCAGCTAACTGTTATTAAGTGTGTAATAATGACTTTATTACTCCTAATAGGCACAGTTACCGCTTTAGATCCAGTAGCTGCAGAGCAGCATTGTTAACAGTTAATAGGTGCATAATACAACAATTTGTAAAGCATTATAAAGGCTATTGTCCAAATAATTTTAATGTCAATAAACATATAATTAATCTTGGTAAGTAATGACATTTCTTTAATAAATCCTTATTAAAGGCTTATTAAAATATAATTACTGCTTTAATAGCAATAATAAATATGTTAATCATACTTAACACTTCATTTTTTTATATTATTAAGTACTTAATAAGTTCTTATTAATGCTTATTAGCATTAAAAGTGCTATTATTTAGTTAATAAACATAAAATAAGGCCTTATTAAGCGTGTCATTACCATTAAAACAGCATTTTTTAACATAATAAGCATGTAATAAGGTCTTATTATGAGTCGTATTAATTGTAGTTAGTACTTATTAAGGCTTATTAGAAGCACCTTAATATAAAGCGTTACCCTGAAAAAGTATCTTCCTTTTCCTCCCAGGCAGGAATGTGTACTAGTATAAAAAAACTGAAAAGAAGTATGAGCTATGAACCTCGCCGCACATCACTGATTTTTGGCAACATGCTGACAAACTGGCAGGCGCCATCATCTAACTCTGGTAGGCAGGGCTTGCGCACGAAGCTGATAAAAGATGTCCTCGCCAGCCTCATCTTAGGCCCTGTATTTGACCAAGAAATGGGTAAATTCAGCAAGTTTACATAAGTAAATGTGGAAAAACAATTGGCATCACACAGAAAATACATTTATACAATTCAATGGGCAAATGCTAATATTGATATTTACATATTTGTTATTTTTTTTTGTATTTTTCATTATGCCTCCCCTGCCTGCCTGTCAGTGCTATTTAGTAACTAAACAAATGCATAAAAGGTATTTCATCTTCTGCTGAATGAATAAATGAAGTGGACTGCCAAAATGGATTATACGTATATCCAAATTTAACAGGAGGTGGTCAGACTTTTGCAACAAAGTATAGGAGCTTTTTCTGGGGATAGGATGCATGTACTTCATGTGCAGATAACAGAAAGAGACCACTGTATTGAACTGTTCAATACAGATACATGTATTGTTGCATCCCAAATATATATAGTAGAAAGTGTTTTGAAATGTAACTTCAATTTTAATATACTTATAATGTATTCATATGCAATATTCATTTGCAATATTTTTCTACATTTTTTGTGTATGTCTATTCAAACCAACCAACGACTTTGGGATGGAAGACATAACTTCTCGAATTTGCCCTTCAAGTTCTTCCAGAGTTCCCTGGGAAATCAGGTAATGTGGTTCCCAGGCAGCTTGAGAAACTGGTGGCGAACCCTGGCGCCCACATTGAATTTTAAATAAAAATCCATGCAATACACTTTCTTCTCATGTTAATTTCTTGTCAGAATTATAGTTCAGAAATGAATGACAAGTACTTAAAAATGGGGAGTTACTTTTCAATCACCCTGTATAATAATAATATATAAAATAAATGTCTTTGATAAAATAATTTTTTCCCATGCTTTGATACACGTACTGGAGGATACATTGAGAATTTTACCAACCAGCCTACATGTCCTTTTAGACTTGGAAAAAGCATTTGACTGCGTCTCTCGTGGTGTCCTGTTGGGGATGCTACGTGCCATTTGGTCCTTGTATAACCAGAGCAGGGGCCTGGTTCGCATTGCCAGTTTTCCGGTGAATGTTGGCCGCCGCCAAGGTTTGCCCTTGTCACCACTTCTGTTCATATCTTTCATGGACAGAATTTGTAGGCGCAGCCAAGGTGTCGAGAGATTCTAGGTTGGTGGCATCAGAACTCTTCTCTGTTATTCGTGTACGATGTGGTCCTGATGGCCTCATCAGGCTGTGACCTTCAGTGTTTACTGGGGCGATTTGCAGCTGAGTGTGACGCTTCTGGCATGAGACACAGCACCATCTATCCAAATCTGAAGCCAGGTCCACAGTCGGAAAAGGGTGGATTGCAACCTCCGGGTTGGCATTGAGGTCTTGCCCCCAGGTGGAGGAGTTCAAGTATCTCGTGGTCTTGTTCGCTCGTGATCATGACCCAAAGAACTAGATCGTGAATACAAGCGGCGGTAAGGGTGAGTAGCTCGGCCATCCGTGAGCAGTACAGAGTAAAACTGCTGCTCCTTCACATCAAGAGGAGCCAGTTGAGGTGGCTGTGGCATCTAGTCCGGATACCTCCCTGGTGAGGTGTTACAGGGAAGGCCCAGCTGGGAGAAGGCCCCGGGGCAGACCTAGGACAGGCTGGAGAAATTATATCTCACAGCAGGTCTAGAAACGCCTCGGCGTCCTCCCGGTGGAACTGGAAGAGGTGGCCGGGGGCCGGGAAGGCTGAACTTCCTTACTGAAACTGCTGCCCCCACGACCCAGACCCGGATAAGTGGAACAAAATGGAATGGAAGGGAATGTACAGGATAAGCAGTGTAAAATGAATGATGATGAAATAGAAACACCAAGTATTTGGTACAGAAAGAAAAACTTTATTGATGTTTCTTGTACACAACTCAACAGTTACAAAACTTCAAACGGCACATCACACATACATAGTGAAGCAAAGGTTTATATTAAAAAAATAATCACCATTGCCCAACTGGTTTATTCCTAAAAGGCACGTTATTAAACAGTTAAGAGCCCATCTAATGTACCCATGTTGGTTTCATGCTCCAGTCAACTCAAAATGATTTTGCACACAGTGTGAGAGAAACAATGACACATAATCCCACAAAAACATACATGCTAATAAAAGTAATTAAATCTTTTTAAAGCAAAAATGTCTATGAAAGACAAAATTTCAAAAAAGGAAAAAAATAACGATGAGGGACATATTTTTTGTGTCCCGTTTGAGTAAATACACACACACAAACACTACTTTTATTCTTTCAAAAGTGATCACCATACATGCTACTCTGATGCCTCCTTGTTGGCCTCCCGTGCGATTCTAACTATGGCGGGTGTATGAGTATGTTAGAAAAAAACAGAAGATGATGTCACCTTTGTTGTTGTTCTTGCTTGTATTAACCATAGCAGACTGGGATAGATAGGGGGCGCTATCAGGGACCCTTCACCATACAGTATGTAACAAATTACATTTACTAATACAGGTAGAAAAAAAATCATCTACTCTTTCAAAGTGCACAACTGGGGCTCTCGGTTAAATACAAAAAATATGCAACCATGAAGAGATACACTTAAATACAAGAAAAAAAACAAGTTCACAGCAATGTCTTGTCTATCAACACCTATTGTAAAAACGTTTACTGACCTTAAACCACACCGTTCAACAGCCCTCGTCATTCACAACCACCTGAATGGGTATAAGAACTGGTGAATCGTGTGGGATTGAGTCTGATTAATCATGACTTAAAACAGCAAAGTCAAAACAGAGTGCATTACTGGCTGTAACCAGCAATAGCGCTGTTGATTCAGTCTCAACTCCTTTCCACAACAGCATGGGAAGTTGAGCTCCAAGACCTGATTTCTGGCATGGAAGCAGGAATTTAGAACATTCAGGTAAAGATTTTTGGATGCTATTGAAAATATGATTTAAAAACACACACCAATTAATTGATTTATACAGTAGTCCCTCGTTTAGCACGGTTAATTGGTTCAAGACCCAAACATAAGTGAATTTCCATGAAGTACGACTCTTACTCTCGTACTTATTTATAAATATAATCGTTTGGTAGAGCATAGAAAACTCGGTCATGACCTTCTGAATATGGGTTTTAGCATTAACAGGGCCATATAATTTCGGAATAGCGTGCGGCATCGTGGAATTAGCCAATAAAAAGGCATTTTTATAAAAATATGCATTTCGTTTTTTTAACTAATAGGTCATATTCAATCATAAAACAGAATGATTGATTAATTCCTGTTTGAAAAAACATGATAGAGTGAAGCCGCAAAATTCAAACCGCGATGTGGCGAGGGACGACTGTATTCTTAATTTACAACTTAATTCATTTTCTGCCCATTCCTACTCAGCACTGCTTCCCACGCCACCATAGTTGACCAGTAAACCCAAATGGAGGTATCTATGGTTACCCCGAGTTATGTCCTTAAAAGCAAGTGCCCACGTTAAAGGTGCCAGCCTTAGTGAAGTGTTAACACGAAGCAGCCACTCCAAAACGTAAGTCACACAAATGCAGCAACTGTATGTACAGGCACAACACATCCTTAGAGGAAATTATCTTATCAAAATGCTTACATCTAATAAAACAATCCTCATGCCTTCTACACTACCAAACAATGGGTAAATCTGTGAAACATACATACATAAACCAATTTTAAAAAACACATACCTTAATTAAAAAAATAATACCAGTAAGAAAGAGCTTAATATGAATGATAATGCTGCAAAATAAAGCAACATAAGTGACAAAGGGGTATGGATTACAAAAAAGGGGAAGAATTACTGGAAATATACAATATTTACACATTATATTATTGTGTATTGCATATCAGCATGGAGCGCAACAGGCACAGTCTACATCTGTTAACTCTTTTTTTACTCATTTTTAAAAGTTATTTAGCGCATATGAAAAGATAGTTACAAACAAACCAAATCCTATTATTTATTTTTATTGGCCATGGGCTGCTTTTCTGAGTCAATAATCAATCAATCTTGCATCATGTAATTAAAATACCTGTATCATTTAAAATTATTTGAAAAACATGAAATGCGGCCTTACAGTAGTAATGATGCGTTACCATTTTAAGAAAATCTTTAGATTTTTGTTTAATTCTACTCTTTATCAACTTCTACTGTATAGTATTGGCGTATTTTGGTGTATTTATTACGGGTATGATTACATTTTTGCAAAAGCTTTTCTCAAAATTATAATATCGTTACCGTTCTCCTCAACAAAATTTTAAGATCAAATGGTTTTACAATTTGGATCAGGAGTGTACAGTATATGTATAAGTTGTTGTTTCTTGACTGACTCCTGTGCATTGATGTGGGACAAGAACTAGCATTAAAGAGGACAGCTGTACAAGAAGGTGCAAACAATAAACTAGACTTCTCTTTGGCGTTTTTAGGCTATTAATATGAGCATAATGGTGCCCACTAGCATGATTACATACAGAGAAACTATAAAAGCTAAAGGTTCACAGCAGTGCAATGCTACATGATACTGTGAGAAAATAAATTAACTGAATAACGAGTGTAATGTGATGAAGAGTGTCAAAAAGCACAAGCTTCTTTTAACTTGTGCGGTAATATCATGTAAGCGCCTCTGCTCACGGTCATGGCCTGTGGTACTTGTCATTGAAGCGATGGATAGTTACACAGCCATGGTAGGAGATGCACCGCGGCATCGCTGCCACTCCTGTGATGATGCCCGTTGCCGGGTCGTAGCACAAGATGGTGTCCGTCGCTTCGCCATTTTCGCCCCGGCCCCCCAAGATGAAGATCTTACCGTTACATACGGACATGCCGCAGCTCTCCTACAATCAAAAAACAACAGTAATTAACTTTAATGGACATATTCCGCCTACTGCAAATGTCCTACCTACCTGTTTGGCAAACGTGTGCACCACATGCATCCAATAATCCTCTGTGGGGTCATAGCAGAATATGGACTTGGTGAGACCGCCACACACGTAAATGAGGTTGTTGAGAGAGACGGCGGTGATGCAGCGCCTGGCGATGGGGATGTTGGCTCGTAGCAACCAAGCATCTGTCTCTGGATCGTAGCACTGGACCTTGGGTGTACAGTCAATTGATGCCAATGTCAGATGGAGACAGTGTCAACAAATACCGTATCAAGTCCAACATAAGACCCCGAATAAAAAGAGAAACACTCTTGTCAAAGAATATGCTTTAAGACAGGGGTCTCAAACTTGAGGAACCATAGTTTGTGGCCCACGACTTGACATCAAAGTTTAGTGTAGGTGAGGGAAAGATGATGAGAAGCAATTAAGTTTCTCACAAGGAAGCAGCTCTTTAATTGGGCAAGCAATAGCCAGCACGATACTCAGTGAGCTTGTCAATGAATGGGGAAGGGGAATCTCCTGACAGAAGGCTAACTACAATCACTGTGCCAACACAAAAATGACAGCATAACAAAAAACAGGGAAGTAAACACACAGAGCATCTACAACGAGCATCACTCCCGTTGCTGGAAGTTCTTCCCAGCATGCTTTGGGCACATGTTCTGCAAAAACTTGATAATGTTGTGTGTTTAGAGGTAACATTGTTGTTTATTCTCCACTAGTAGACGTAGGGGCTCTGTGTATGTTATCCCCATATTGTGGGTCAAGTTGCTGTGTCTTTTTTGACACAGTGAGTAAGACTGTCATGTTGACTATTGATCTCAGTGATTCTGGACTGAATACTTGATGCGGCGCAGTCTCACCCAGACTTTACCTCCACCCGCTCCCAATTGAGTCGTGTTACGTTGAGTTTGAGACCCCTGCTTTAAGACAAAATCAAAGATGAATCTTTCTTTTAAATCACTTAATAAGCATCATGACTCCTCCTCAATTGTTGGCTGAGTTGCCAAACCTGTCTCTGTCATGGTTGGTGGGTCACTGGAGCATGTGAGTGACAGGAAGAAAGGTTATGACTCATTTATACAAACCTCCTTGTTTGTATAAATCTCGACCCCAAGTATAGGCCGAGCTTTATATTTGGTACAAACACTGGACATTTCATTAGGAACACCCACACACTCTAAAGCACACCTTGACACACGTACCTATCTGCTTCCCACATTGTTGTATCTTGAAGGTGTAATCACAATCAAAAGAGCTTAGCTGCAGCTGTCATTGCTGTGTGTGCTTAAGGAAGGGGGGCAAACCTTGTCTGAACAGGTATTGTCGTCGGGCCCTCCTCCTATGACAAATAGCTTGCCGGCACAGCTGGCCACGGCCGGAGAGCTGACGGCCTCTTTCAAGGGAGCCACCTCTGTCCAGCGGTTTGAGAAGGAGTCATAGCACTCCACGCTGCTAAGACGGCTCTGGCCATCGTAGCCACCCACGGCGTACACCTGAGGACCCACATACACTTTAAACACAGAGCAAGAGTTCAAACACAAAGAGCTCATCTAATTATAAAGGTGAACATGTGCTTGTACATCAGCGAAAAGAGAACCAGTCTATCTGGTGTGGAGAGGAAAAAATGACACACTGCTTCCCAAACACAATCTCTGACTGAAGTCTATAAACTCTGGCCTACAGGCTATTGTTGATGGTTAACCTTGTCAATTAGACTCTCACAGACAATATGTCTTCAACTATTGTGTGACATACTGACGTCTTTGAGTACCCATAAGACATTTTAATGGCACCAAAAACCAAAGCAGCAGCTTGCCACAAAGGTGGAAAACCTCAGTCATTTCATATTAATCCAGGCAATAAAATTGAAAGTGCGTCCTATAACTTATTTCCCCAGGGAGACAATAACCTGTGGCACAGCCACGCCAAAATCATAACATGTGTTTACCATTCTGCTTTTATCAACATGTATGAGTGAGGGGGTCTGGTATGACAAAAAAAAAAAATCAGCAAATGTTGGAAAACGTTGTACGTTAACCGGAGAACGCATGTAAGCTGTAAATATTTGTCTTTAAACGAAAAACACGCTATCCAAGGTTTCACTCTACTTATTTAATTTTGAGCGATTTTGTTATTTCAAAAATTATGATTGAATATTTTGTTTCCAATAGTATTACTTTAAAACATGCATCTGGTGGTATATGAAAGGTAAAATGATTTTTAAAAAAGCTGCAATTGTCCAAATGCTGTACTTTTGTAACTATGCTGTTGAAGGCGGAGAAAAAGTAACTGCAAGAGAACAAGAACTGCGCAAATATGGAGTGAAAATAGGCAAAGAGCGACAACGACAAGTCAAGCACAGACATGGCAGGGAGAAGACCTATTTTTGTGCAAGTGCAACAGGGGATCATAGACAGGACAGATTGGTGTTTATGTGATGTGAGAGGTCAGTGTAAGGTCTGTAAATGCACACAAGCTGTATAAGTAAACAAAGTAAAAATATGTAAAAGTGAATACAAGAAACAGTAGCGTGAAAACCCGCCAATGGGTTGTACTCTAAATGCTTTGGAAGACATGCTAGCATACATGAATTGCAAATATCGTCAATGTTATATCATCAATGGACAAATGATCGGTAACTTATGACCAATTAGCTAAGTTCCACCTACTATAAGGCATTTTGCATGATGGCAACCATGATTTTCAACCTATCTTGCTGACTTTTACAGCTATGTGCTTGTCAATCCCCTAAAGGTGTGTACCAAATTTGGTGGTGATACAGCTTAACACCCTTAAGTTGCAATGGGTTTCTTATAGCGTGCATTAAGCTGTGTGAGAAATTTTAAGTCAGTCACACTTATAGAGCTGAGCTCACACCAGTGCTTCTCAAATGGGGGCAAAAACTATTTTGTCCCCCAGAAGAGAGCATGACAGAAAACAAGTGAGACACAAACAAAGTCATAGTCATGTGAAAAAAATCAGGCTACCTCACTTGGTGTACATAAGCTTTTACAACACACAGCCTTCTGCAAGCCTGCAATGTGTGCAATCTGCACTGCATCTCACAAATGAGGAAATAACATGAGGAAATTACCGTAATTTCCGGAGTATTAGCCGATACGTTTTTTTCTTAAACTTTGAACCCTAGGGCTTATGCTTCAGAACAATTTACATAATGTGCTGCTCCCGAGTCGGTGAGGAGGACGTAGCTCTTTATATAGCAACAACCATCCATGACCTACAGGGAATCTCACAATGTGCTCATTAACCCATTGGAAATTACAGGAGGTCATTACCCAACATAACCATCTGACTCTCAGTCTCATCAAAGAAAGAATGCTAAAATCGTCACTCAGCAACCCAACATGCAGCAGGCAGATAACAAATATACAAGTACCAATAGCTTCCCAGCAAAGCAATGCATGATGGGAAGACATTAAGGTAGTAACACTTGTATTTATACATTTATTTTATATATCTGTTACCTGCCTGTGATTTTAGCTTTTTCTTTTACCACTCCGTGAGTCGGACTGTTATGTTGAGTAATGATTTCCGATGGGTCAACAATCTCATTGTGAGTTCTTTTGTAGCTCATGATTGGCTCCTGCCTAATAAAGAGATACCTCTCCTCTCCAGCTCATGTCCCATTTTATGAACTGGACACGTGTGGCTCATAGTTGTGTATGTATGAACCTTTTTTTCCCTCTCTAAACTTAGTGGGTGCGGCTTTTGCCCACAAATGTATTAAATATTCTAAAATAACAGGTGATAGTACACATGTAATATATCGTTTGCACTCTTAAGTTGCTAAAGGAGTAAAATCATTTCGCAAAAAATCTGAAACAGATACAGAAAAGGACATAAACGTGAAGCAAAAAGCACACGTGTGTGGCAGACACAGGAAGCAGTCAAGAGACATGAACCTCCTTCCCGGGGAGTAAAAGGAATGCATCTACGCGTGTAAGAACTAAAGCTGTGTAACTGTGGCGTCACTGTGGAGTGTGTGTATACAGGGCATGCTTTTAACACACCAATGTTAATGACGTACCACACAACACACAACTGTCTTCTGTTATTTACTGACTTTTACGACAACCTGCTTGTGACCTTAATGTTTGCAATAGACATCCCAAAAAACAGCATTAACACAAAATTAAAAATGTGTCTTTATATAAACAAAGCCCTCTAAAATGGTTTATGCAGTAAACAAGTGTGTGAACTTGCACATACTTGAGGACAAAAGAACATAAGGACACAAACACAAAACATGTGTAAAGTGGTATCCAGCCTCAATCCAAGCGTCTTTTTTTTTGACCAAGACGATCAGTTATTATTCTCTTTGTCAGAAAATTGCAACCTCTCTTGAGTTGCACATGCCAATAAATGATCTTGTTGTTTACAACCACAAAGGCTGAGCAGTGTAGACAGACACATCAGGACATAACGAGTACCTAAATACTGTAGTTATTTTATTGTAACTAATTTTTCAAAAATAGGTGTCAAATTATGCATAACAGTGAGAACACTGAAGCACATTATAATCTGCTACATACTGTATGCGTTGCATTATACATACAGTACGTATGCAAACACAGCAGAGCAGACACATGATGAGGGCTAGCTAGAATGCAATTTACAGGCGTGAGCGATTGGCACATATCCAAGAAACGTCTGCTGCCCTAAAGCAGGAATGTCCTCCTGGCCGTGCATTGGGAGACTGTAAATAGCACAGGGAGCAGAGTAGAGGAGAGATTAGGCATCACATCACATGTACGCGTATTTCCGTCAAAAAGGTTTCCAGTGCAGGACACTGGTGTTGTGTGACACAACAGTTATTGTATGAGGGGGGTGCTGTGGTAAACTTCTACAATCCGGGGGCATTTTGGTAAAGCCACGTTATGTTGGATTTCATTCATTCATTCAATTTCTATACTGCTTATCCTCATTAGGGTCGCAGGTATGCTTGTCTGAGAAATTTCATGTCAATCTGACCTAACAGGTGAGGTGTTTCAAATTTTCAAGTCAGAATTGGTGGTTGACGGGGGTTGGTATTCTAAGCTATGTAACCTTGGGATTCAATAACTGTGCAGGCCTGCCAACCTTGAGGAAATGTGTTTAGTAGTACTACTCCCACCCCCAACTTAAGAAACGGATACATATTTACAAAGAAATTTATAATTATTTATATATTAGTTAGTTTTATCATTTACATTTATACTATACATTTCAGCTGTTTCTGTTTTTTTATCAGCTGGGATAGGCTCCAGCATCCCCGCGACCCTAATGAGGATAAGCGGCATAGAAAATGAATAAAGTCCAACCAACACTTCAGGGTGAATTAACAAAGAATAAATGAACAGGTTGAATGATAAATTCTATCTGATAAAACATGACTAACTTTAATTTGACACCTCATTCACTTCTCTAACCCAAGCATTATAGAAGGGATTTCACAGATAGATATTAAAGTGAATGAATATCCCACATACTGTAACGTTTGCACAGACGCTATTAAAGCTACGAGGAGGTGTTTGATCAACACGCTTATCATTGCAAGAAAAAATGAAACATACGCCAGAACAACAGTGGCTCCCAAATGACAAGCACCCCATTCAACCACAACACAAACATGCACAAACTTACCACTCGCTATGTAGCATTTATCTTGTCCTGACGCTCCCATCCAAGAGTTTGAAAGGCTTCAAGTTGGACTTAACTTTGGATGTGGTCAAACACTCAGTAAAAATCCCATACCAACTTCCCTCCTTTGCTCTAATAGCCAGCTCGTTAAGTCTGTAGAGCCTTTCGACGAAGAAAATGGCAATAATGACTTATTCTATTCTAAAACTGTTTGTTTTGCTTAAAGGCACACAATTGCGTATATCCAGTGTTAAAACTATTATAAGGCTCACACGGAAATACATTTAAAAAAATGGGCACACCAATCACTGCCTGGGTGTTTGAGCAGTCCCCGATAAAACTTCTTGCTGTTTGACTTTTCTTGCATCTTTGTTTACATGCTTTGCCTGACTGTCCCTGGCAGCCATTGGCGGCAGCTTTCTAGCTAGGTAGAGTTATCCGCCCAGCTTCTCGTCTTCAGACTCCAAGTGTGACCTTTTACCAATGTGACATTTTGTTTTTAAAACAAACAAGCAATGCGCTAAGTTGGGAGCTCGTTTTTGTCCCACAGGGAAGTGGATATCACCTTCATGGGGTACGTCCTAACTTTTTCAAGTGTCACTCTGTTGTTGTCATTATATTAGTTATGTCTTGTTTTCAAAACACTATTTGTGTGTCGTGAAATGAATATGAACACACAGTGGGTCCAGGGATGGATGGAGATATTGTGACAGGGGTCTTCTATCTCACCAACTGATTTTGAGTAGCTCACCAAACGGTCAAAGAATATTTGCCTCAACAAGTTAGTAGTTGTTATATTATATATAAGTGTTGAATTCAGACTTTATGCTTTCATATCATGACAAATACAAAATAGCATAAAGAAAATGGTCACACTGTTTGCGCGGAGAGCTGCTTGGGAAATAGAGTACAAAACAAGATCAATTAGATTTCTATAATGTATGTACAATCGCTATAATGCTCGTGTCAATGGCGCCAGCTATGCCAGTAGCTGGCACCCCTAGCCTAAACTAAAAAGCAAAACGAGAGACGGCTCGCATCTGTTAGTTGAGACATTGGTATGCCAAGATACCACTGTATACATTATAATTAGAGCAATACTTCTCTCTTCTCCCAGAGGCGATGTAGTTCGCGACACAAATAACTTTGGTCTTGTTTAGCGCGAGCCATCTGCTAGGGCTTTGAAGCTAAACTTGCTAATCAAAATACCTTTTTCTTTGCTCAATATTTGGTCCAGCTTTGAGCGCCACGCAAAACGCTGCAGCGGTCCCTCAAACTACAGTTTGGGACGAAGGTCAAACAGTACGTGCGCGCAAATAAGTCACGTTTTTAAACAATTAGTGCCGTTAAAGGGCACTTTTGGTAATGTGTTACTAGCGCATTAACTTTGAAAGCCCTAATATATATCTGTATACGGTAAATAACATTTTTTTCATTTAGCCTTGCAAAGACAGTAAAACAAGCATATTGTCGACACAGTTGCAAGTGGCGATCAATCATGATTCATTTGAACTATGATTATTCTGATTAAAAACTGTAACCATTTGACAGCTCTTACAATATTATAAAATATATTGTTATACATTGTACAATCCTTCACTATAAATATTAAAGTTTGCCTTATACCCTCCCAAAATACCCCACAAAGAACATACAAAGTAGAAAAGTGATGAGGGTTTAAGTGCATCAAAATGATTTTTTTTCTCTTTTAATGTCTCCGTATCGTGTTAAATGAGTACTTATTAATCATCAGAACCAATTTTCCTTGGAAGTCTTCTAAGCTGACGCCCACCTAAGCTGTAGTCGTGATCATGAGGCATGTCCTTTGCCTCATATAAATCACCTTCCGCTGCATAAAGATGTGCATAATAGGACCTCATCAGAAACACATAAGAGCATTACAAATGAAACTATGAAAAAGGCAGTCAAGCAAATAAAAGAAAAGCCACACAGGCAGAGATACTTCAGTGTGCCAGACGTGTCTTTGAGTTTGAAAACCTGACTTTGATTAATAATTGATTATAAACAGCCTTGCTGCATGAAAGGCAGGAAGTGGTGGCATTCGTGTGATTGGCCGGGCATTCAAACTGCACTTTGTTGTTTGAAACGCTGCTATGAGTGTGTGTGTGTGTGTGTGTGTACTGCATATACAGATACACGTATTTGTGAGAGTGTGTGTGTGTGTGCATGTGCCATGGACACTTGACCAGAGGCGCCCTGATGCAAGTCGACATGCATGCAAGCATATGAATGACTACATCTAAGGGGGTAATTGGTGCTGTGCAGGAGTCTCCTACCTCCTTCCATTTAGTCACTTTGCAGTTTATTGCCGCTCTCAGTCAGCGCTACACACGAGGGGCTTGAGGGAAATTTCCATGAGCTTTCAGGTGAGAGCCTTGGGGCTTTCCCTTGTCTTTTATTGTCTCATTGCGCAATCATGTATTTGTTGTCACTAGCGATGTAAATCTCTTTGTGACAGACAATCCGATTCGGATCTAAATACACAGGTTACCGTGCGGTTCAAAAACGCTATATTTTAAAAGCAGAACGATTCAACACGATTGGGTTCTACAGTTGTTTGTTGATGTAGATCTTGATCGTGCATTCTGAAACCGGATGTGTAAAAGAGCCCTTCATATTCCCAAGCATGCTGTCCGTCACTGGCTCAAAGAAATTAAACAGAATAACATGTCAGATGTGTATATATATATAAATAAATAAAATATAAATACAAATGTATAAAATATAAAAATACAATTTAACAAGAAAAAGTTGCTGCTCTAAGTGCTCTGACCAACAACAAAAATCGAATGGAATTTTTGCAAAGTCTACATATTAAAAAAAAAAAATGTGAAAAAAATAGCAGCTTATAGTGGGGAATTTATAGTAATATTATCAATAATAAACACAGCAAAATAAATTTGGCGTTTTTATTACTAATAAGATAATAAGGTTGAATAAAGTCAAAGTATTATGGGAATAAAGTCTCTATAAAAGAAATCAAGTAAATATTACAAAAAAAACATTTGCGAAGATTATTTAAGAACACAGAAAATATATGGAAAATCAGCAAAAATGGGTCATCATAGCAATAAGCCTATTTACCATTATATCACAAAGCTGAGATTCAATTTTTTCCTGCAAAATCTTTAGCATTCATTCATGTGTTGGCCAAATACGGTCCAGTATGTTAAAGAATCCTTAAAAAAATTCCTGGATCCGCATGGCGATCCGGATCACCCCCACAATTTAATCAGTTCTTCCATATACCATTTTTGGGCTTTCCTGAAAATGTCATTGCCAAATGCATTCAAAACTTGTCAAGTTATTTTGATCACAAACTTTGGGGTAATAACTTGTGGCACAAAGGTAGTTGATCTTGCTGCCACGTTGTGTCAGTCATGTCCTTAAGTAACCTTAAATGTTCATGTTAAATACATTTCAACCATCATTTGAATGCATTAGGAATTGTTTCATACATGTAAAACTGTAATTGTGAAGCTATGAAATCAAAGGGCGTTCACATTTTTGAGGCTTGTGTCGTAACTGTGTTAGTTAGCAAAGAACTACAGTCAACTGCTGATGACATCACAGACTGGTGACGGGGCTGACTTCCGACTAATAGTCTGCTAGCACCTGTTCTTGTTATAGGTGGTGGTAGGCACCTATAAATACGTGGGAGTGCATCCGGACGATAGACCGGACTGGACTACCAACATGGATGCGTTGTGCAGGAATGGACAGCCGTCTGTAACTTCCTCAGAAGGCTGGCATCCTTCAAAGTATGCAAGACATTGCTACATATCCACTACCAGATTGTAGCAGATAGAACCCTCCTGTATGCAGTAGTGTGAAGGACGCCGGAAGAAGGACGCCACACGCCTGGACAAACTGGTGAGGAAGGCAGGCTCCGTCATTGGCACCGAGCTGGACAGCCCGACATCCGCGGCACAGCAAAGGACACCGAGGAGGCGCCTTTCCATCACGGACAGCCAGCATCATCCGATTCATGTCCCCACAGAAAAGCAGTTTCAGTGGCAGATTACTCTCACTGTCC